>JAWZYT010002075.1:172500-241932 GCA_034508575.1 Petrolisthes manimaculis | reverse complement strand
CCTTATATACAGATACACTTACAACAAACTGGCAACCTGAAGGTGTTGCCACTGCGAGTTCAAAGCATGCATAAGGTGCTAAAAAGGATTTACCTGACCTGACCTGACCTGACATGACCTCTAAACCTAAGATTATCCCAGTCATTAAGGAATGATTGCCGAGAGACACCTTAAATACACTTAATAACTAAATGGCAACCTGAAGGTGTTGCCACTGTGAGTTCAAAACAATATATAAATATATATACACACCCATTCATATGGTGCTAAAAAGGGATTTACCTGACATGACCTCTAAACCTAAGATTATCCTCAGTCATTAAGGAATAGTAGTAGGACTTATCTTATTAACAATCTTGTCTATGATGAAACTATCCAACTTGTACATACCATTGTTTAAATTCATATTAATATTTTCTGTGTATTTAATCAAACTTGACTCTATGATGTTTCTATTTACGGATGAATTACAAGACAAGATTGACGAGGCATTATCCCAGTCAATACAATGATTATTATCTCTCATATGAATAAATAAAGCATTAGATTCTTGTCCGGTCCTAACACTATATTTATGTTGTTTGACCCTGGTTGAAAGGTCTTTTCCAGTTTGTCCTATATAGAACATATTACATACTTTACAAGGTACTTTGTAGATACACCCACATGAGGAATTAGGTGAGTTTTTGATCAACATTTTCTTGACTGTGTTATCATTGCAAAAGGCAACATTAACATTCCATGTTCTTAGAAGATGAGGGATTTGGGCAAATTTATGACTGTAGGGTAGTATCAGTAAATTTTTATTGTCACGGGGTAGGGGGGTTCAACCCTATAAAATGTTGTTCTTGCCAATTTTAAGGCTTTATCCAAAAATGGTTTGGGGTATTTTAATTTTGCACCAATGTCAGAGATAAATCCAAATTCCTCATCCATAAATTCAGGACTACATACACGTAGAGCACGTAAGTACATGGAAGAGAAAACAGACAGTTTGACTTTATCATGGTGTGCAGAGTAAAAATGAATATATGACAAAACATTGGTTGGTTTCCTGTAAATGCTAAACTTAAAGGTGTTGCCTACCCTATGAATCAGGCAGTCCAGAAATGGCAATTTTCCATCCTCCATGTATGTATATATGTATGTATGTATATGTATAAAAAAATACTAATAAGCCTGTCCCCTAATCTCACCCACCCCATCCCTAATGTGTATTTGTGTATTTGTATGTGTGTATATCTATATGTTTATGTATGTTTGTATATGTGTGTATGCGTGTATATTAATAATATTTTTATACGAGTCACCGATAAAAGATCATAGAGTTTCTCCGTTTTCTATTAAAAAAGTGTATAAGAAAACGATTTAAATTAATGGTAAACACATATATATTTATTATTATTATTATTGTTATTATTATTATTTTTAGTTTAAGTTTTTGGGTCCCGCAGAGGGCTGCTCGTGGGCAGCATAATATGCGGGGGTTGTGCGGGGGATTTAGGGATCCAGGGTAGGATTAGGAAGGGGGTTAGGATGAGGGTGGATTGGGTCAAGGACTGTGGGTTGAGGATTAGGATTGGGGAGGTAATGATTGGTGATCCTATTTCTAAAAGTGTCAAGAGTGGGGCTATTAACTATATGAGATGGGAGATGATTCCACTCTTGGATGCTGCGGGGAAAGAATGAGTGTCTAAATATATCAGTGCTTGTCTGGTATGTATGGTATTTTAAGTTGTGGCTGCCTCTAGTGGACCGTATACTTGTAGGGTGTAGGTATGTGTCTTTGTCTATGTCAACTAACTTGTTTGTGATTTTGTATATCATCTGTTGTCTGTGTATTTGTCTTCTTGTTGCCAATGGGTCTAGTTTTGTGTCTTGTTTAAGCAAAGTGACTGATGTAGTGTGTCTGTAATCACGTCTGGCCGATCTTGCTGTTTTGTTTTGTATGGACTCTAATTTATTTATATTATTGTAAGTGTGTGGGTCCCAGACGGTGTCACAATACTCTAGGTGTGGTCGAACAAAAGTGTTATAAGCAATAATTTTAATGTCTGTGTTACACCTGCTGAGGTTCCTGCGCAAGAACCCCAGGACCCTACTGGCTTTGGCCCTGATGCTACCTATGTGTGTGTTCCACCTCATGTCCGATGAGATGTGGACGCCCAAGTATTTGTGGGAAGGGACTGTGTTGAGGTTAGTGTTGTGTAGCTGATATGTATATGGTATGGGATTATGAGCACGGGTAAAACGGATGTGATGGCATTTGTCTGGTCTAAATGTCATCTGCCACTTGACTTCCCAGTCTTCAAGTGCAGTTAGGTCGTCCTGTAGTCGAAGGCAGTCATTCCTATCTTTAATTATTATTATTATTATTATTATTATTATTATTATGTGTGTGTGTATGTATATATTTAAGTATCTGTGTATGTATGTATTGTCGTGTTTTTATTGTCTGTACTGTTTTTGTTGTGTGTGTGTGTGTGTGTGTGTGTGTATTAAAGAGAGAGGGAAATATATACACATACATATACAGAGGGAGAGAGTGTGTATGTGTATGTATGTATTTGTTGTGTGTGTGTGTGTGTGTGTGTGTGTATTAAAGAGAGAGGGAAATATATACACATACATACACACAGGGAGAGAGTGTGTATGTATGTATTTGTTGTGTGTACTCACCTAGTTGTACTCACCTAGTTGTGTTCTACAGGATATGAGCTAGGCTCGGACTGTCCTGTCTCCATGACTATACTTATCAAGCTTCCCTTTGAATGACTGAATGCTCACTGATTCTACTATTTCCCTATCTAATCCATTCCACTCATCCACACACCTGTATGGAAAACTGTACTTCTTTACATCTTTCCTACATCTAGTTTTCTTTAACTTCATACTATGTCCTCTAAGCTCCCCCTCATCCTTAACCACAAAGTTGTCTCTATCTGTCCACTCTATTCCCCTCGCATACTTATATATCGTTATCAAATCTCCTCTCTTCCTCCTCTCCTCCAGCGTGACTAACCCCAACCGTTCAAGTCTCTCTTCGTATGGCAAGTCTGCCAAGCTCGGTGCCATTTTTGTAGCTGCTCTCTGTATCCTTTCCAACTTTTTAATGTGCTTCTTTTTATGTGGGGCCCACACTACTGCTGCATATTCCAACTGAGGTCTAATGGTAGACTCTATCAACTTCTTCACCATCTCCTCGTCTATATAATGAAAAGCCATTCTCATATTTACCACCATTCTGTATGCCATGCCTGTTATCCTGTTTATGTGTTTCTCTGGTGAGAGTGAGTCTTCAATAGTCACCCCCAAATCCTTTTCTTCGGTTGCTTTTTGTAGTACTTCCCCTCCCATGCTGTAATTTCCCGATGGCCTCCTTTTACTTTTTCCCATTTCTAACACCTTACATTTCTTAGCATTAAATTCCATTTCCCAATCCTGGCTCCACTTGTATATCGTATTCAAATCCTTCTGTAATTCCTCGCAACTTCTTGCATCTTCTATCCTTTTCATTATCTTGGCGTCGTCCGCAAACAGGCTTGTATAGCTTTTTACATCCTCCACCATATCATTGACATATATCACGAACATTATCGGTCCCAACACCGAACCCTGTGGTACTCCGCTTGCAACTTCTCTCCATGTGGATTCCACGCCCCTGACTACTGTACTCATCTGCCTCCCCACCAGGTAATCCTCCATCCATTCCAGTAGCCTTCCCTGTATTCCACCTAAATTTTCCAACTTCCATAACAATCGCCTGTGAGGAACTTTATCAAATGCCTTCCTCAAGTCCAAGTAAACACAGTCTACCCATCCCTCCCTCTCCTGTACCTCATCTATTACCCTCGAGTAAAAACTCAATAAATTTGTGACGCACGATCTCCCCTTCCTGAATCCAAATTGGGCTTCATTTATGCATTTTGTGGTTTCTAGGTGTGTTATCCATTGATCTTTTATTATGCCCTCACATATCTTACACAATACACTAGTTATTGACACTGGCCTGTAGTTTAGCGGATCTTCCTTGTTGCCTCCTTTATATATAGGTACTATGTGTGCTCCCTTCCACTCTCTTGGAACTTTACCCTCCTGTAAGCTACGCTCTATTATACTGTAGACTGGCAGTATTAATTGATCCTTACATTCCTTTAGAATCATACCTGCAATTCCATCTAGACCTATCGCCTTTCTTCCATCCAGTCTATTCATTCTATCCAGTAGATTTTCTCTTTCCACCTTTATGTCTCCCAACACCACCTCCCCTCTGTCACCTCCACCTCCATCAAACTCGCTCTCCCTTGTAAATACCTCTTGGAATTTCCTATTCATAATTTCGCAAATATTATAATCGTCTTCATATACTGCACCCTCCACGATTAACCTGTTGACTCCGACCTTCTGTTTCATTTTTCCATTTATAAACCTATGTAACAATTTGGGTTCATTTATACATTTGTCCACAATGTCTTTCTCATAATTCCTCTCCGCCTCTCTTCTTACCTGAACGTAACTATTTCTTGCCATTTTAAATGCCTCTCTATTATTCTGTGTATTCCTCCTCCGCATTCTGTTCCAAGCATCTTCCTTTTTTAATCTTGCTGTTTCACATTGGCCAGTGAACCATTCCTTTTTCCTCAGTTTACTTGTCTTATATTTTGGTATATACTTAGTTACACCTTCATTATATATTTTCCTAAATATATCATATTTGCTCTGCACACTTCCAGCGTTTAACAATTCCCCCCAGTCTGTACCCTCAAAGAACTTTCTTAAGTTTATAAAATCAGTCCTTCCATAATTCAACCTATTTTCTCTATGTGCTTCATCCCCCCCATCTACACCTCCCTCCAATATATTCATCTCAATAAGCACATGATCACTTTTGCCTAGGGGACTTTTATATCTTATATCTCCTATTACATCTGCTTCCCTAGTGAACACCAGATCTAGCCTTGATGGCTCGTCTGTTCCTCTATACCTAGTTTTTTCTGTCACCCATTGTGTCATCATATTCTCCATTGACAGTTCCAGTAACACAGCTCCCCAAGAATCCGGTCCACCCATTGTATCCAGGTTTTCCCAGTCAACTTCCCTGCAATTAAAATCTCCCATTAGTATCAGGTCTCTATTCTCCCTCATTAGTCTCTCTAGTTCCTCCTTCGTATCGTCCAATAGTTCCCGATATCCTTCTTCCGCCCAGGCGCCTGATTTGGGAGGGACATAAACTACTGCAATGCTTCTCATATTTCCTATCCCCGTAGATATCCTCATTTTCAATATCTCCGCTCTCCTCCTTCCTTCTTCAACTTTATCTACTTTTATATCAGTCCTAAGCACCATCATTACTCCACCGCCCCTCTTTCCCTCTCTGTCTCTTCTCCACACCTGATATTTACCGCCATCCATTCCAAGCACCTGTATATCCTCTCTAAGTTTTGTTTCCACTATACACATCATATCTGGCTTTTCCTTCCTTAAGTAGTCCTCCAATTCTAGCTTACTGGATATAAAACCGTCTACGTTAGTATAAGCTACTTTTGTTTTTCCCATATCTCTGCGTAAAGCTGGGTCACCTGTCTCGTTCTCCTTGTCTTCTACACTCTTTTTATATACCACTTTTTCATTTTCTCTTCCATTACCCTCCAATAAAACTTGTTCTTCTCCTCCTCTGATCTTTGTTCGTTTTTTTCCTTTGCCTCTTTTATCAACTCGTTCCTTCTTGCTCTCTCTTCTTCATTTAAATCCTCCCTAATCCAGACTTCTTTGTACTTTTCCGTTTGTGCCAACTTCCAGGTTCTTTCTAAAACCCTTGTTGTTGCAACTTGAGTCTTAAACTTGATTTTCATGGGTCTATCTTTCCCCTGTTCATATTTCCCCAGCCTGAATACTTCCTCTATTTCTTCACTTAACTCGGTGTCATCATCGTTCACCTCTCCTATTATCTCTTTAGCTGTTTTCAGTTCTTCTTGTACCCTCTCGTTTCTAGTAGTCAACACTTTCTCCTTTAACCCAAACACTATCACACCCTTTTTCTTGTCAACCATATCCCTAACCACGTTGTCTTTACTTTTTAACACTTGAATCACCTGTCTCTCCAAATTGTTCTTACGCTCCTCCTCCTGCTGCTTCATTACCTCTTCAAAGTCAACGATTTTCTCTTCATGAACCTTTACCCATCCTTCCTGTTCGTGTTTCAGTTTTTCCAAGTTCTCTCCTTGCTCCTTACCCATTTCCTCACTGATAGTCAGTCTTCCTCGAAGTGCTTCGTTTTCTTCGACTATTTCTTGGACTCGCTGCTTCAATGTTTTATTCTGTTCCACTACTTCGTCATTTGTTTTCCTCAAACCATCTATTGTCTCACTTAGCTGCTTTACTTGGTTACTCATACGTTCGACCCTCTCAATCATCTGTCCCGAACCTTTATCACCTTCCGTTTCCTTGTCCATTCTATCCCTTAATAACGCCTTTAATTCCTTCACCTCTTGTTCCATTTCCTTCCATCTCTTGGTATTCTCTTCAATATATGTTTCCATTTGTACAACCCTCTTAATATGAAGTTCATATTCCCTTCCTTTCCCTTCACTATCCCTTCCTTCTTCACCTCTCTTTGTTTCATTTTCCGACGTTCCCTTCTGCCTAGTATTTCTCCCAGCCATGTATAGCTAAATCACTTTCGTCAATATCTCCTATATTAACTATCACCTTGCATTAAAACTATAAACTTTTGGAGACAGGATTACCTCGCCCACTCACCCCTTTACACTTTACCAGGTAAGTAGAGTAGAGAAGAGAGAACAGCCGGGCTCCACCTGGTGCCTTCAAAAACACTATCCCAAAGCACGGACACCACACTGACACGTCCGTTCACTATGACGACTGCACACACTGTGTGTGTGTGTGTGTGTGTGTGTGTTCTCAACCCATAAATCTGATCTTATCACATGTTAAACCTGCTTGGTTTGCCACTGTGGTTCCAGCCAACAACAAGTCAAGTAGTGCCTCTCTCTCTCTCCTCAGTCAGTCAGTCAGTCATCACCTCCAGACCAGACCAGACCCAACTACACAACAGTTCTCTCTCGTTCTCACCATCACCACACTATACTATACTATCTTCGTCCGACTCCCACACGGTCCTTTCCATAGGGACTGTAGTTTTCAACATTTTGGAACACCTGCAGGTAACTTGAATTGACCCATCTAGCAAGTAAAGAAATGAATATTCGAGATTTTGTTGTTATATTTTTATGTCTCAGATTTATCAACTCTATTGTTTGTAAAATTATCCCTCTATGTCGTCGATCTTCATTTCACTACATTCTAAAGCATTCGGTAACTCAGACATACCGTATAAACACACTTCGGTATAGTTTAATAAGTAGCACTGTGTTACTCTCCGTTGGTGTTCTGTAAGGCTTAAAAATATAGATAACAAGTTGGTGAAACATAAGGGAAGATTCTCTTTTTGGTAAATTTGAGAGCTACTGATTCCTCCTAATTATGTCAGAAAATAGATCCCCTATTAATAAGGGATTTGTTTCATGGTATAGTTTGGAGGAATTTGAGACCTTCCAATTCACCAACAAGAAATTCACTTTTGGTTGGTACATTAAAGCCTATTGATTCCTCCAGAGTATGTCAGGAAACAGGACAAGCATGGTTAACAATAACAATGGTGGCCTGTTGCTTGGAATACTATGAAGGAATCCGTTACTCCAGATTTACCAACCCTGTAATATCCCCTTCAAGACTGTATAAAGGAAATGTAATCTGTTCCGTTATAGAGGGAACACATCCATTTGCTACAGTGACAAATCAACATCATTAGAATATCTTAATTAATAGTAATTTTCAACTGAGTAACATAAGGGGGAAGTACAGTGTGCTCCAATGTACCAAAAGTATACTATATCCCCTTCCCTTTTTGTAAGTTATCCAACAACATAATGTATGTTTCATACACTGATTCCTCCAAACTATGCCTTGACACCTATTCCCTAATAGTAACATGTACTGTATTATTGGTCACAAGAATTCGTACACAAGCTGTTGTTTTCGAGGGTTTGCAACATATAGAAAATGTAAAGACTACGTAACTGAAATACAACGTTATTATTAGGTTTGTTATTTTACAGTCAGTGAGTCACTTGTAGACAATTCATTGCAGCACTTCTGGGATAATAACATTTCTTTCCATAATATAGCCTTAGGCCAACTGTACTTCACTGAAGACATGGTTGGTGTGCCCAGAGCAGCGAATGAGACCAACAGACATGTGGTGTTTGGCGAGGACACACACCAACACCGACAAGGACAAGGAGAGAAGGAGAATGACCAGAAAAA
This sequence comes from Petrolisthes manimaculis, assembly GCA_034508575.1. NCBI lineage: Eukaryota > Metazoa > Arthropoda > Malacostraca > Decapoda > Porcellanidae > Petrolisthes > Petrolisthes manimaculis. The sequence goes on along the minus strand of JAWZYT010002075.1, from coordinate 233,586 downwards.
GGGAGATAAAGATAACAAGAGAGACTTCTACACTGACCAAGGGGAGAAAGATAACGAAAGGAACGACTATCAGAATGAGGGAGAGAAAGATAACGAAAGGAACGACTATCAGAATGAGGGAGAGAAAGATAACGATAGAGATGACTATCAGAATGAGGGAGGTAAAGGGGACTCATTAAGGTGCCTGGGAGGGGAAGGGGACAGTGGGGACTCACAAGATAAAGGTGGCAGTGACAACACACGACCCATGACAACCTTCGAGGACTTGATGGAAGCTGTGGGTACCAGAGGTCGATGGAACTATACTATCATCATCGCATGTGCCTTTTGTAAGTTGTTAATAATAATAACAACAACAACAACAACAACGACAACGACAACGACAACGACAACGACAACGACAACGACAACGACAACAATAACAATAACAATAACAATAACAATAACAATAACAATAACAATAACAATAACAATAATAATAATAATAATAATAATAATAATAATAATAATAATACGGTAGAAATAACAATATCTACAATAACATTAATAATTATATTAAAACGAGTTCTTTAATATTCCCACAGCCAGCTTCACTTTGCCAATGTGGTACGTCTCATATCAGTTCCTGGGCACCACTCCAGAGTATTGGTGTCGTGTGCCGGAGTTAATGGAGGCCAACTGGACCCAGGAACAAATGATTTCCCTCTCCGTCCCTCTCAGGTCAGTCAATTTCCTACAGGTACCTACATACTGCTAGAACAAGGACATAGGGGGCTGAAAAAAATGTCCAACAATTCTAATGACTCTGGAATCGAACCCAGGATTTCTTGCTTGCTGGGCGAGAATACTAACCATTACACCATCGGCGCCCCCACCATTCAAATATACTAACCCTCAATAATACAAGATCGCGTAATAGTATGTTTGTATGTGTGACTGTATTTATACATGTACATGTATAAATACATGCCTCAGGAATTCGTATACACCACTGTGACATCAGGGTTTGTAACAAATAGAACATTTTATACATTAATTTCTTAACACCAAACTTTTCTAGTAATGTTGTTTGGCAAATACTTTAATAAGTCAGAAGAACAATCCCTACAGTATGTGCAGAGTAAAGACACCTTTTAACCAATGTCCTGTGTACAAATTCCTGAGGCCGACTGGACATATACATTTATATGGATATATATTGATCCTGTGAAGGCCGCTATAGACCTATCCCACTTTAACCCTTAAACCGTGGGTGACGAGAAGTCTCGCCACCAGCAACAAGTGTGGAGGACCGCGGGTGATAAGAATTCTCAATGATGCAGGTTTTTAAATTGTGGGCCCCATATGGGGCGAGACATGGATGTGTCGGGTGGCAACACTGATTTTGGACTTGTATGGAATCCTCCATGGCCACCCACCCTCCTCTTGCCAGTGTTGAACTTGTAGTGGGGGTGGTAGCACGTATTTCCAAAGCTCTCTTTTTCCTGTAATTACCATATACGTTCGTAAAAACGACAGTGACATTATTATTTTTGTGTTTAAAAATTTGATTGACATGTTTTATAACGATATCAGAGAGTGAAAATATACTTAGATATGTAAATAGAGTGTAAAAGTGAATTTTGAGTTGATGTCATTATGAGCTGGCTACCTATCCTACAGATGTTTATTTAGTCTTCACAAGTATATCAGGAGACAACTAAGGGTTGGTACTTCAATATCCTGTATAGTTTATTTCTGTTTCGTGAGTAGTTTACAAACTATTAGTCATCAAATGTGTTCTATACATAACGACCGCGAGTTAAAACAGAGCTGCCACGGTAGATAAAGCCAGTGACTAAGAGGAAAATATACCAAACTTTCCTAGAACAATCCCTTAAATGACGTTTATTAATAGAAGAACTTAATTCAGAACGATAACGTGATAATAAAGAAATATAAAATGGATCAGTTGACAGCAACACAGCACGGGAGTAGCGACAGCCACAACAATGGCTTATGCATATACACACCACCACTTGTTTCTCGCTAACACTGTATTTATTCCTAAAGCAGCTCTTTAAATATCTATGTTTAGAGTAATTTTTGCTTAAAATTATATAATCTTTCATCTCTCTTCGGCTTCGCTACAACTAGCAAGACACCCTGTATGTCTATTGATCATATTTCCAATTATGAGGTATGTACAGCCACGCACCAAAATTCTGTACCCCCTCAGTGGAAGTCAGGGTCAGAGAGAGCAGAGAGGGTAGGTAAACGGACGGTAGCCACCACAGTGTTGTCAACTCTAGCCAAGATAGTATTTCCGAACCATGAGTTGTGAAGCTCCATTTGAAGCATTCACTAGTGAGAGGGAGAGTCAGCAAGGGAGATAAGTGGAAGGTATAGTTTTCAATATCTACATCCTGTCTCCTTCAATATTTGCTTTATTATTTTGACAAACTTAAAAATAGTTTAGTTTTACTTTGTTATTGTAGTTATTATAATCATCATCATCATATGTTGTCGTGCCAAAACCGTATCCACTTTAGGGCAGTGTCATTTGCTTCTTCCTTTGTATGACTCTGGTATAAAAACGGCTTTATGCATTGTGTAACAATTGATCTAAGAAGATTAACAGGGGCACCACGGGAATGTTTGCTACTTGCTCCCAATTATTATGATAAAATAATACAGTTGAATACCTGTGCACATTAATATGTTATGGAACTGCTGCGATCTCCTTTATGTTATATAGACAAACAAAAATAACTCGTGTGTATTCCAGCACATAGAGAATGATATCGTATTTACAGTATGATATCCCTCTTCTTTCTGAAGGCTTGGCTGGCCCTGATGACTGTAGACTTTTCAAATACTTGACATGGAGTAAACCTCACATTCCTCTTTGACGTGATGAAGCAACAGCTGTATCAACTTTATTATCTCCTAGTATATTATTTCTTATATTTATTTATTTTCATTTTAGAATACATGTCTCCTCCTGTACAGTCTCCTCCACTCCCGCTTTCACCAGTTCAGCTTTGTCATCGTATACACCAGGCATCGTGTGAGCTACCAGTTCCGACTCTCACATCCGAAACTCCTGCCATCAACCCTTACTCATACTGGTAGGTGTTTCAGATGTGAGAGTGGAGGAGACTGTACCTACTTACTGCAAGGTGAACAGGGACATAGGGGCTAGGGAAATTCTCCAACAATTCCACTGACCCAGGAATCGAACCCGGGATCTCTCGCGTGCCAGGCGAGTGTGCTAACCATTACATCATCAGCACCCCAAAGGACCACAACCAGTCTCTCCGATTATATACTGCAGGCTCGTTGTTTTATTTGTAGGTTGAGGATTCGAAAAACTGAATCGACCCACGCCCCTCCACTAATCTCACTTCCCAACGTGTTAGTGAATTAATGTTATTGAGGTCCAGGGGGGCTGGACAAAATATTTGACCCATTTTGTAATATTGAATGTTATGTGGTGGTTGATAATTATTTGAATAATAAATGTTTAACAAGCCTTTACTGTAGAATACGCACGAGTTTTTCTTGTTTGTCTATATGACATAAAGAAGATCTCAGCAGACCCACACCATATTTTTATGTGTATACTGTAGGTATTCAATTGTATTATTTTATCATAATAATTGGGAGCAAGTAGCAAACATTCCCGTGGTGCCCCTGTTAATCTTCTTAGATCAATTGTTACACAATGCATAAAGCCGTTTTTATACCAGAGTCATACAAAGGAAGAAGCAAATGACACTGCCCTAAAGTGGATACGGTTTAGGCACGACAACATATGATGATGATGATTATAATAACTACAATAACAAAGTAAAACTAAACTATTTTTAAGTTTGTCAAAATAATAAAGCAAATATTGAAGGAGACAGGATGTAGATATTTAAAACAATACCTTCCACTTATCTCCCTTGCTGACTCTCCCTCTCACTAGTGAATGCTTCAAATGGAGCTTCACAACTCATGGTTCGGAAATACTATCTTGGCTAGAGTTGACAACACTGTGGTGGCTACCGTCCGTTTACCTACCCTCTCTGCTCTCTCTGACCCTGACTTCCACTGAGGGGGTACAGAATTTTGGTGCGTGGCTGTACAACTATAGGCTACATAGAATCCTAGAGATATATAAGTAAGAATACCTGCTTCGTTTCTCTTCAGTTAACTAAGTTATGTATGTTGGCCATTGTATTTTTGTCTTTCCTTATTTTTTTTATTATTTTTTTTTATAGAATTGTAACTATTTGAATTGTATTTTTGTGACTGTAGTAGATAACCTATCATTAGTTAAATATAATCTATGTTATCATTATCCAAGGATTATTTCAATTTTTCATATGTAAACGATGTTGTGGTCAATTATCTATCTATCTGTGTGTAATTTTTCAGAGCACTAGGAGACGACAAACTTAACGAGTGCCTAATGAATAACTACAACTACACCCATGCAGCTGTACTCGGCTTTAATGAGACCATGAATAATGTGTCAGTCGTCAGTAACACAGAAGATGACAACTTACTCCTTCCCTGTGACACCAGAATCTACAACACATCACAACACGAGAAAAGTTTGGTCACTGAAGTAGGTCGTTCGTTGTCTGTCATTCTCTGTTTTGACTTTAAGGGATTCCACCAAACTATGTCAGGAAACACTCTACCTTATTAACTGTTACTTCAGTGAGGGATCTGTTTTGTTGTAGAATTTGGAGGAATCAGGTGTCTAACAATTTATCCTCAAAATAATCTCTTCATTAAGAAAAGGAATGATATATTATAATGTTCGTCTTTCATAACAAGTTTCAGATTTAAATCATGAAATAATTTTGCTTTATATTGTACAGCTCCGGACTGATCAATGGTCCACACTTCTTCCACCCTTGCCTTGGTGTGGGCCTCAACGGATATGGTATCACTGACAGGTGGAGGGGGGAGGGGAGAAATGTGGGCGGAGTTATATAGGGGGGGTAGCGTTACCAATGTTGAGCCATCCAGAAATTTGAATCCCGAACCACTTGTGATCATGGATGTGAACCACTCACTTGAAGGTGGTAGGAGAGGAGGGGTTGGGTTGGGGAGAGAGGGGTAAAGCTTCACCAGTTATCGAGATGGAGAGAATTATTGGATCAAGTAGCTAAATGTTTTCTTCTGTAATCTAAATCCAACTCTGATGCTGCATTCCATGGGATATTCTTTATTATTTGAAATGAATCCAGATTTTACCTAATATAATTAACACGACACCAGTTTTTGATGACTAATATATCAAGCGATGCACCACCTACCCAGTGTTAAGTTACATTTCAAGTAAATTCTTTATTTTTATCCTGTATCATTTATGACATTTTCTAAGAAACGTCTATTGTGTAACTGGTTACCAAAGGATAATAGTTATAGTGTAAGATGTTAATTACCTAATAACTACTCCATCTGTTCTTCCTCACCCCGTCCTCCCTTATTCAATTCACTGTTTCCTCTCCCTCCATCCCAGCATTCCTTGCTCTCCATCTTACCACCACTACCATCATTCTGTGTGTTGCTGCATAATCTGTTAATGCGCAAACACGACCACAATAGAAATAATAGTGATATTTGGTATGCAAATACAATCCGTTATATATGACGAATATATTTATTACCTTTATTTATTTATCTGAGGTCAACATCTAGGCCAGCCATTCAGACGCCCAGTATAGTGAACCAATCACAAGATTTAGAGGATATTGTGTCACAACTATTGTTATTACTAATTAAAACAGGGAAAAATTGAAATCAGACATTTATTGGTTATTGTTTACATCTCCACAAGTCCTCGTCACGAAGCATTCAAACCCATAATCCAACTGGGTCTGTAGGCACCACACTGTAATTATAATAACCACAATTATAATAACTGTTAACTTATTATAACCTGAAGTTTATACTTCGACCTCACGTTTGCATTAAGCATGTGTAATGTTTGTTTTGTTTTCTTATTATTATTATAAGCACCGATATATGTATTGCTTTAGACCCTTAGCCACGATGATATACAGTATATACACTATTTATATACACTTCTATGAAGATATTAAGGCTTGAAATACTATAGATTACATATTTCATTTTATTACTCATCAATTTGTTGCTAGTATCGTGTTCAACCACCCTCCTTCTCAATGACAGCCTGCAGTCGCTCGGGCATTGAGGCACCATGCCTCCTCACTGTATAATATATATGGTTTTCCCCGAAAAATCTCCCACTGTGTTCTGGTGTGACATAACAAATCTGCTGTGGTTCTCTGTCGTTCTGGCTCCCACGTGTTAACGATAGAACCTCATAGATTTTCAATAGGGTTCATATCGCAGTCTTAAATAGACAAATCTATCACCTGCAAATAATCATGAGCAGTAAACCATTCTTGAACTTTCCTCGCCATATGGATAGGGCATCGGTCGTGTATAGGACAGATAAAGGTGAGTAGTTGAAAAGAAATTAAAAACATTTAGAATATGTGCTTCATTATATTGCATTTGATCGATCTATTAAATAAAGACACTGTCTATTGTTCACCCCTGTAGAGAGATACTGATTATAATTATTATCCTTTGGATATTAAGCAACAAATAACGGAGCCGAGACAATTAATTTTCTGTCTTCAGCTTTACCTGTATTCTTTTCACCCCTCATGCTGGCAGTCCCCCTCTTTATCACCTCTTCTCGCCGTAAAATAAATAAATTTCTACCTATATTTTTCAAGTAACTGGCAACCTCACACAACCTCCTCTCACCTGTCTTCTCTCTCTCTCACGTCCCCTTCCTTCCTTGCCTTCTGTAGTATTTTTTATCTTTTGTTTCTCATATTTTTAACCTTCTCATTCGTTCTTTGAAAGTTTTAATGACATAGGCCTTTCTCCCTTATCACCCATAGTCCTTCAAATTTATGCAAGCAAAAGGATATGATAATAGTTATGTAGAATATACATATAATAATAAAATTATATATATATATATATATATATATATATATATATATATATATATATATATATATATATATATATATATATATATATATATATATATATATATATATATATATATATATGAAATGAGAGAGAAAGAAGGGGGGGAAGGGGTATGGAGGGGCTGGTGGAGGAAGAAAGAACAAGAGAGACGCCAATAACTGTGGCTGTAGAGACGTTTTCTTGAAGATTTATGGTTGACTTTGGGCGAAGGAACTAATGGAGATGGAGTTCACATTAACAAACCTATATAATTAAGTATTGAATTTTATCATTGTCATCATAATATTATTATTTTCTACTCTCATCTGTAGGCTAATTAAGTATTGTTCGATATCAGCAGAACTGTAATGACATCAGATAGGATGGGTGACTATAAAACTTGGACATATGTAATGAAATGGCTATACTCAATGGTAAATGTGTTTCAACAATAATGAATATATTAAACAAAATTATGAGAACCACAATTATCCATATATTATATGTGAAAAGAATAATATTCTGTGGAACGGAATGAGACAATCGAATCTCTCCTGCAGAATATAGGCTTATTTCTGGTGAAGTGAAGGTTCGAGTCATGTGAACCACAGTTCCCTTTACACATACACACACACACACACCAATCCCACATCTTGTAGCTTTCGCAGGCTTACCAACCTAACACACGGGGGGGGAAATAACTTGTTCTACGTTACATATAGTGTATTATTGGATTACAAGTAAATTTCTGGCCATAACAAGAAAATCATTAACACGTAGACAAAGCAGAATAAAGCTAGTTACTATTTGTGAAACATATGATAATCAGTGTTGACAACCTATGAGATGTCAGCCTTCATAACCCTACACATTTCTAATGACGAGTATTTATGTGCACACAATAATATAAAGGATTAATTCAATAGAAGACTACCATCAGCATCTTGCTATTACTTTTAATACTAACTTTATAAAGATATTATTGCACCTTGTATTCCACAATATTTATATAACAAAACTCTTAATAGTGACAACATTAAAGTAAAATACAATATACAGAAATACAAATTCCAGTTCCATTTCTATAAAGCATTACATATTTGTCTTCCATTCTTCTTAGTGTTTATAATTATGAATTTAGATGCGGCCTATAGGCCTATATATTACGTCTAGTTATCACCCACAAGACTTAATTATTAATGTTGGCAATCTTGCAAACCAATGTATTTTGAGAGCCAGAACTGTTACATATTATTCTCCCGACAAAGAGAATATATATGTTTGTCACCTTTGATTCTCCAGGTTTAATAAAAACAGTGGATTATCGGTAAATTTTTACTTAATAATTTGGTTATGGGTGATAAGAGAGAAAAGCTTATGTCATTAAAACTTTCAAAGAACGAATGAGAAGGTTAAAAATATGAGAAACAAAAGATAAAAAATACTACAGAAGGCAAGGAAGGAAGGGGACGTGAGAGAGAGAGAAGACAGGTGAGAGGAGGTTGTGTGAGGTTGCCAGTTACTTGAAAAATATAGGTAGAAATTTATTTATTTTACGGCGAGAAGAGGTGATAAAGAGGGGGACTGCCAGCATGAGGGGTGAAAAGAATACAGGTAAAGCTGAAGACAGAAAATTAATTGTCTCGGCTCCGTTATTTGTTGCTTAATATCCAAAGGATAATAATTATAATCAGTATCTCTCTACAGGGGTGAACAATAGACAGTGTCTTTATTTAATAGATCGATCAAATGCAATATAATGAAGCACATATTCTAAATGTTTTTAATTTCTTTTCAACTACTCACCCTTATCTGTCCTATACACGACCGATGCCCTATCCATATGGCGAGGAAAGTTCAAGAATGGTTTACTGCTCATGATTATTTGCAGGTGATAGATTTGTCTATTTAAGACTGCGATATGAACCCTATTGAAAATCTATGAGGTTCTATCGTTAACACGTGGGAGCCAGAACGACAGAGAACCACAGCAGATTTGTTACGTCACACCAGAACACAGTGGGAGATTTTTCGGGGAAAACCATATATATTATACAGTGAGGAGGCATGGTGCCTCAATGCCCGAGCGACTGCAGGCTGTCATTGAGAAGGAGGGTGGTTGAACACGATACTAGCAACAAATTGATGAGTAATAAAATGAAATATGTAATCTATAGTATTTCAAGCCTTAATATCTTCATAGAAGTGTATATAAATAGTGTATATACTGTATATCATCGTGGCTAAGGGTCTAAAGCAATACATATATCGGTGCTTATAATAATAATAAGAAAACAAAACAAACATTACACATGCTTAATGCAAACGTGAGGTCGAAGTATAAACTTCAGGTTATAATAAGTTAACAGTTATTATAATTGTGGTTATTATAATTACAGTGTGGTGCCTACAGACCCAGTTGGATTATGGGTTTGAATGCTTCGTGACGAGGACTTGTGGAGATGTAAACAATAACCAATAAATGTCTGATTTCAATTTTTCCCTGTTTTAATTAGTAATAACAATAGTTGTGACACAATATCCTCTAAATCTTGTGATTGGTTCACTATACTGGGCGTCTGAATGGCTGGCCTAGATGTTGACCTCAGATAAATAAATAAAGGTAATAAATATATTCGTCATATATAACGGATTGTATTTGCATACCAAATATCACTTTTATTTCTATTGTGGTCGTGTTTGCGCATTAACAGATTATGCAGCAACACACCGAATGATGGTAGTGGTGGTAAGATGGAGAGCAAGGAATGCTGGGATGGAGGGAGAGGAAACAGTGAATTGAATAAGGGAGGACGGGGTGAGGAAGAACAGATGGAGTAGTTATTAGGTAATTAACATCTTACACTATAACTATTATCCTTTGGTAACCAGTTACACAATAGACGTTTCTTAGAAAATGTCATAAATGATACAGGATAAAAATAAAGAATTTACTTGAAATGTAACTTAACACTGGGTAGGTGGTGCATCGCTTGATATATTAGTCATCAAAAACTGGTGTCGTGTTAATTATATTAGGTAAAATCTGGATTCATTTCAAATAATAAAGAATATCCCATGGAATGCAGCATCAGAGTTGGATTTAGATTACAGAAGAAAACATTTAGCTACTTGATCCAATAATTCTCTCCATCTCGATCACTGGTGAAGCTTTACCCCTCTCTCCCCAACCCAACCCCTCCTCTCCTACCACCTTCAAGTGAGTGGTTCACATCCATGATCACAAGTGGTTCGGGATTCAAATTTCTGGATGGCTCAACATTGGTAACGCTACCCCCCCTATATAACTCCGCCCACATTTCTCCCCTCCCCCCTCCACCTGTCAGTGATACCATATCCGTTGAGGCCCACACCAAGGCAAGGGTGGAAGAAGTGTGGACCATTGATCAGTCCGGAGCTGTACCTATAAAGACAATGTCTCTAAATGTCGATTTCACAGTGACTTTGGTTTGTTATGATCCTCCCTAACCACACTTGTAACCAACACACAGCACACCTGTACCAACACACAACACATCTGTACCAACACACAACACACATGTAACAACACACAACACACCTGTACCAACACACAGCACACCTGTACCAACACACAACACACCTGTACCAACACACAACACATCTGTACCAACACACAACACACATGTAACAACACACAACACACCTGTACCAACATACAACACACCTGTACCAACACACAACATACATGTACCAACACACAACATACATGTACCAACACACAACACACCTGTACCAACACACAGCACACCTGTACCAACACACAGCACACCTGTACCAACACACAACACACCTGTACCAACACACAGCACACCTGTACCAACACACAACATACATGTAAAGTCATGGTCTAATGTACTGCAACACCTTCCAATGAGATGGCTTCGAAAAATGATTCGAAACTATAGCTGTTGGTGTGTGCAATTTTGGTTCATAAAATTAACTCAAATAGCTCGCTTTTATTCACCAGGTTGCAGTACATTAGACCATGACTTTACCACTATACATACCGTCACCACCACCCGTGACCCAAGATGACCCACCCTTTATGTAACAGTGGGACCTGACATGTGAGAAACGACCCCTGTACTCTACAACTCAGTCCATCAACCAGGCAGGGACACTGGTAGGAAGTGCCGTCTTTGGATACCTCTTGGAAGCGTAAGAGAATATGTTTACTTATCTGAGAGAGAGAGAGAGAGAGAGAGAGAGAGAGAGAGAGAGAGAGAGAGAGAGAGAGAAAGAGAGAGAGAGAGAGAGAGAGAGTACACTGAGGTAGTTTGTTATCTTATACAATTTGGAGGAATACGTATAGACCAAAATAAATTATTCCCTATTACAGCAAATCGTACTAAAGGGGATACTATACATTTGGTAGTATATTGGAGCTCATTGATTCCTCCATATTATGCCAGTAAACAGCACCAGGTTAATTAACAAATGTAATGGTGTCTTGTAGTGTGGAATAATCAATTGTTCCAGATTTACCACCAACACTGTATATTACATCTCACCCATTTAAAGTGGAAATGAATTTGTCCCTTATTATTAATATTAAAAATAGATCAGAGACATAAAGCTGGGAGAGAATGCAGCTAGCTTAATAAAAACATTAGCCCTACCTTTGAAGCCAACCAGTCCTACACCAACAAAAACAGAATCACCAAAGCCATTCCACAGAGATACCGACCTAGTGACAAACGATCGACTGTACTGACAGGTTCTACAGCACGGCAATACCAATACGTAAGCAAACCTATGGGAGGCCAATGCACCGCGAGTGACACGAGCCGGAACATACAGAGGTGGCAGAGGAGTTAAGAGGATGCGACACATCACTTCTGATCACTAATGATGCGACAGAACGACGGTGACTCAGATTACAATCACTAATGATGCGACAGAACGACGGTGACTCAGATTACAATCAAGTAAACCGCCGGTCAGAAAATTAGCATTAGAAACAATCCTATCCAGCAATTTAAGATGGCAATCAGCTGCTGAACACCACACTGGAGAACGGTATTTCAAAAGAGGCAACACCAAGGAGTTGTAACACCACAGTAACAATGAGTGATCTCCAAACACACACCAAGCACTACACATTATACCCAACTTCTGGGTGATAGACCTTGAGATTGACCGAACATGCTTTTCAAAAAGTCAGTTTGGCATCAAATGTAAGTCCCAGAATAACCAAATTCTCAGATCCCTCCAATACAGTCCCATCAAGAATCAAGGGTGGCGATAAAGGGTACACCGTGTGAGACCTAGAGATGACCATTGTCCTATTCTTGCCAGCATTCAATCTCATACCCCACAACCTGCACCAATCACTAATCCTATCGAAGTCTACAGTAGAAATATACTCGATCCTCTTTCTCTCATCATCAGACTGGGACGGAGGAAATGTGTGATCATCTCTGTGTTTTTTACCCTCCTCTTCGCCTTCTTCACTGTCGTGGTGCCCAACGTACAAACTTATATATTTTTTAAGTTTTTCATTCACGCCTTTGACAATGGATTCTACATTGGCTGTCACATATTGGTGAGTTTATTCTCCTATACACTGTAGTAATAATAATAATAATAATGATAATGGCATAACACACATACAGTAGGTCTCTCTCATTCACCTTATACACCTCTCTCTCTCTCTCTCAGCCATGGAGGTGTGTTCACCATCCCAGCGTTCTGTGGTTGGTCCCCTGTACTTTATACATTGGACTCTCGGCTACATGTTAGTTCCCATCATAGCCTACGTGGTGAGGCCCTGGCGATGGCTACAGGCTGCCTTCGCGGTTTCTTTTCTCTATAACATTATATACATTTGGTTAGTATGGCTTGTGTTCCCAGAAATGGTATCATGATCTTACATCTACACCCTCTCATCTCTACAACCTAATTAATCTATTTTAGTTTGTATAAAAAAAAGAATGGGGTATATTTGATAATTATAGAACTAGCTAACTACAGTACTATAATTTCTGCTGTGATTGTTTACAGAAAAAGAACTACTGGTTGTACTATTAACTTACACAACTAGGCCTATAACTGTTTCTGTTGTGAGTGTTTAGAGAGTTCATGATTTTACAACTAGATACCATAAGAACTACTCTTTCTGTTGTGGTTTTTAAAGAGCTACTAATTATTCCCCTTGCTGATACAACTACTACCATTTCTAACTAACTTTGTGTCCAGGATATTACCAGAGTCTCCTCGTTGGCTGATCCTCCACGGCCACTACAACAGGGCCCTGGAGATACTGAAGAAGGCTGCCTCTGTCAACAAAACCACCTTACCAGACGATCACGTGATTTTGACCACCATGAATATCATCAGACGAAATGTAAGACTGTACTGTGGTTACCATCACCAAAAATAAAGCTAGATTAATTGGTTGGTGATTTTGAAGGTCTTGGATTCCTCCAAACTGTGCCACGAAACAAATTACCAATTGGTACCACTGGGTGGTGCCTGTTTTCTGGTATAGTTTAGGAGAAATTAGTAGCCTTCCAGTTTACCAACAAGAGAATCTCCCCTTTAGTACAATATTCTGTGATTACCATGACCTGAAATATGTATAAATATTTCAGTCTTAACTCCTCCCACCCTGGTTCACCAGGAGCGTTCAGGAATGATTGAGAAGGATCCTGAGGAGACCCGATCATTGAGGAGCGTGGTAGTGGCAGTGGTAAGGAAGGCATTCCTGTTGTTGATCACTCCTGAGGTGAGAAGGAAGGCCTGCAGTGTGTTCTTCCTCTGGTGGGCCACTTCTATCATCTACTACGGCGTTAGTCTTAACTCATATAACCTCAGGTATCTACAGTAGACTGATTAAATAACACTTTCGATCAATCAACCATTCATCTATCCATTAATTCACCCATTCCTTCCTCTGCAGAACACAAACATCCATGTCCCTTTTCCTACCAATCAATCAACCATTCATCTCTCTATTAATTTACCCATTCCTTCCTCTTCAAAACAAGCACATCCATCTTCCTATCCATCCATTCACCCGTTTAGGGGAAATTCTCTTGTTGGTGTATTGGAGGGTTACTGATTCCTCCCAACTAAACCAGAAGACAGACGCCTTCAATTTCAGTAATGGTGGTAATAGTGGATCTGTTTCGTGGTAGGCTATAGTTTGGAGAAATCGACCACCTTCCAATTCACCAACAAGAGAACCTCGCCTTAATCAACTCACTTATTCCTTTCTATATATACACTTTTCTATGCGGTTTGTTGGAGATCCCAGCCTACTTCCTCCTTTGGCTCGCCTCCACCATCCGTGGGAGGAAGAAAATATTGGTGTGTCTTTACCCCACCTGCAGCGTCTCCATCTCCGTCCTCACTGCCCTCATAATGCTACTAGAGGAAGGTCAGTGCTGGTATCTCTATTGAAAAAGTTTCCTATTCCTTCAACCCCTAAATGCCGGGTGAGTTCTGACAAGGTTTCCCCAACACCTTTGGTAAATGCTCAAGTCTCCTACAGCTCAGTAACAGTAGTGTCCAGGCGAGTTTACAATAAATGCTCTATTTCACTTCATCCCTAATCCTAAACTACAATGCCTAGAAAAACAAAAATGATTCCGTACTCACCATTAACTTTCTCACACAACTCTTGTTCTACTGAGTGCAAAACTCGTAACTGTCATATTGTGTCAATGTTATATACAGTTCCCGTTCTATTGCATTTATATGCAGTAGCATTTTTGAGTAATTTCGTGTGCACTCAGTGATGATATTAATCCCAAGTAATATCGTGTGCACCCACTATTAATACTTATGTTATGTCATGTAACGCTACAATTATTTTCTATTTTTAGTTATTCCTTTTAAATGCCGTTTTCTTCGTTGCTGAAGTTTATAAGAGAAAATGAGAAGGTGTATATTTATGAGTAACTAAAGAGAGTTAGATATTGTGAGTTATAGGAATTACGAGTGTAATTGGTTTGTATAATTATCTATTTCTGTTCTAAATTAGGATATTGATTCATCAGGCATTATTATAAGTTGTTTGTAAAGGTATATGGTAAACTAAAAGACCGTTGGGAAAATCGGTTAGGTAGTAAAATCCTGGTGAGATGTAGGGAGCCTCGTAAAATAGGTACCCGATGTTGACACAAACTAAAGTAGAAAACTAAATAGGAAAATAATTCCCCTTATGTTATCATACTGTTGAAACCTTAGATCCTACGATTTCTAAAATTTTGTTCAATATAATTAATTAATTTCGTTACCAAAGGGAGTTCCAATATTGTTCCATTGTAAAGTAGTATATTTCCTTATTAAATATTAAACTCGGATATGAAGGTTTGTTAAAGGTTGTAATGGGTTTTAAGCAGGAGAGAATTAAATAAAAAATAGTTTTGATAAGAGGAGAGTATGTAAAGATTTTGAAGTGTAAAAGGGAAAATAGGGATATTTGTGTGTATGGCGAAACGGTGAGACTGTGTGTGGATTTGAAAGGGGACGCCACTAATTCCCGATGTCACGAACCAAGAAAAACTGGCACTTTTCACCAGATAAAATCATTGTTAACAACAAAGTTGGGGAAGTCTCTCGATCGGTGATCTCTTTCCCGCATGATTTCGGCCTCATAAAAATGTATAATTAGAGGTGAAAACTTTTCTGATTGCTCTCATTTTTTTTAACATAGGGCATTGTTCTTTCAGAAAAATAGTTTTTTTTTGTTTTAAGCCAAAGGTGCAGGTATGAACTAATATAAATTTTATTAGTTCTGCCAACCCCTGTACTATTTTATGCTTGTAATTGCTGTTTTACTGTATGTTGCACACCAATTCTTATCTATGATGTTAATATAATTACTGAATAATAACATCTTAAAGTGCAGATGTACGATGTATCAGTAATAGGGTGTTTTCGCTCAGCTGACGGAAATGACGTCACGATATAAACACCCGCCATGATGGCGGGTATTGGGCCCGCAGACAGAGTGCAGTTGTGATAGTAAGAAGTTCATTTACACTAATCATCACAATAATGGAGCATTCCACTTACCTCAAGAGCCTTAGTGCAACAGACCTCAGGCCTCTTAACTGCAGAAATTAAGTAGTGCTGGTGTGAGCGTAGATCCATATGCAGTGCCCAAGTGTATATTCAGTACTGACTTTGAGCGCTACCCTCCGGTTACATATCTCGACATGATTGACTACTTTATTTCATCACCAAATCCAGCCTACAATTACAAGACAATGAAATAAACATGTAATTCTTGGTTTGATGTCTCCACTCTGGATATTCTCAATGCTCTAATTTTAAAGGTAATTATCCTAGATTAACGTAATTTGGGAGTATTTAGAGTAAAGTTTTGACAATCTAAGGTAAATATTATCGATTTTTCCGTTATTTCATGGGTCGTCGTAAAAGAAAAATGCATTGCTATAAAAAAAAATTATAATTTCATAAAAGTATCGTGTGTCAAGGGTTCAGTTTATGTCATTATGGTCACCTATTTCAGGATCTAAGGACATTTGGCTCAATCTAAGGTAATTTAAACAATTGTTTAAGGTAATACCACAAATACTTCATGAGAACCCTGGATATTCTGGACAACCACACACTCCTTCGTCTAGTTAGCAACTTCTCATGAGCTTCTCCTTGGGTTTTTACCACCTTTGGTATCCGAAATCTTGACACACCAGGAGTCTTGTCTGAGTTACTGCATCCTACTATACAGCAGTAATTTCGCATCTTGAATTTTGTCCGAAAAGGAGATAAGTATTAACAAACATACAGCTCCCTGCTGAATATACAAACTACCCTCTCCTTGTCAGGGTTACCAATATGAGAAGTTTCGGGAGGCACTAGACTTACTCCTCAAAAACGGTATTTTTAATAAAAGGCCGACGTATACTACCGACTTTTATAAATTAAAATTTGCTTTTTGCTAGACCAAGATTCTGAAATAATAAAAAAAAACACCAATAAAAGGCGCAACAAAACATTGTAAATCCGGGCCTATAATCTAGAAAAGACGCTAAGGATACGAAACTCTCGCTAGATCACTTTAAAAAGCATTATATGGAGCTCTCAAAGCACTAAGTTGGCAACTCTTATCCTTATAAACAAAGCTCCTGGCTGACCATGATGGCTGCCGTGAATGTCGTGACGTCACCCGAAAACACCCTATTGTGGTAAAAAGGACATTTTGCAAAAAGGCCATATTGACCTGCTAAAAATGCTACTTGTCGTATTTGTACTAAAATAGGTCATTTTGACAGTTGTTGCCGATCGACCACGAAGGCTGGAGAGGAGTAATTTAAGGGAGGGCGATGACAGTCTGCTTGGCATATCACCCAGGACTCCAAGGGTAGTGGTGCTCGTCGTGTCCAAGCCACCACTCGCACCCCCTCCGAGACCTCCCCACTCATTGTTGTCAGTGTTACCTACGGAAAAGGAACATACACCCTTGGCATGTTACCTGATATGGGAGCTGACACAACAATCATTGGTCCAGACCACTTGCAACACATCGGATTGTCTCTTAGTTATCTTCAACCACCTCCACAGACTCCAACTTATGCAGCTGACGGGTCCCTTATGAAGTCTGCAGTCGGATCGGTACAACTACAGGTGGAGGAACGTAGTACACAGGAGTGGATGGATGTTCACCATAGATTCTCCATACCACTCCTTTCCCACAGGGCTTGCAGAGAATTAATGCTAATCCTCTAGCGTTTTCCCCACCCGATTGCCCAGGTCACTCATGCATGTGTTCAGAAAGGGAAAGGTAGTAGTGCACCAGGACTACCGTCACCAGCCAAGCCATCTCCAACCTGGTCGAATACAGCAACGCCTTCACAGGCTAGGGAGTACTACCTGAAGGAGTGTGCAGACGTGTTAGTGACAAAACAGGATCTGAGCAAGACAACACTACGGCCTATGAAGGGGCCACCCATGAAGATACACTTACGAGAGGATGCACAACCCTTTGCCATATACACCTCGCGACAGATCCCGTTGGCATACCAGGAAGAAGTAAGGAAGGAGATACTCAACTTGGAGGCCAGGGTATTATCACGCCTGCAGGAGACGACCCGTCACCCTGGTGCCACCCACTTGTAGTGGTACCCAAGCCACACAGTGGAGTGCGTATAACAACGGATCTTTCAAAGTTAAACAGTCAAGTCTCCCGTCCAGCCCACCCATTTCCCACACCATTTGCAGCTGTTAGGAGTATCCCACCTGGATCCAAGTTCTTCACAGTCGTTGACGCTTTGTGTGGCTACTGGCAGTTAGAGCTGGCTGAGGAAGACCAACCATTAACTACATTATTCACACCTTATGGGAGATTCAGGTATCTTCGTGGCCCCATGGGATTTATAGGTAAAGGTGATGCTTTTTGCCAAAGAAGTGACACGGCTCTACAAGGTATCACCAATTGTGTGAAGGTAGTGGACGATGTTCTACTGTATGACGAGGAACTCGTGTCACACTTACAATGGCTAGACAGACTACTGGTCAAATGTAGAGAGACTGGAATTATTCTCAATGCACACAAGTTTATGCTCGCTACATCGGGAGTAAGGTTCTGTGGATTTGTGCTGTCAGCTGATGGAATTGCACCAGACCCAGAGAAAGTGAAAGCCATTGGAGACTTCACAACACCAGCCAACGTAACTGACCTGAGATCTTTCATGGGACTGGTCAACCAACTGACAGAGTTTTCTCATGACATCTCAGCAGCTGCTGAGCGATCAAGTAGACTGCTGATTATGACACCGCTTTCAGGAATGTCAAAAGAGTGCTGGCCAGTCCACCAGTGTTGGAAGTGTTCGACCCTAATCTACCTGCAGTTCTACAGACTAATGCATCCAGACTACATGGTATAGAGTACACATTATTGCAGGACCACGGAGGAGGACACTTGCGTCTGGTACAATGTGGCTCTCGTTTTCTCACTGATACGGAAACATGGTATGCCACAATAGAGTTGAAGATGTTGGCCACAGTCTGGGTGATGCACAAATGTGGGTATTACTTGAAGGGGCCACAACATTTTGACCACCATCCACTCATCCCCATTCTTAACCACTACACCTTGGACGCAGTTGAAAATCTAAGACTACAGCATCTCAAGGAGAAGCTGTCGCCCTTCCCATTTACAGCCAGGTGGTGTGCAGGCAAGCAATTGTGCATACCTGATGCACATTCCCGCCACCCTGTCCTCGACTCAGAAGTTAAGCACCTAAATGATGACGTCCAGTTGGAGGAGCTACAGCAAGCAACACGCACAGATGAGACATATGTACTGTAATGGTGACCTAGTAATCTACGTAGTGTAGAAACACACACATAATTTCTTATATTGTTTCACACTTCCACTTCCACATTTCAGGTTAAACTGCATTACAGTTGATATCATCTACCCAAGCGATGATATAGTAAAGTAACACCATCCTAGTTGGCTACACTGCCATAGGTTATATTATACAGTGTGTGTGTACCTACTGTCGGCCTCATAATAAACACTGTTAAAGAACCTTTGGTTCCTTCGTTATCCCTATGACTTCTATTGTGCTCCAGGCAACCACAGAATACGGGATATTTGATAACATACACTAACTAACCACACTGGTAAGGCTTCATTATTATCCAACAGTTAGATAATGATTATCAGTGTATAGTTTATTTACTCACCAAATTCATTAAATATTTCACCAATAAGTCATTTACACTCTGTCTTTCTTTCGTTGTGGAATTGAGCAACTGTTTGTAGTTTACAATAATGTGATTGGTGT
This sequence comes from Petrolisthes manimaculis, assembly GCA_034508575.1. NCBI lineage: Eukaryota > Metazoa > Arthropoda > Malacostraca > Decapoda > Porcellanidae > Petrolisthes > Petrolisthes manimaculis. The sequence goes on along the minus strand of JAWZYT010002075.1, from coordinate 213,778 downwards.
TGGTGTAGTAATATTATTTGTTGTGTAGTAAATACAGACATGAGTGTGTGTGGTAAATGTATTATGGTACAGAGGTCTCACATGGGTACCATATTAACCTACAGTACGTTATGTGTTGTGTGTGTGTGTGTGTGTTAATAGCTAGGGCTAAGAAGACTTGGATCAGTGAATAGGTCATGTATTGTTTGTCTGTGTGTGTGTGTATGTGTGTGTGTTGAGAGTGATAATGGCTAGGGATAAGAACACATTGACCAGTAAATAGATGATGTGTTGTCTGTGTGTGTGTTACTTACCTTTCCTTTGTGACCACCAGACCACAGATGGACTTGTCCAGCGGGACTTCACCTGTTGTTTCAGATGTGCAGCCAGACCCTGAGGACTACATATGGCGCTATCGCTACGACAACTTAGCAAGCACCATCCTATTATTGCATATAATAAGCGAGATAATCGCCTTTAAAGTTTAGGTGATAATCACGCATAAGATAAACACGAATAATTTGTTGACCGTTACTTCACTTCAACAACTGGATATCACCACAATATAACATATACTGTGGTTTTTAAGACTTCATTAGAGGCCAAATTTTATTAGCTTTGGACTGATATATGTTAAAAAGTGTTCAGTTCTCTATTAAGAAAGATATTACAGGTATAATAAATACGACTGTCATGGAAAATAGGTGAAAAGTTGTGTTCGTACTGATATATTTGATTAATATGGAGAATTGGTAAATAATAATAAAATATACTACTTCGCTTAAGAAACTACATTGTTTAAGCATTCTATGGGTATAGATTAGATGTAGGTACGTTACCGAATAACTTTGAAAAGTTAAAAAGAATGTGATACTATCACAGTTTGTTTGGTCTATTACGTAACCTCTCCGAGGTGGGATGGCGCCAGTCGCTGCCAAACGTACGATTCAACCTATCGCTTTTAACAGCCATAGTTATAAACTAGTTAATTATGTATCTGAGTTTGCTAGGTTAAACCTGTATGAATGAGTGGTAAGTAGAGGAACTGCTGAGTCATTATGCATCTATTTCTCCACACGGGTAAGAATTACAAATGATATTTTAATGGATTATAACACACACAGAGGCGAGGCGCCTCTCCTCCCTCCCTCCCTCCTGTACCCCGGTCCATCCGTACTCACCACCCGCCTTTCTCCCACTCCTTTCTAACTAAGTTCCTACCCTCCTCTATGTCACCTCATCACTGATTCCCTTTATCTTCCTGTCTAAATTCTAATACGTCTCACTATCCTTATCCTTCACCAATGTTTTTTACACTGAGGTACTGAAAGTAATTGTTACTAAGTAGGCTGATGTTTTTGAGTGTCTTAATGTGTCCTGCTATGTATGTGCGTGTGTGTGTGTTTTGGTATGTGTCCTGTTATGTGTGTGTGTGTTGTTTCCTTCTGTGTTTTGGTATGTGTCCTGGTGTGTGTGTGTTGTTTCCTTCTGTGTTTTAGTGTGTGTGTATGAGTGTCCGTGTATGTGTTTTGTTACGTGTCCTGTTGTGTGTGTGTGTGTGTTTCCTTCTGTGTTTTGTTATGTGTTCTGTTATGTGTGCGTATTTCCTTCTGTGTTTTGTTGTGTCCTGTTGTGTGTGCGTACGTGTTTCCCTCTGTGTTTTGTTATGTGTCCTGGTGTGTGTGTGTCCTTCTGTATTTTGTTCCCTCCGGGAACTTTCACCACGGCAGAAGTTAATGCACTCCCTCCTCACGTGCTCTATCCCACCCCCACTTCTCTCTCTCACATACTCTTCCACATTTTGTCTGCCATCTAACCGGAGGTCTGCCTCTCACACCAGGTCCCACAACTTCACTATCGTACACCTTTACAAACTCCACACTTTGCATTCTCTCCACATGTCCAAACCATCTCAGTGTATTACGCTTCACTCTCCACATTCAATCCCAACTGCCTTCTCACCCTGACCACATCTCTCATACACACTCTCATTACTTTCTCCATCCCACCTAGTAAGTCCACATGCTCCTCTCAGATAATTCATTTCCACCGCACCTATTTCTCAGTCCCCTTTTCACTTCTATACTCACACTTCTACCCTACATAGTCCTCCCCAGTGATATTATGACCTGCCTGCCCCTCACTGCTCTCTCCCTGATTTCTCCTTCCATGTTTACACAAAACTGTTCTCATTTACTTGAATTCCCTCACTTCCTCCATCTTCTCACCTCCTAATGTTATCTCACATTCAGTCCCAGTTGGTACAGCCACTCTATAGGATATAGCAAAGTCAATTACTTCTGTTTTGGTCCTCTTAAATACCATCACCTTACTCTTACCAACACATTCACCTTCAGTTTTCTTCGCTTACACACGGACTGAAACTCATCCACCACCCTCTGTAACTCCCTTTCACTCTCAGCCAGCAGCATAGTGTCATCCACAAATAAGCTTGCAACCAAGGACCAATCTATTCCATTCATCCTCAGTCTCGCACCCAGGCCTGCCACCTTTACCTTCATCTATCTCATGCAACCATCCATAAAGATATTGAAGAACCATAGTGGCATGACACACCCCTTGCCTCAATCCTACACTGATATCAAAGTTCTCACTCAAATCACCCTCGACACTCACACAAGTTTTTGCCTCTCTATAGAAAGCCTCAATCTCATCCAGCAAGTGCCCATCAACACCGTAAATCCTTAATGCATCTATCATAGCTCTCCTATCAACCCTATCGTATGCCTTCTCCAAATCCATAAAGGCAGCATACAACTTCCTACCCGTCCCAATATATTTCTCCATTATTGATTTTAATGCAAAGATCTGGTCCACACATCCTCTACCCTTTCTGAACCCTCCCTGTTCCTCACTGACTTTATTCCCTGTTACTTCTATCAGTCTCTCAGTATGAACCTTCCCATGAACCTTCTCCGGTACACTAAGAAAGCTTTTACCCCTATAGCTACCACACTCATCCTTACTCCCCTTCCCCTTATACAGAGGCACAATTATGGCTCTCCTTCAGTTCTCTGGCACCTCTTCCTGTCTCCAAGCCAATGTGCATAATATTATAAGCAGCATCCACTACACAACTTCCTCACCCCCACACCTCAGCATCTCTGCAGTTATCTCATCCACCCCCGGTGCCTTTCCCACCTTCAACTTTCCTAACCTCTTCTCTTCCCAGTTCTCCCTGTATACCCTGTCGTCTACCACCTTCCTCCATCCCCATGCATGTCACCACCACATCCCATCCCGTCCCCTCATTCATCAAACCATCAAAATGTCTCTTCCACACTTCTTTCACTTCCTCATTTCCTCATTTCTACTCATAGTAACTCAATCCTCTCTCTTCATTCTCACGCTACCAGACTTTCCTTTTCTTCTTTCTCTTTTTACCTCCTTCCAGAATGATTTCTTGTTTTCTCTAAACTTCTCACTCAGTTTCCTACCAAATTCCTCATCCATTCTCCTTTTGCTCTCACTCACCATCCTCTTCACTTTCCTTTTACACTCATTGTATTCCCTCTTCCATCTTTCTTTCACTTCCTCAAGCAGTCTAGGGAGTCTGTAGAGTTGCCCTCCACATGTAACCCCTGTCATCTTCAGTTGACGAATACAAGCCTATTACCATCACTTCTGTGTTGTCTAAGCCATTCTAAGGTGTTTGAGAGCCTGGTAGCTGTGCGTTTAAGTAAATTCATGGAACGTAATGGTGTATTCTCACCCTCACAGTTTGCATATCGAAGGGGGCCTTGGCACGTGTGATGCACTTCTGTGTATCTCCCATGTACTGCAGAATGCTTTGGAGTTGGGTCGTGAGGCTAGACTGGTGCAACTTGACTTTTCTGCCGGGTTTGATAGGGTAAACCATCTGGGTATCCTCTACAGACTTCACTCTGTTGGTGTTGGAGGTTCAGTCTTGTCTGTCTTGTCACAATTCCTCACTGCTCGATGCCAGTATGTTGTTGTGGATGGTGTGCAGAGTGGAATTAGTGTCTGGGGTGCCTCAAGGTAGTGTCTTAAGACAGTTTGTTGTTCCTACTGTATACCTCTGAACTCTTTAACATCTTGGAGAATGACTTGTATGGTTATGCAGATGACTCCACTCTCATTGTTGTTGTGTCGACCCCTGTTGGTGCCAGGATTACTGTTGCTCAGTCATTGAATCATGACCTGGATAGGATTAGTGATTGGTGCAAGTTATGGGGTATGAGATTGAATGCTGGCACGAATAGTACAATGGTCGTCTCTAGGTCTCACACGGTTAATCCTTTATTAGTGATTGGTGCAGGTTGTGAGGTATGAGATTGAATGCTGGCAAGAATAGGACAATGGTCGTCTCTGGGACTGTATTGGAGGGGTCTGAGAATCTGGTTATTCTGGGAGTTACATTTGATGCCAAACTGTCTTTTTTTGACATGTTCGGTCAATTCAAGGTCTGTCTCCCAGAAGTTGGGTATAATGTGTAGAGCTTGGTGTGTGTTTGGAGATCACTCATTATTACTGCGGTGTTACAACTCCTTTGTGTTGCCTCTGTTGGAATACCGTTCTCCAGTGTGGTGTTCAGCAGCTGATTGCCATCTCAAGTTGCTGGATAGGATTGTTTCTAATGCTAATTTTCTTACCGGCAGTTTACTTGATTGTAACCTGAGTCACCATCGTTCTGTTGCATCATTGTGCATGTTCTTCAAGAGCAGAAGTAATGTGCTGCATCCTCTTAACTTCTCTCTGCCACATCTGTATGTTCCTGCTCGTGTCACACGTGGTACATTAGACTCCCGTAGGTATGCTTACGTATTGCTTCCCTGTAGAAACTGTCATTTTAGTCGATCGTTTGTCCCAAGGTCTAATAAGTACTTATTAGACCTTGGTTTGTCCCTAGGTCAGTGTCTCTGTGGAATAGCCATGACAAATCTGTCTAAGATGGTGTAGTACTGGCTGGCTTCAAGAGTAGGGCTAATATGTTTTTATTAAGCTAACTACTCATCTTTCTTTTTCTAAGCTGTCTTCTTTTCTTCAGGTTGGATTCATGGATCTGGGGTCTTCGGATTAATAAAATACTTGCATGCTCTCCCAGCTTTGTGTCTCTGGTCTATTTTTAATAATAATTATAATAATAAATCTTCTCACCACTTTTGCATGGACCACATCTTTCTTTAAGGGTCTTTTGATATTTTATGAAACTTGGAGGCTTGTAATTCCTCCTGATTATGCCACGAAACACGCTTCTGCAATATGGGTGATGTTTCGTGATAACATTTGAAGGACTCCCAAACCTCCAATTTTCTGACTACATCAGCTTTCATCCACATAATCAATCAAACTCTTCTGCTTTCCTCTCTCATCCCTTCTCCATGTATACCTGTGGATCATCTTGTGCTGAAAGAAGGTGTTTGCCAAGAACAGCCCCCTCTCAGCACAGACATCCACCAGATACTCACTATTCTCATTTACTCCTTCTACACCCCATTTACCCACATTACTTCACACTTCCTCCTTTCCATTCATATCTCCCATCATCACCAATCCTTCCATTATCAATCTTTCTCAGACATGCATTCAATTCCTCCAAAAACACACTCATTCTCATGTTTTCACCCACTGGTGCATATGCAAACATCCACACATATTTTACCATCCCAAGCTTTTCCATCATCCATACAATCTTCAACCCATTCCACCCATGTCCATCCACACTAACCCATCCTCCCCCTCCCCTCACATACCAACCCACCATCCCCCTGTGCGTACTCCTAGGGCCGTACTTTTAAACCTTCTGCCTAGCCTGGCGAAGTTGCTCCAGGCGATCGCGTGAGTGAGGGCGTCCTTACTTTTAAAACCCAATATTCGTCAGCATTGGCGATCGCCATGGCGAACGAGTGTTCGCCAGGGTTCATTTTTCGGAATCTTGCGCATATTCCGAAAACGCGCAAGAAGTCCCTGTTTGTTTACATCTGCTTCAGCCTTCAGAATAACGGTAGCGACGCTCACCATGGAGAAAAATGTTTCCTCTCACTCTCCCTTCACTCTCACTCTTCTTCCTGTCTTTCTCTCACTCTCCCTTCACTCTCACTCTTCTTCCTGACTTTCTCTCACTCTCCTTTCACTCTTACTGTTCTTCCTGTCTTTCTCTCACTCTCCCTCTTCTTCCTGTCTTTCTCTCCCTCTCACTCACTCTCACACTCACTCCACTCTACTCTCACTACTCTCCCTCCACTCTCACTACTAAACAAATTATAGTGCACAATGGTTAAATTTAGTTGAAAAAATGTTTGTCACTGATGGGAAAGGGAGGCCTCACTCGTACTTACGTTCGCCAGGCTATTTCAGCGCCCGGTGATCACTCTCATTGTGTTTAATAGTACGAAATTGCTGATCGCCTGGCGTTCACCAATGCCAGCCCTGGCGAAAGGTTTTAAAAGTACGGCCTCTAGTCTCCTACCCTCCCTTCTTACCAACTAATCCTCTACCTACCTCCACCATCCCTTTTTACCAACCCATTCATCTTGTCATCCCTCTTTAATCATCCATCTATCCCTAAACACTCCTACTCTTTCTCTCACCACAGTGTGACTGACTGAGTGAGTGACTCAGTCAGTCACTGCACCAGTGCACCTACCTACCCTACCCTACCAGTGCTTACAGTTCACAATTATTATTATTCACTTTAATTAATTACGTATCTTATTCGATGTATTGTCATAATTTTACTTAGAAATATTGAAGTACTAAAACTTCCCATAACTTACAGTGAGACACATAGTATAAACATAAATTCTTCAGGCATTTTAAAAATGCAGTACGAGAGTTTGGGCTAGTCCGGCCGGGCTGGCAGCCTGGCATCGCTCACTAGTTGCCATTTCGTGATCAGATTATAACAAAAGATTTGCACAATTTGTGATAATTAATGGCTTCTGCAGGGTTGTTTAGACAATGAGTATGTATATCAATGTTATTTATACGTAATAACCATAGTTCTCAATGGCTATCCAATAGAGAATCACAAAATATTACGAATTAAAGTAACTTTACTCGGGAGGAATTTTCTTTACTGGTTGTCGTTCTCCTCAGAAAGAATGACACCTTTGATTTAAAATTCCCCTAGACATAGCGGGAGACATCAGATAATGACTAAGGGCCCGGATTCTCAAAGCAATTTAAGACGTCCTATCTCATTTGGGACGTCGTAACTTCCCCAGGCGAGTTAGGTCCACATACTCAAAACATTAAGACCTTATACTCAAAAAAAATTCGGCACTGTGGGCAGCCATCTTGTGAGGTCTTAAGACACGCGGATTTACAATCCGCGCGACCCTGTCACAAGTGAGTTAAGACCCGAAACACATAGAAAACGTATATATTTTTGTCAATCCTCCCGTGGTTCTCCCCGAGTCCCCGTTGCTGTGTTGGCAAAACACCATCACCCACGTCAGTGACAACACGTGTTGTTGTTGTAAGAGAGGTTAGAGAGTAGTGAATGTGATGGAACTGTGGTTTGCGTACGAGAATAGGCGTCGCCTACGGAGGGAAAGAGTTTATAGGGATCCATTGGACCCACTACATGTTAGTGAAGAACACTTACTTCGGTATTATAGATTTCCTCGAAACGAAATATTAAACTTGTGCCAAGAACTTGACCCTTTTGTTCGTCGACGCACAAGGAGATCTCATGCTATACCAACACACACCCAAGTGTTAATAACTCTACGAGTATTAGCTAGTGGAACTTTTCAAAGTGTGATTGGAGATTCTGCTGGAGTGACTCAAGCAAGTGTGAGTAGAGTGGTGAACTCTGTGGTACATTTGTTGGCTGAGAAGGCAAGGGTAGACATAAAAATGCCCTCAGGTAATGTGGAAATTGGCAGAGTCTGCAGAGGATTTCATGCCGTGAATGGTTTCCCCCGAGTGATTGGAGCCATTGATGGTACGCATATACCTATCAAGGCTCCAAATATAAACCCACAAGTGTATGTTAATAGGAAAGGCTATCACTCCATGAACGTGCAGTGTGTTTGCACCAGTGATAAAATAATATTACATTATAATGCGAGATACCCTGGCAGTACCCACGACTCCTTCATCTGGAACAACAGTCGTCTTAATTCAGTAGTAACCTTCAGAGTGGGAGGACGTGCGTCGGTGTCTCTCCTACAGTGTCGAATTGAGGTCGAATTTTATGGCGATTTTGGCAGCTGAGCAGTATTTTAGAGGTCATAGGTGATAGATTATAACACAAACTACATCTGTGGTGTTATATATAAGATACACAAGCCGCCATTAACAGACCAAGGCAGACTACCGGGAAAATGCAAAGTTTGTTGTTGTTGTAAAAAGGACTGATTCTGATTCTGATTCGTGGATTCTGGCTGATTATCGGCCTATGTCAATATGGCTGGTTCTGATAGTGATGACTCTGAAACAAACCATGTGTGCTATAAATGTGGAACTGATGACAAGAAGAATGATGGTGAAAAATGGATAGGATGTGATACTTGCCCTGTCTGGTCTCACATCAAGTGTGCATTTTATAGTGCAATCAAATTCCCTCATCTTGGTCGCTTTGAATGGACCTGTACAAACTGTGTAGCGGAACTCAAGGTATACAGAAAGATGAATATTGAAAAGATTTTGTGTACTGGATTCAATAAAATAAATGAAAAATTGAAAACTCAACTGCAAGAAGTGAAATTGGAGATACAAGGGATTAGTCGTGATGTCTTGCAGACTGTTGATGGTGTGAGTGCTGAAGTGTTACAAGTGTCAGCGAGTACTGTGTCTAATTGGTCAGAGGTTGTATCAAAGGGTAGAAAAAAGAAAGAAAAGAAGAACCTGCTTGTGTTGAAAGCGACTGAGGCAAACGAGAAAGCATCAGACAAAAAAGTGGAGGTTTCTCAAGCATTGAAAGATGTTCAAATTAAGGACTCCAAATTTACAAGAAATGGGAATATTGTCATGAACTTTGAGAGTGAAGAGATTTTGAAGGATGCGGCCACAAAGCTTGGAAGTGTTGCTAGTGTGGAAATAAAAAGTGTCAAGAAACTGAAACCGAAAGTAATGATTTGCAATGTTTATAAGGAAGAATCTACCAGTGAACTAATAAAAACACTAATTGATAGGAATGAGTGTCTGAAGTCGATTGCAGACGTCGATAAGAAAATAGAGCTTGTTTTCAAAAAACCAGCTGCGGGTGATACACATCACTATATTTTGAAGTGTGATCCAGAGGTCAGGAAGGTGTTGCACATGAACAGTGATAAAGTTAAGTTGCAATGGGGTGTATACAAGGTGAGAGACAGGTATCATACAATTGCTTGTTTTCACTGTCAGAGGCTTGGGCATGTTGAAGCCAACTGTTCTGCAAAGATTAATGGTGAGGATCCTTGCTGTTTTAAATGCGGAGGTAACCATAAGTCAGTTGACTGTACTGGAGGACCAAAAAAATGCATAAATTGTGAGAGATACAAGAAAACTGAACTAAATCATATGGCTACTGATTATGGCTGTCCCATTCGTGCTAATGAGTTAGAAAAGATAAGGGGCCTTACTGATCATGGTTTCTAGTGTACAATCTAAAATAAATGTTAATGGAGGTTTGTTGAACACTCAGTCAGTGGGAAATAAAACATTCGAAATTAGAGATTTAATAAATGATGAAAATATGGATGTTTTGGCAGTGACAGAAACTTGGTTAAATAAATGTGATAATGCAAAGATAGTGGAAATGACTCCAATTACGCACACTTTTTTGCATAATCCAAGAAATGAGAGAAGAGGTGGTGGAGTGGGTATTTTTCTTAGGAATATTTTTAAAAAAGTAAGACAGTGTAAGTCTATGTCAATAAAAACTTGTGAGCATATGGAAGTCATTTGTGAGATTGGTGGTAGAAAGTGTATTTTATTGTTGTCTATAGACCCCCAAATTTAAGCACTAGTTTATTTATTGAAGATTTCAGACTGTATTTAGAAACAATAGATATGGTGAGTGCAAATTTATTTGTTTGTGGCGATTTTAATCTGTGGGTTGATGATGCTAATGATCGTTATGCCAGTGAATTCTTGGATATGATGGATTCTTTTAATCTGATAAATATGGTGAAAAATGCAACTTCAAGTGGTGGTCATATATTAGACTTAGTTTTTTGTAGTAAAGACAGAGATAAAGACTTGGTAATAGATGTTAACGTCGATGATGTTTGCTTAATTTCACCAGTACATAAACTAGTGACTTTCAAAATTCCATTTAATAATGAACAAAGAATGACTAAGAAAATAACATACAGATCAAAAATAAATTTTGACTCCAATTCTTTAATAACTTCCATTGCTGATGCTATTATATCGGGCAAAGACGAAATATGTAACCATGGCTTTGAAAGGAGGGGTGAGTGTACTATGTGTCTTACTGGGTTATACACTGATAATGCAAAGGAAAAATTTGAAGAAATGTGCCCTATTCTAGAAAAAGAGATTGTGATAGTAGATAGTGCACCTTGGTTTGATGCCAAAATTGAGAAAGCCAAAAAATTGAAAAAGAACAAAGAAAGAAAGTGGCGGCGACTTAAAACAAATGAAGCTAGGGAAGAATATAAGGATGCACGAAACAATGAAAACAAGGTCATAGTGCAAAGGAAAAGGGAGTATTATAGAAACAAAGCTATGGAAGCTAGATCTGATACTAGTAGACTATATTTAGTGTTGGACAATCTGACTGGAAACAGAAAGAAAAAGAAACTGCCTGATGGAAAACCAGATATAATACTGGCAAATGATTTTTCTGACTTTTTCTATAATAAAATTAAAAACATTGTTGACAGTTTTGGTACAAGTGACCGCCCGGAAATTCGTGTTTATGAACCATCAGGGGTGAAACTTACAAATTTTCGACAAATTGATAATAGTGTGATAAAGTCTGTATTGAAAAAAGCAAAACTCACAAATTGTGATAATGATCCCTTACCAGTGCGAGATTTGGTACATAGTGATAGTGTTGATAGTCTTATAAATATATATGTAGAAATAGTAAACTGTAGCATCACAAATGTTAATTTCCCATCATCTGAGAAAAGAGCAATTGTTAAGCCTATATTAAAGGGGAATTTAGATCCACAGTGCTTGAGCTCATACAGACCAGTTTCAAATTTGACCTTTTTATCAAAGATTTTAGAAAATGTGATTTTAGATCAACTAATTTTGCATTTGAACGCTGTACAAGCGCTTCCTGATAGACAGTCTGCATATAGGAGACTTTATTCTACTGAAACAACAATGTGCTCTGTGTTAAATGATTTACTTGTGCTGATGGACAATGAAAAATGTGGTATCTTAATATTATTAGATCTCAGTGCTGCATTCGACACAGTTGTACACACTCTCTTGCTGGATGACTGTAGAGCGATTGGAATTGAAGGGAATGCATTAATGTATATTCAAAGTTACCTTGAAAATAGGACATATTGTGTTCAGATTGGTAAATCATATTCAAATGAAAAGAAACTTGAGCGAGGTGTGCCACAAGGAAGTGTTTTAGGCCCAATTCTTTTTTGTATATACACAATTGAGTTGTCACATCTATTAGAGAAACATGGGGTGAGTTTCAAGTTGTTCGCTGACGACACTCAGTTCTACCTATCACTGAGTGATATTGAAAATGCAGAGGAGAAAATTAGTGGACTTATCAGTGATATTGGGAAATGGATGATGTCCAAACAATTGAAATTAAATGAAGATAAAACTCAATGTTTAATTGTGGGTAGGCACAAGGACCTTTCAAGACTAGACATCTCTGAACTGACTATTAACGATAATATTATGACTGTAAGTAAAGAAGTGAAAGATCTGGGAGTGTTAGTGGATTGTAACATATCACTAAAAAGTCAAATAAATCAGACAGTGAGAATCTCTGCTTATCACCTAAGAAACATTGCCTTTGTAAGAAAATATTTGGACAATAATACCATAAAGATGTTGGTTCACAGTCATGTAATTAGTAAGCTTGATTACTGTAATGCATTATACTATGGCCTGCCAAATTATCTACTAAAGAAACTACAACTAATTATGAATCGAGCTGCCAGGTTAATAGTGGGTCTACCAGTACGATTAAGTGTGACACCTACTCTAATTGCTCTACACTGGCTGCCAATAAAAGCAAGGATTATCTATAAGTTATGTGTCATGGCATATCAGGCATTGAATTTTGGAAAACCGGAATATATTAGGGCCCTACTAGAGGATTTTCATATAGACACAGACATGATATTGAGACATGGTACTGTAATACATAGACTGAACGAACCTCGATACAACCTTGAACTTGGATTCAGAGCATTTGAGAAAAGTGTACCAAGACTCTACAACAAACTACCTGAGACCATAAAGTGCAGCAATACGATTGACATCTTTAAAAAGAAACTGAAGACTCATTTGTTCAGAGCATGCTATGATTTGGACGATGGTACTATAAGACAAGAATACAAGTGTTGAATGGTATAATGGCGGCTGTGCGGAGCATCACGGATGTGATGGAACACGGCCGAGGAACAACAACACAAGTAACAAGTAACAAAAAAGTCTTCGGCATCGATTCGCTGCAGGGGAATTTCAAGACTACCATCTACTAGGTAAGGTTTAGGTCTTGTACATATATTTACTTATCTATTTATTTGGTAAATATTGAAAGAATTGCCATTATTGTGTACAGTTTTTCTACCTTCATTACCCACTTATTTAGACCAATCTAAGATGATTTTTTGTTACGGCATTTCTTCCGTAACTTCCCCATTTCCAAAATAGGGCATATTCAAATGGGACTTTTGGAAATTGGCCTAATGTTATCTTACCTAACCTAGACCGCATCAGAGTACCGGGACCTAACCTGGGCAAACTACCGGGAAAAAACTGTGGTAAAGTATCGTACAGCAAAATACTGGGATCTAGCCAGATCTGTTAACACTGCTACAAAATGGTAATTGTTTCAATAATTACCATTTATTTTTGTGGTAATTAATAATGGAATGTTTAGGTTAGGTTATATTTAATCAAGTGGTTACTTCAGTCAAGATACTGTACAATGTTTTTCCATCACAGATACAGTGACTTTATTCTTGGTATTCTAAAGTGGGAATCATGTGTGTACTTCAATTAATTGAAAATCATTGCATAATTGTGGCAAGGCCTATAAAACATGACATACGAATAGCACACACTAATGTCCAGTCAGTCTCAGCAATTCATATACACCACTGTGACATTAAGGGTTCGTAGCAACTAGAAAATTCAGTAGGCCTACATTAATAATGTAACACCAAACTTTACTAGTAATGTTATTTGGGTAATACTTAAATCAGTCAGCAGGACAATGCCTATAGTATATACTGTACTGTATATACAGAATTAAGACCCCTATTAAACAATGTTTTGTGTATGAATTCCTGAGGTACACTGAACATGATTGTAATATATATATATATAATTTATATCTTAGGCCTATGGGCCCGATCCCGATGCTCGGGTTATGAAGGCCATATAAAATGTATGGTCGTCTCATCCTGAGCATCGGGCAGCGGAACCAATGATAGGTTCTTGTCTACGGCTTTATATAGTAAAGATAATCTGCGGTTTTTACTCACTCCTTAGAAAATGATATTGAACTGTATATTCTTATGATTCAACGACTCCATCCATTGAGACCACATTTTTAAAATTCATTATACCCAATGAGAAATTAAATATTTATTGTTTTTGTAAAAAGCAATTACGAAGAGGTCATCTGTTAAATATTAGTTTTATCTTTTTCAGGGGACAGTGGGTATCCCCTGGAACGGTACCTCCTCACTCCGTTTGCCAACCCAAGGACAAGAGGAGAGGAGCGGTACAACCGGAGCCACACACGGACAAGGGTCATAATTGAGCAGACCTTTGGACTCCTTAAGTCCCGCTTCAGATGCCTGCACCGCTCTGGTGGGTCTCTGCAGTATGAGCCCAGGAAGTGTATAAAGATGGTCATGGCCTGCATGTACCTCCACAATAAATGTGTGAGGCGTAGAGTCCCACTTCCTGAGGTGATGCTGGAGGCAGTAGGTGAGGATGAGGAAGACCCAGATGATCCACCACCCCTGCAGGAGGCTGCTGATCCGAGGCCACGACATCCTCGAGGCTTTCAAACCCGTAATGATATTGTAGATAATTTCTTTGCATGAAATAAACTTGGTAAAATTAAATAAATCCATTGTTGTTAATTACTGCATCTCCTACTTATCCCAATAACACTCAAAACTACATTTTACCAGTAATAAAGACTTTGTGAAAATATAATTCAGATTACATTCAACTGTTTATTGTACAAAAGCAGCACACTATAAAATAATATACATACTATCACAGCATGACACACCTGAAATAGAATCACATTTGAAAAATAAATTAAAGTTAGTGAGTTATGTTAGCATAATCACTGTACAGCTACAATAAAAACTCTATAACATTTTACCAGTAATATAGACTTTGTGAAAATAAAATTATATATTGCATTCAACTGCTTATTGTACAGAAGCAGCACACTGTTAAATAACCTAATTAGTTTGGCACAGTATCACATTGTTTGTAAATATAAAAAATGTTTTCTTCCTGAAAAAATTAAATCTCTCATATCAAGTTTTTCCAACAAACTACTGATACTAATGCACAAAACAGTATATACAAGGGGTATGACATTTGATTAATTCATGCCAAACTTGACTAAGCTAGAAAACTTACAGAATGAGTTTGGCACAGTATCACATTGTGGCAGTGGATGAATCTATCTATCTATCTATAGCTTTGACGCCTCGCTCCCTCCGGGAACTCTCCCCAAGGGGTGGCCACGGCAGAAGTGTCTCCATCTTTCCCTGTTCCAACACTCCCTCCTTACTTGGTCCAGCCCTCCTCTCACTCCCCCTCATGTTTTACATACTCTTCCACTCTGTTCTGCCATCTAACTGGTGGTCTGCCTCTCACACCAGGTCCCACAACTTCACTTCCATACACCTTCTTTACAAACTCCTCACCTTACATTCTCTCTACATGTCCAAACCACCTCAGAGTATTACGTTTCACTCTCTCAACCATTCCACACTCAATACCGATTGCCTTCTCACTCATACCACATCTCTTATACACACTCTCATTACTTTCTCCATCCCACCTAATAAGTCCACATGCACCACTCAAGTAACTCATTTCCACAGCACCTATTCTCAACTGATGAGCCCTACTCCATGGATGAAACGTTGAGGAAAGATGTGTACGATGCAAAAGTGGTGATAGGAATGCTCCATTGCTCTGACCATTTTGCGGTGTTGGTAAGGATGAAGGTTAGGATTAAGTGGGAATATAGTAGGAGGGGTGAAGGGGTGAGGAACAAGAGGGAGGTGGTGAGTGGGAAATTAGGTGTAGCAGAGTATAGGGAGGAATATAAGAGGAGGGTGAGTGAGGTGCTGGGGAATGCAAGGATAGGGATAGGGGAAAGAGTGGGAGTGAATGATATGTATGAAATGTTTAAGACAATAGTAATGAGGACAACATCAGAGGTGGTGTGATACAAGACACAGAAGAGGGGCAAGAAAAGGAAGGCATATAAGAGAACATTATAGAGGAATGTGTCGGAAGAAGAATATAATGTATGGGTAGGATAATGAAGGGTAGGAGTGTGAGTATGGAAGTGACACAGATTAGGGCTCATCAGTCGAGAATAGGTGCTGTGGAAATAAGTTACTTGAGAGGTGCATGTGGACTTACAAGGTGGGATGGAGAAAATAATAAGTGTGTATCAGAGATGCGGTATGAGTGAGAAGCCAATTGGTATTGAGTGTGGAGTGGTTGAGAGAGATGGTTTGGACATGTAGTAAGAATGCAATATGTGGAGTTTATAAAGAGGGTGCATGGAAGTGAAGTTGTGGGACGTGGTGTGAGAGGCAGACCTCCGGTTAGATGGCAGAACAGAGTGGAAGAGAATATGTGAGAGAGAAGTGTGAGGGGGGAGAGGGGATGGAGCAAGTGAGGAGTGAGTGCTGGAACAGGGAAAACTGGAGACTCCTCTGCCATGGCTACCTTGGTGGGAGTTCCCGGAGGGAGCGAGGCGTTAGAGCTATAGATAGATAGTATCACATTATAATTATGAATCACTTTATACATCACATTATACATCACATTATATATCACATTATAAAAATAATTAAATACATTACAGTAATAAAATACTATCACAGCAACATGACACACTCAAAACAAAATTAAAGTTAGTGAGGTAGTGAGAGTTCTGTTGACATAATCACTGTACAGCTACAGTCACAAGTTTGTGGCCACCCAGGGTTGAGAGTATGAACTACACATTTCCCATACGTACAGCATCTCACCGATGGGTGTAAGAGACTCCTCGTCTATGTAGACCGTAACTTGCAGTCCAGTAAGGGTTATACTGGTTTTATACTACCAATGCTGGGTGGTCCACCAACTCTTGACTGCAGCTGTACATATAAGACTGGACACATGATTGCATTGGTTGGGTAGATAATACCATATGAGGATGAAACCTTCATTTGACAAGGTTTCACCAACTGAAGAATTATTTTGGGACAAGTCATCAAATAAAGGCTTCATCCTCAAGTGGTTTTGTTTACCAAACAGCATGGAAAAAAAAATCTATTATGGCCTTTGATTACGCTTGACTACCTCGACAAGTTCCTCAAGTGCAGAGGCAATTCTAGGAAGTTCCTCAAGTGCAGAGGCAATTCTTGGAACTTCCTCAAGTGCAGAGGCAATGCAGGGGAGGCTGACTCTTAACACTTGCAATATTTCTCCCTGTACAGCCAGCATCTGGTCACCGATACAGGGCTGTGGACTGGCACGGCGGCTGCTTACACGACTCCCATGTCTGCTAGCCCTCGTACTTGATGCTGGATGTGGTGTTGTAGAGTAGGCATGGTCAAATGTTACAGTCTGGGGATTGGTAATGTTCTCTATTCGTTCGTGACTTTGGATATTTTCTCTTAGGCCTGAACCCTCAAAATCAATATGTTCTACAGACTGTAACGACTCCACAGACATTGTAGAATGGCGTGTTGGGTCATCTATACCTGCTGCTACCCAAATATCTTCAAATTCCTGATTTTCCCAGGAGGTAGAGGGTTCCAGGTCAAAAGTTGTTGACACTGGTCTGGCTCTAGCAGCACCAGAGGTAGATTGAGGCTCATCTGTAACAATAAGAAATGTTGTGTTTATGTAATATAGTTACAATGAAAAAGGAACTGCGATGCATAGTGGGGGCAGTAAACATGTGGCCGCCTTTTTCCTTTAAGTTTCTTTTTGCTTATTACTTCTTCCTCAAAGTTTCCTGTCTGCATTGAAGTTTCTTTGGTAAAACTATACATACATTTCACTGTCACACAACATATATAAATATAATCACACTTGGTCTAACATCTGCTGATTATTGTGTAGAAAAGTGGTTCTCAAACTGGGTGCCACAGCACCCTGGGGTGCCACGGACAGCGCCTAGAACTGTTTGTAGCAGTCTGCCTATACAGTACATACTGTAATTACTTGTCGATGTAGGAAGGTACTCACTCTAATATGTTTCTAAAATATAAGTAGATATTTTCTTTTGCACACTTGTAATAATAATAATAATAATAATAATGGCAATAGAATGTAAAATTACTCCTTGCATAACCAAATGTAACCACATGTATCTCACTAAATAAGGATAGCTTTTGTTTGTATTGCTTATTTGATTATCAGTGATTATCATGCTTTTTTGTTTTTCTTTTTATGCTAGTCTGCATTTATAACTTTTGAAATTAATCTAATTCTAATATTCTGAATCTAATTATATTGATTAGTTCTATGATTGGGCATGTACTGTACCATATGTTAATTCTGGTTTGAGTATGGATAATAATTTTAAATAATTAATTAAAGCCATTTAAACAGGTACAATTGTATATCAAAAGTTAATTCATGTGAGGAGGGGTGATGGTGAAAAAGGGGTGCCACAGAAAGGGTTATATAAATTCAGGGTGCCATCAATTAAAAAAGATTTGAGAACCACTGATTTACTTTCTACATCTTGCATACCACATTTTCTCGAAGATTTTTTTCACAGCACCAATCATATCATCTGTGCTCTGCTCACACAAACCTAACAGTAATATCATCCATTCTCTCCCTGTTAATTCCATTCCATCACATTCCATTTCAGTCAAGATGATCTGCATCATCTCTGTTCTGTCTCTCTCATACTTCTCACATCCCAGCATCACATGTTCTACCGTTTCATCCTCTCCTGTGTCACACATCTGGCATACCTTGCTTCGGGATTCAGACCATATATAACTTCTTACATTCACCTCCATACATTGTGCTCTGTCTCGAAAGAGTAGATCACCACCCACACTTCCCTCATACCACTTCACATATTCTGGACATTCTTTCTCCTTATACCATACAAGAGTTTCCTTTTGTTCCATTTCATTTTTCCACTTTCTTAACCCCAGGCATTTCACTTCTTTGTCAATCTCACTTTTCCACTTTCTTGCATCCCAGTCTAGCCCCTCTCTATTCCTGCTCATTATCTTCCACTCATGCATAATTCCTCTAACTACCATACCATTCATATATACCATTCTCTCACACTTCTTTCCCCATTTGCCGTTTCTAATGTTCCACATATAAACCTTTCTTGCCAGTCTTGTATCCTCCATTCGTTCCAGTCTTACTTTGTATCTAAGAGTTGCTTTCACCAGTCTTTCTCTGAATGTACTCCATCCCATATCACCTCTCAAAGCTGCTGTCGCTGCATACCTTGGTGCATTCAGTGCCATTCTCGCTACTCGGTTCTGTCCCACCTCTAACTTGTCTATCTCACTCTCCTTCCATGCAATAACTTCCATGCCATACATAATGCTCGGGACAGCCACACTTTTCCATACTTCTCTCACCACATAATACTTACTTGCTCTCAGCCTCGCTGCACTTGCCAGTCGTCCAACCCATTGGTTCGTCATGCTAATCTTTTCATTCTTTGTCTTTTCACTTCCACTTGGACTCAACCATACCCCTAAGTACTTAAATTCATCAGTCTGTTTCAGAACATTCTCTCCCACTCATCATGTATGCTCTCTCTCATCATCTGTTCTATTCATAATCATTACTTGGCTTTTCTCATTACTAAATTTCACACCAAAATCTCTCCCATACCCACCTACAACATCCAAAATCCTTTGCAGTTCCTCTGCTGTTTCATTCATAACTATCACATCATCTGCATACAGTAACATACATATCTTGTCATCTCCAACCCTTACTCCTGCATTCATTCCTCTTGTTCTCATAGCTAGTTCTTCTGTGTATAAGCTAAATAGGGTTGGAGAAAGTATACATCCTTGCCTAACTCCTTTCTCACTTCTTACCCATTCTGTTTCTAGATCTCCCAGCCTGTACATTTCTCTTGTGTTCTCATACATACTTCTCACAATATTTACTAATTTATCACTCACACCTACCCTTTCTAAGACTCTACATAGCATCTTCCTATCAACCCTGTCATAAGCTTTCTCTATATCTAAGACAAGGAAAGTGCTATAATTTATATGTCACACCTACATACATAATACATATTTACATTTCACAATCTCCTCTGTTCTCACACTTACTACATTTCTTCCACTCTCTTGTACTACAGAAGATGCCTTGGACTCCAAAGAAATTATTCTTGTTAAAGATTTCCTAGCCTTTCTCTCTTGTCAACGTCCACACCACGTTGAAAACACCGCTTCTCGTCCGATCAGCGAAGTTAAGCAACGTTGGGTCTGGTTAGTACTTGGATGGGTGACCGCCTGGGAACACCAGATGCTGTTGGCATCGAATTATTTTATAAATTAAAACAACGAGCCATGCCTCATTTGAAGCATTATAAGATATTATACACATCACAAATTGACATTAAATACATCCATTGAGAGAAATTTATGTGTGTAGGAAATGATGAAAATATAGGGAACCGAAATAAACAGTTACCCTTCCATACCTAATTTATATGTTGATATTATATACCAGGGAAACTATAAAATAATATATATTCCTATATATATATATAATGTGACGTGTATAATAACATTGTATAGTGTAAACAGGTCTTCAGTCAAACATTATAATACAATATATTAAAATATATACAACAGTTACTCTTCCATACCTTAATACCAGGGAAACTATTATATAATATATGTTCCTATATACACTATATATATGTAATGTGACGTGTATAGTAACATTGTATAGTGTAAATAGGTCTTCAGTCAAACATTCTAATATTAAAATCACGTAATATTAACAATATTCAGGTTAAATGTACGATGTATTTTCTTGGGACTATGATATATTCAAGACAAAAAGGGCATAAGCCAATTATTGTTATGGAAGTATGCTAGAAATATATTACTAATATTGTTATTTCTTACAATATAAATATAACACAATCATTTATTATATTTCACATAAACATTGACCCACAAACAATATGTTTAACATTTATTACAATGTATTAACTACTAAAAGTGTCATTGTTACCCAGAATTAGTATCACGGTAAATGTCACCTACAGCGTAACTAGGGTGTGTGAAGGAAGAAATTCAGTAACTCTGGTTTCCCTTCAAAACGCGAGATTATGCGTCCAGACTCTGTGTAGTCAAGACCTCGTCCTCGTTCTCTGCATAGCGCCAACAGTTTCCACGTATTGTCCGTTTGAGCTACCTTGGGTTCCGAGGCCTCTTGCCAGCAATACTCTGTTGTCTCTTTGCTTTTGTAAAGTAAAAAGTAACGTAATTTGCAGCGTTTTGCTGCACTGCTGTTGTGCACCTTCTGTGTTTTGTCTTTGCTTGAGGACATCATGTAGTGCATGCTAGCTAGTAGATAGTTGTTCCCTACACCAGACCCGCAGCACTCGCTGCCTCAGGGGTTATCCCTGTGGTAGTGGGGCCCAGTAGTCTGGTGTGTCATTTGGGCACCTCTTTTTCTCGAACTACTCTTTTTCTTCCATATTTTCCGCGACCTCTTGGGCCTACGGTTGTCTCATATTTCTGAGCAACTGTATTCGCTTGGGAGGTGGGTTCTGACTACACCACCCCTCGCATTAGGCAGGTTCGGTGGTGGGAAAGTTCCTTCCGCACTAGCTCCGATCCCCTAGCTGGTACTGGAGTACGCCGCCAGGCTACCACTAGGGAGGGTTGAGTAAGGTTACTTTTATTTTCCCTAAATTATTGTCCTTATTTTAGGGGGTTGATACAATAGTTAAGGGAGTTAGGAGAGGGTGTGTGGAGAGGGCTCGGACCTAGTCCGATGTCCCGAATGGCTGATCCCTCGACTAGCCTTCCTCCTCCTCAAGGAGGGAGGCTGACGACCAATGACCATCCTAAGACTAAGGCAGACAATATTGGAACCCCTACGGCTGACAGACAAAGGCGACAAGATATAGATATTCCTTCCCTGAATGCTCGTTATGTGAATGTACGTTGTGTTGATGCTTCTCAATCTCTGAAGACTGTTAACCCATTTATCATCAAAAAGGTCCTTGATGGTCATGTGGGTGGCAGTCTGGAATTTGCTAAGAAATTGCGAGATGGTAGTCTCCTGGTTAAAGTGCTCAACTCTTCCCAGGTTAAGGATTTACTTAAACTGACGCAGATTCATTCTTTCAAGGTGAAAACCACCATTCCAGTTGGGCCAAATACTTGTAAGGGCGTCATATTCCATAGGGATTTGGCTGACCTGGATGATGCAGACATACTTGACGGAATGAAGGACCAGGGCGTAGTGGAAGTGCAAAGTATGACCAGGATGAGAGAGAACAAGAGAGAGAAATTTGGCCTAGTTTTCATGACTTTTGCTGCTGCTCAGATACCTGACACTGTTAAGATTGGATACGAAATTGTTCACGTTAGACCTTATATTCAGAAACCCATGCGTTGTTTCAGGTGCCAAAAATTCGGACATACAGCATTGAGGTGTTTCACTAGAGATTCAGGTGAATTCATATGTGGTAAATGTGCCGGAAGTCACGAGACGAATTTATGTTCAGAGACAGTGTTCAAGTGTGCCAATTGTGGCGGCCCCCACCAGGCAGGTGCAGGTATCTGCAGAAGTCTGATTGTGGAGACCGAAACAATGGCATACATGAAGGCTCATGATGTCAGTTATGGTGAGGCAAAGAGGAAGGTGGAGGGGGTTACCCAGGTTCCCACCGTATCCTATGCCGGAGCTGTAGCTGGCTCATCTAATGCTCCTGCAGTAAATGACCTCTTGGAACTTCTGAAGGCTAAAGAAAAAGAAAATCAAGCATTAAATGATAAAGTAAATAGTTTGGAAACTACTGTAATTGAATTGAAAGAATTAGTTGCACAACTTGTTGAATCAAACCAACAACAGAAACAGAAACCCCACAAGGCAAATGAAACCGCTAAGAATAAACAAGCTCAATCTCATGTTCTCGCTCAGGTGACTCCTACGAAGCATGTATCCGGGACTCAGACAGCTCGTCGTGCGTCGAGCTGCTCGAGGTCTGGATCTGTGACTCGTGGAGAGGCACAGGCGATGGAGACTATCATCTCCAAACCATCCCGTGGGAGGTCCCCGGGAAGTGCTGAGGAAGAGGAGGGTACTCCTTCCCAGCACAAAAAGGTTCGCCAGGACGAACACGGCCCTCCAAAACACCGTAAACCACGATAATCTTCGCGCTGACCATAGTACAATGGAACTGTCGAAGTCTTAGAAGTAGATTAAATGAACTTAAACTTTTGGCCTGTACTTACGCTGCCGATATTATTGCCCTTCAGGAAACTCATCTGGATAACCGGGTTGAAGACGAGGTTATCCAGCTTCGGAACTACGAGTTAATTAGGAAGGATCGAAACGGGAGGGGGGGAGGTGGGGTAGCTCTCTACATCCGCCGTTCCCTCCCTTTCACTGAGGTGCCATCTAATTTCCCTCTGGAGTCTGTCGCCTGCAGAGTGAAATTCGGTGGTACCTACCTGACTGTCTGTTCTGTCTACTGTCCTCCTGATACAGTAACTTATGATGATGTTTTTGATCTGCAGGACAGTCTGCCCTGTAGAAAATTAATTGTAGGTGATTTTAATGCACATCATACGTTATGGGGTTCCCTGCGGGATGACAGGAAGGAGGAACAGATGGCTGGGCTTATCAGTAATTCCGGTTTGATTCTTTTGAACGACGGTAGTCCGACGAGAGTTGATGATAATACCGGTAATTTTAGCGTCCTTGACCTATCTCTGGTCTCCCCATCAATTGCCACTTCTTGCCAGTGGCTACCTATTGATGACTCATTGGGAAGTGACCATTTTCCTATTTTGATTAAATATAACAGCGACACTGTTAAAGAGCCTTCAGCACCTAAATTTAACGTAAAAAAAGCAGACTGGGTGTCCTTCACAAAGAGTCTCAATATTGAAATTGTTGGAGAAACCATTGATGATAAAGTAAATAACATTAAAGATAGTATTCTCAAAGCCGCAACGGCAACAATTCCTAAGACTTCGATAGATAGCGCAAAGCATAGAGTTCCTTGGTGGACGCCAGATTGCCGCATAGCACTGTGTGAGAGAAATAGGGCCTACAGGCTTTTCAAAACTCACATCAGTGATGAGAATTTTCGCAAGTATAAACTTGCGAGAGCTAGGGCTCGTCGAACCATCAAACAAGCCAAACGAGACTCCTGGCGAAGCTTTGTCTCTACTATTAACTCAGAAACATCTATCTCAAAAGTCTGGTCCACTGTTAAAAAGTTAAATAAAAAGAAAATTTCAATTAAAATCACTAACATCAAACATAATAACGTCAATTATGACGAGCCTAGAGACATTGCTAACGCCCTCGCCAGGCAGTTCTCTTTTGCTAGCAGCTCTGACAATTACCATCCAGCTTTCTTGCCCCTCAAGGAAGCATCAGAGCTGCAGCCTATTAACTTTGCCACAGGAGATGAATTGGATTACAACTGTGATCTTACAATGCAAGAGCTTGTTCAAGCCCTAGGAGCCTGTAGTGGGACATCCCCAGGACCCGATGAGATTCGGTATGAGATGATAAAGCATCTTGATCATGATTCCATGATCAAGATGCTGCAAGTGTTTAATGAAGTTTGGAGGGGTCATGCCTTTCCAAATTCATGGCACTTTGCACATATCATTCCCATACCGAAAGGAGGGGGGGACCCCAGATCGACTTCATCGTATCGCCCTATTGCTCTCACAAGTTGTTTATGCAAGGTCATGGAACGAATTGTTAATCGTAGGCTATTGCATTTTTTAAATTCCAGGAACTTGCTGGTTGACGAGCAGTGTGGCTTCCGCAAAGGTCGCCAGACGCTCGATCAATTAGTAAGCCTGGAATCTCACATTCAAGAGGCATTTGCCAAAAAACAGTTTTTAGTTGCAGTATTTTTAGACATAGAAAAAGCCTACGACATGACCTGGCGACATGGCCTCCTCAGGAAACTACATGCGATGGGATTACGCGGTAATCTGCCCTTTTTTGTTAAGAATTTCATGTCTGACAGAACTTTCTCTGTCAAGCTTTTTTCGGATACAGTCACTTTCTCGGACACTTTTGTCCAGGCAAACGGGGTCCCCCAGGGAAGTGTTCTGTCTCCGACCTTATTTCTATGTATGATAAATGACATTCTACCAGCTCCTCCTCGAAATCTTAAATACTCACTGTATGCTGATGACTGTGCAATATGGCACTCCAGCCATAGTGCACAGTTTTCGGCAACTCGAATTCAATCGGCACTGGATTCGATCCATAATTGGGGCCTCCAGTGGGGTTTTAAGTTTTCAATTAGAAAAAGTGTAGGGGTTATTTTCACTCATAGGAAAAAACCCGTCGTCCGGTTGACCATGGGTGGAAACCCCCTACCTATTCAAAATTCAACTAAATTTCTTGGACTGATTTTTGACAGTCGACTGACATGGACTTGCCATGTCAGTCAGTTAAAAACTAAATGTTTAAAAGCACTCAATTTACTTAAATGCATTTCTGGTACAAAATGGGGAGCAGATAGGAAGTCTTTGTTAATGCTATATAAATCCCTGATCAGATCTAGAGTAGATTATGGGTCCATAGTGTATGGTTCGGCATCTGAGTCTGTTTTGAAAGGTGTGGATGTTGTGCAGAATGCTTGTTTGCGTGTGTGTCTTGGAGCCCTACGTTGCACTCGAATCGAGCGTCTAGAGGTGGAGTCACAAGTGCCTCCCCTCCGTCTAAGACGAGACCAACTAATGTTAACATACTTTGCTAAGAAAGCCAGGGTGCCGAGTCATCCTCTCGGTAATGCCTTGCTGCGGCAACCGCACCCGGGGGGCCATGGCGTTAGGCCCCTGGCAGAGGGACCGAGTTATCCGTCCGGGAACCCCTGCGCCCTAGGGGGCACTGGCGTTAGGCCAAGGGACACCAGGCCCGCTGTTTGTATTCCCGGGGAGCCGAGTCATCCTCCCGGTGGTGCCTTTTTGCGCCCGCAGCCGGGGGGCCATGGCGATAGGCCCCTGGAAGGGCCAAGTTATCCGCCTAGGGGACGCACGGCCCCGGAGGGCACTGGCGTTAGGTCCCTCAGAGCAAGACTCCACGACCTCGTAGAGTGTGTCGGTATAGACTTATCAACAATCGATTCCCTGGTTATAGTAAATATTGCACCTTGGGTAATACCCCCTTTTATTTGTGTGGAATCCTGGTTACCAGGGGTTAAATCCCAGGTGCCGGAGGTGGAGGTACACCAGAGGTTTCGTGAGATAATTGTCAAACATCTTTCTTATTTCCAACTGTATACCGACGGGTCCAAGACGGATGAATGTGTGGGTGCGGGTGTATGGTCGCATGAATGTCAGTTAAGATTCAGACTGCCGAATCATACATCTATTTTTCTTGCTGAATTATTTGCTATAGATAAAGCTTTGGATTTTGCCCTATCGACGACCCACGATAGGATAGTCATATTTACTGATTCATTAAGTTCACTTAAAGCTATTAAATCTTTGAATACAACTAACAATGAAATACAGGGTAATATCATTAGTAAGCTATTTAGTGCCAATAAATTGATCAAGTTAATATGGGTACCATCACATTATGGTATCTATGGTAATGAACAAGCTGATAAATTAGCGGGGTCGACTGTTGATCTGGACCTTAGCATAGTCCGTACGGATCTCAGGTGTTTTGTCTCTCTCATAAAATCTAAAATTCATCTCCTGTGGCAAAGGCAGTGGACCGGACTAGACATCAATAATAAATTCAAAGCAGTAATTGAACCCTGGGCTACGTCATCATGGCGTAGCCGGAGGGACGAGGTGGTGTTGGCCCGTCTTAGGGTCAACTCAACATGGTTAACTCACTTGGAACCTTACATAAATAGAACATTTCCTCCTGAGTGTACGACTTGCAATACAGTAATGTCAATAGCACACCTGCTAATTTTCTGTAACAATTACTGTACTGAAAGAACAAAAATTAAGAGATATTTCCATCTTAAAAATAAACCTTTTACTATTGAAAATGTTCTTTCAGATGATAAGAATATTATAGACAAACTGCTAAGTTTTCTGAGGGAGACAAAACTTTATGACCTTATATAAATTGATAGAATAAAATGGATTAGACTGGCTTAATGACCTTTGACTATATGTCGCTGGTTGATAGCCATAAATCCAACAAGTGAAGTGAGTTCAAAACGCATAAATCTTTCGCCTTTTACTAAAGATTTCCGTGGAGGGGAGCAACTCAATGAGTCTATAGGACTTTTTTGTTGACCCATTAAGGGTCTTATATTATACTCAATATAATATTATACTGTAAAAACACATATCTTTCTTACTAAAGATTTCCGTGGAGGGGAACAACTCATGAGTCTAGAGGACCTTTTTGTTGACCCATTTAGGGTCTTATAATCAATATAATATTATGTTGAAAACAACTCAATGAGTCTATAGGACTTTTTTGTTGACTCATATAGGGTGTTATCTCATACACAATATACGGTAATATTATACTTTATATAACACTGAACTAGAACCACTTACAATAAAACAAATAATATGGACCATAATTTGAAGAGTTTTGGGTGCCTCTTCGACCACTCTCCATAAAACAAATATTGTGGACATTAATTTGAAGAGTTTGGGTGCCCCTTTGGCCCAAACCAATCCTATACAGTTGTTCACCTGTCCCTTCGTTCCTTTTATTTCCTTGGTACTTGCTGTCCCATCATTCTATCCCTAGACTTTAGGTAACTATACAACAACAACACTGAACCACAAGATACACCAGTCAGGACCTATTATTATTATTTACAATACAGAACCATAGGATACACCAGTCCCTATTAGGCCTATTATTATATACAACACACGATACCAGTCCCTATTATTATTATTATTATATACAACACTAAATAACACAATACACCAGTCCCTATTATTATTATTTACAACTGAACCATACGATACACCAATACTGCGAACCATATAATACACCAGTGGCTATTATTAATATATACAACACTAAATAACACAATACACCAGTCTCTATTACTATTAGAATTACTTATGATATGGATATTATTAAGGGGGATAGCGCGTACGCAGTCCCCCGCTAACAAAAATTTCGCACTCGAGTTAACCACATTTGGGTTAATCGCAAGGGTCAGCACCACCGGAGTGCAATGGTGAGCCTCGCCCTGGGAAAACCGCCTTTATGATCACGGTATCTCCTGTGCCAGGTAAGTATGCTATAGAAATGTTCTACCACACCCAGACCCATCGGTTCTACATACATTCAATACAACAACAAACACTTTATGCTATTATTTACCAACATCTATTAAAAATGATATTTATTTATCATAAATATATAGAATTATTAATTTAATGTATACTGTATGAAAGACTTTATAAACAGAATCTTTATTTCAATACAAAAGCATATTGTATATGAATCTTACTGAACTAAAGCACATATATATACAACACTGCACTGCTTAATATAAGTTATGATACACACTACGAAGAGAGTCAGAGAATTTTGGTGACCATTGAATAGCTTAGCATGAATGTAATAATACAAACAAGTTATTGAACTACAATAATAAAAGACTAGATGTAAATCAATTGGTCTATCCTTCACACTCAGAGGACCAAGAAATCTTCAATTATAACAGTTTACCCTAAATATATGAGAAGACGAGTTTTCTCCAATTATTGATATGCTTGTTATTCATTGTAAGTTAATTTAAAAGGATCTCACTTCAACGAAAGCAAGAACATACATAAAGCAAATACACAAACACTACTATCTGATGACGTTAATGAAACTAACAATATAATATAAAGGTAAATAGAATAAAAGAGAATACTTACTTCATAACCTGTGACTTGGTCGAAGGGAAAACTCTATTAAAGTATGTATTACAAAAAATATATTATAGTATTTACAAAACTAATTACAGAAACCAGACATCTGAAATACATATTTCCTCATTTAAATAAACACGAAACATGTTATTAGGAGACGTAAATATACATCTATTTTTGGATATGTCATCTAGAGCTAAAATGTCACAACAACCACATTTTTACAGGGTCAGAGTGCCATTGCTATCCGGAGGGTTAATACCTTGATGTGATTTACTTACGTACAGTACACTCTACATATAACTAATATTAGTATCGCTTCTCGGCCTTTTGGCTAAGATCAAAGTGTAGTATCTGTTCTTATCAGCTTAATATCTGATACGATCCCCATGTGGGATCTACGATATTAATCTGGTTTTTGGACCATGGCGAAGTGCTAGGGGCTTGCTCCACCTTTGCCACGGATCGGCCCGGTATTGCAGTACCTCCGGGATCGGTCCACTCCCCTCGGGGAGAATATTAAACTATCATCACTACTAATATCCTTAAATGAAACAATCTCCATATGTTATGCATCATTGTGAAGTGCTAGGGGCTTGCTCCAACATTGACATGTATCGGCCTGGTATTGCAGTACCTTTGGGATTGGTCAACTCCCCTCGGGGAGAATTAACACTATAATAATTCCTTGGAAGAAACGTCGTTCGTCGTGGTGGGTTCGTCACATGTTGTCACTCGTTGGCACAGACTCCAAGAGGACACGAGTCACCTTCACACACTCATTGTGTGAAGCTGTGTACGCCGGGACGAATGTAGCAGAAGGCTACTTCTGAACAAGGGCTAAATCCTCCTGCAGAAGGATTTTCCTTCCATCTTTAACTACACGTTGACATTACTGCCAAACAAGAGTATTTATACTAGGTGACAGTTTAGGGCCTTCACCACGACCTGTGTGGAGAGTAGCAGCACCTAACAGGTTGCTGAGGGACTCATTATATTGCAGCAAGAATGCTGTTAAATACTGCTTTTCCATCACCCCGCCCTTTTCTCTCTAATCTAATTTATCTTTTTGCACTGGTTCTGAGCAAGGCTGTGGAATTCTGCCCTCCACAGCTTGCCTCTAAAGCTCCGTCCACACAAAGGGCAAATGGACGACGGGCACAGGGACCTGTCAACTAGACTATTAGACTGGTTGACGGTCGTGTACAAAGTATATAATACAATAAAATGGGCACACCTGATCATGGAGATACCAATATTTTTCCCATATGAGTTGAAATTTACGAAAAATAAGGGAAAATAAGTGGGAGAAACATCGTACCTCACACTGTTTCGTGACGTCACCAGCCCTATGTGCACGGACAGCTACTTTGGAGTTACTACACACAACACTAATAAATCTCTTTTCTGGAGCGTTTCCACTAATGTTTTGCACTTTGGGACAAAACACCATTGCTAGCTATTGACTGGCATGGTGAATATGAAGTATATCATCCGTAAAAGCA
This sequence comes from Petrolisthes manimaculis, assembly GCA_034508575.1. Lineage (NCBI taxonomy): Eukaryota > Metazoa > Arthropoda > Malacostraca > Decapoda > Porcellanidae > Petrolisthes > Petrolisthes manimaculis. The sequence goes on along the minus strand of JAWZYT010002075.1, from coordinate 183,837 downwards.
CAAGAATACCGTACATCTCCCCTAGACATCACAATCTCTTGCTTTCAAAGGTAATATAGCGTTGGCGCGGCCTAGGCGTCTGGTTGTTGACGTCACGGATACGCGCCATCAACTTCCATTGTGTGCAACTTTGATGGCTTTTATATGCCAAACAATATATTCCTTTGTCAAATAAATTACATAACAGGACAATTGAGCTTATTTATTAACGATATAAATTGTTTAATAGAATTTTTTTTTGACCGTCAACCAGTCCATTCTCTTACTTTTAAACAGTGTTACCAGATCAACCAGTCGCCGTGCAGGCACTGGGCACAGGTAGGCGCACCTGTGACTTGGACCAGATGGCAGAGTGTAGTCAGAGCTGTGGTAAACATCAGGCAACGTTGGCCAGTTGGCTAAACTTGGTATGTAATTATCCTTCACTGTCTGGGCAGACATGATTTCAAGCCAGCTATAGTTTAAAACAAATATGAAGCCAGTTTGGGCGGCAACCTTCCTACTATACAGCGGTGCCATGTCTCTACATCGAGCAGTGCTTGCAAACACAAACGAGCTGTTCGCCTGTTGACGGGCTTACCGCTTGTGCATGCGACTGGCACACTCGTTGTGGTGTCCAAACGAACGTGTCTGACCAGTCACAGCCGGGCAGGAGCCAGAGCAGATGGTCGAATGGGTCGTGAGAGGTAATATAACTATTGGTGCCTAATAAGAAGAACGCAAGTGTATAGCACTGTGTAGCATAATAATTGCTATGTATGTGAGGAAGAAAAAGAACACAGTGCAGAAAGACAAATGGTGTAAAGACTGGCTAATACTACTAGACTCGGCAGATTTTCTCAAAAGACGTTTATTTAACATGAATGAAGCATTTTTGGGGTAATGGGTTTTTGTGAAGGATTTGGGTATGCTGAACACGGCCCAGGTGTTTTTCCTGCCATCATCACCCTAATTAGGTCAATTAGCAAAGGTCAAAGGTCAATGAGTGCAAATCAGTACAAATTCCCATATTTGTACATTTTCTTTCAGGTTATGCATATTTAGGCATGATTTTGTTTTTTAAGAAGTGTTTCTGTTGTTAGGCTAGTTATCTGCCGCCTAATTATGTCATTTAAGGGGTCAAAGGTCATTGAATATATTTTTCTGAAAATATTTTAAATCATACACTCTCCATAAAGTAGGATCACTATCAAATGTGGAAAGTGTGATTTTCTTGTTAGAACTAGCAGAATTAACAGAACTATTAATTTGTTTAATTTGTCTTTCAACCCCCACATCACATTTTCTATTTTTTCTAAATTCTCTTCATCCTCTAAATAGTTTGAGACAAGTATTCACTTTCGTCCTTGTAATGTGATTCCATCTGATTTCTGCAGATGTTAAATTAGTTTATTGCTAATTAATCTGGTAAATGAATCAATCTTTGCTCTGACTTCCTTTCTTTCAGCAGATGCTAGAAGGACATCTAGGAATTTAATTTTACTGTTCATAATACCTTTAATCCCCCTTTACGCATTTTTAATTGCGATAATGAAGCCATATTGATAATTATTGGTTTGTTCTGGAAGTTATTTTAATCAAATTGATCCTTCAAAGCTGTGACCTGTAGTAATTGAAACCAATAGGACAACTCCAAAGTTTTAATATACTGTGTAAACATGATATTTATTTACTAATATTAAATTTAAATTTTGAAGCACTAGTTATGACATTAATGATAATATACTTTAAATTAAAAACCCAAACTAAACAAAGTTACAATTACTTCTTTACTCTTCCTCGACTGACTCGACTCCACCCTCCCGAGAGCCGGCAGAAAACACCACCACCTATTTCAGCAAAGATTTGTCTCTGATCGGTTATGAGATTACATTAATTTACTCTCAGCAGCTTGTGGAATCTGGTAGGAAGGACTAATTTCTGTTTTGACTAATAATTGATGTTGGACTGAATATTCAATCAGCACAGAATAATTTGAGTTAGAGTTGCAATATTTACCAATTATTATGGCGTCGGTGACGGGCGGTAGTCTTGGTGGAATGAGTATGAAGAGGAATGATGGTGAATATTAGAACAATTTATATAAATAATAATTTGTGTCCACTTAAAATAAGGGGTTAGTATGATTTGGATATGATTAGAGCTATAGCAAATTGGTTGAGTTAAGAGAGAGACGTTCTTGACTGTGTGGAGGTTGAATGGAGAGAGGTCTGAACCAGTGAGATAGTCAGTTGTGGTTGGCTCAGTGAATGAAGTCCCGAGCAGTAAGCTCAGTAATATTGGAACCTATAATCTTTAGTTGACCTGTGCTTAGTATATCCATTATAAATCATTAATAATTTATAATATACTGTTAAGTTTCAATCCCAAATATATAGTATCCCACATTTACTATATAGACATGTATAAGTACGAACACCATGATATTTATCTTTATTGTATCGTACACACAACCCAAATGTTCGACAGGTTTCGAAACCTGCCAGTTCACCACCTGTAGGTATTCGCACCTCAACTAGTTTGTTCTCTGGTGGTTTCGACCATGATAAGAGTGGTTTCGCTACTCATGATTTTGTACAGACTAGTACAGTCGTGAACCGAAATTTCGTTACCCCCTTGGCTGACAGGAAAGCGATGACAGTGTTAAAGATATGCTGAACGATCGGATAAACTCATTTTTGCCACTTTTTAGAGCAGTGGTTCCCAACCGGGGGGAAATTTCCCCCAGGGGGGAAATTTGGATGTTTCAGGGGGGAAATTCTAGTCTGGAATTAAAATTTTGGAAATTATCAGTAGTTATGTAACGCCCGGGAGATGGTATAGTTAACCTTGGAGATATTTTTTTCCCACGCTCAAATGAAGCGGTTACTGATTCGTGATTAAAGATATAATTTGCTCTTGTATTGCTCACATGTAGTTTACAGTGGAATTTACAGTGGGGGAAATCTGGATGGTTGAATTAGGTGCAGGGGGAAATTACAGAAAAAAGGTTGGGAACCACTGTTTTAGTGCATGTTGCGCGCCAGAATTGGCCTTGGTAAGCGCTAGTTTGCGCTAGATTTTGATCCGTAGCTCTAGAAAAGTAGCTAAATTCTCAGGCTTTTAATAGCTATGAATTTTGCCTCATATACTGTACATTTTCATATAAAATATATAAAATATAATGAAATGACGGGAAAAAGAAGCTTTGCAAATTACTAAAGCTTTATTAAAAAAAAAAATTAATGATGAACAGAAATAGGCTACCACATTGGAAAAAGTTTGCCATATGAAAGTACAGATAATTGAACTTTTTTAAACTAACATATCTATTCACTGTCACTGTCTGCAATATTTAAACTATCGTCATCATCATCATCATCCTCGAGGTCATGGGAAGAGGAAGCTACTGGTATACAAATAGTTTCAGCCTTAGAAGTTACTGTGCAGTCTGTGCTGTAGGATTCCATTCTACCTATTTTTTGCAGTGTCTCTGCTGGTAAAACATAGTCTCTGCAACACTTGTCATGTCGTCGTAAACCATACTTAATGTGCAGGAGTGAATTTACTAATTTTGTTCCCATTTTGTTCCTCAATTTTGATTTTGTGACATTCATCTGACTAAAAATCCTCTCCACTTCTGCATTGGAATGTGGCAATATCAAAATTTTCATAGCAAATTCTGCCACCTCTTGAAAAGGGTTTGAACCAGAAGCATCACTATATTTGAAAACCTCATCCCAAAACTGCACCGTGTTAGTCTTATTGGTCCAGTCTATTAGGTTAATTTTTTTAAACTGAAAATTTGCTGCTTCAATTACTTTTTCTTGTTCTCCCATATACTCCATCAAACTACTCACTGAATCTTTTACAGGTTTAAGAGCATTTTCAACTGAAAGTAGAGATGAATTCTTCAATATATTGATGTTTTCAGGCAATCTTTGTTTCAAATGTTTTAGAACCTCCATCAGAAATCTTTGACATCTTGACCTAAGTGTCTTCTCTCTTTCATTTGTGATCTTACCAGCATCTTTTAATTCTTTTACCTTTCTTTCAAATCTATACCCTAAATATGGGGTTGGATCAAGGTATTCTTCTATGTTAGATACAAGAGGATCTACTCTCGAGGTTGGCAAGATCAATTTTGAAGCAACTGATTTAATGAGATGAGTCAAGTCATTAAAAAGTGTTGTTTGATCAGCAGCACTTGACTCAAATAACTTGTTCACTCTTTGTATGTTATCTAAAACTGGATATAAGAAAAGCAAGTATGCATGATTAGCATTATGCGTCCAGACTCTGTGCAGTCAAGACCTCGTCCTCGTTCTCTGCATAGCGCCAACAGTTTACACATATTGTCCGTTCGAGCTACCTTGGGTTCCGAGGCCTCTTGCCAGCAATACTCTGTTGTCTCTTTGCTTTTGTAAAGTAAATAGTAAAGTAATTTGCAGCGTTTTGCTGCACTGCTGTTGTGCACCTTCTGTGTTTTGTCTTTGCTTGAGGACATCATGTAGTGCATGCTAGCTAGTAGATAGTTGTTCCCTACACCAGACCCGCAGCACTCGCTGCCTCAGGGGTAATCCCTGTGGTAGTGGGGCCCAGTAGTCTGGTGTGTCATTTGGGCACCTCTTTTTCTCGAATTACTCTTTTTCTTCCATATTTTCCGCGACCTCTTGGGCCTACGGTTGTCTCATATTTCTGAGCAACGGTATTCGCTTGGGAGGTGGGTTCTGACTACACCACCCCTCGCATTAGGCAGGTTCGGTGGTGGGAAAGTTCCTTCCGCACTAGCTCCGATCCCCTAGCTGGTACTGGAATACGCCGCCAGGCTACCACTAGGGAGGGTTGAGTAAGGTTACTTTTATTTTTCCCTAAATTATTGTCCTTATTTTAGGGGGTTGATACAATAGTTAAGGGAGTTAGGAGAGGGTGAGTGGAGAGGGCTCGGACCTAGTCCGATGTCCCGAATGGCTGATCCCCCGACTAGCCTTCCTCCTCCTCAAGGAGGGAGGCTGACGACCAATAACCATCCTAAGACTAAGGCAGACAATATTGGAACCCCTACGGCTGACAGACAAAGGCGACAAGATATAGATATTCCTTCCCTGAATGCTCGTTATGTGAATGTACGTTGTGTTGATGCTTCTCAATCTCTCAGGACTGTTAACCCATTTATCATCAAAAAGGTCCTTGATGGTCAGGTGGGTGGCAGTTTGGAATTTGCTAAGAAATTGCGAGATGGTAGTCTCCTGGTTAAAGTGCTCAACTCTTCCCATGTTAAGGATTTACTTAAACTGACGCAGATTCATTCTTTCAAGGTGAAAACCACCATTCCAGTTGGGCCAAATACTTGTAAGGGCGTCATATTCCATAGGGATTTGGCTGACCTGGATGATGCAGACATACTTGACGGGATGAAGGACCAGGGCGTTGTGGAAGTGCAAAGTATGATCAGGATGAGAGAGAACAAGAGAGAGAAATTTGGCCTATGTTTCATGACTTTTGCTGCTGCTCAGATACCTGACACTGTTAAGATTGGATACGAAATTGTTCACGTTAGACCTTATATTCAGAAACCCATTTCAGGTGCCAAAAATTCGGACATACAGCATTGAGGTGTTTCACTAAAAATTCAGGAGAATTCATTTGTGGTAAATGTGCCGGAAGTCACGAGACGAATTTATGTTCAGAGACAGTGTTCAGGTGTGCCAATTGTGGCGGCCCCCACCAGGCAGGTGCAGGTATCTGCAGGAGTCTGATTGTGGAGACCGAAACAATGGCATACATGAAGGCTCATGATGTCAGTTATGGTGAGGCAAAGAGGAAGGTGGAGGGGGTTACCCAGGTTCCCACCGTATCCTACGCCGGAGCTGTAGCTGGCTCATCTAATGCTCCTGCTGTAAATGACCTCTTGGAACTTCTGAAGGCTAAAGAGAAAGAAAATCAAGCATTAACAGATAAAGTAAATAGTTTGGAAACTACAGTAGTTGAATTGAAAAAATTAGTTGCACAATTTGTTGAATCAACCAAACAACAGAAACAGAAACCCCACAAGGCAAATGAAACCGCTAAGAATAAACAAGCTCAATCTCATGTTCTCGCTCAGGTGACTCCCACGAAGCATGTATCCGGGACTCAGACAGCTCGTCGTGCGTCGAGCTGCTTGAGGTCTGGATCTGTGACTCGTGGAGAGGCACAGGCGATGGAGAATATCATCTCCAAATCATCCCGTGGGAGGTCCCCGGGAAGTGCTGAGGAAGAGGAGGGTACTCCTTCCCAGCACAAAAAGATTCGCCAGGACGAACACGGCCCCCCAAAACCCCGTAAACCACGATAATCTTCGCACTGACCATGGTACAATGGAACTGTCGAAGTCTTAGAAGTAGATTAAATGAACTTAAACTTTTGGCCTGCACTTACGCTGCCGATATTATTGCCCTTCAGGAAACTCATCTGGATAACCGGGTTGAAGACGAGGTTATCCAGCTTCGGAACTACGAGTTAATTAGGAGGGATCGAAACGGGAGGGGGGGAGGTGGGGTAGCTCTCTACATCCGCCGTTCCCTCCCTTTCACTGAGGTGCCATCTAATTTCCCTCTGGAGTCTGTCGCCTGCAGAGTGAAATTCGGTGGTACCTACCTGACTGTCTGTTCTGTCTACTGTCCTCCTGATACAGTAACTTATGATGATGTTTTTGATCTGCAGGACAGTCTGCCCTGTAGAAAATTAATTGTAGGTGATTTTAATGCACATCATACGTTATGGGGTTCCCTGCGGGATGACAGGAAGGGGGAACAGATGGCCAGGCTTATCAGTAATTCCGGTTTGATTCTTTTGAACGACGGTAGTCCGACGAGAGTTGATGATAATACCGGTAATTTTAGCGTCCTTGACCTATCTCTGGTCTCCCCATCAATTGCCACTTCTTGCCAGTGGCTACCTATTGATGACTCATTGGGAAGTGACCATTTTCCTATTTTGATTAAATATAACAGCGACACTGTTAAAGAGCCTTCAGCACCTAAATTTAACGTAAAAAAAGCAGATTGGGTGTCCTTCACAAAGAGTCTCAATATTGAAATTGTTGGGGAAACCATTGATGATAAAGTAAATAACATTAAAGATAGTATTCTCAAAGCCGCAACGGCAACAATTCCTAAGACTTCGATAGATAGCGCAAATCATAGAGTTCCTTGGTGGACGCCAGATTGCCGCATAGCACTGTGTGAGAGAAATAGGGCCTACAGGCTTTTCAAAACTCGCATCAGTGATGAGAATTTTCGCAAGTATAAACTTGCGAGAGCTAGGGCTCGTAGAACCATCAAACAAGCCAAACGAGACTCCTGGCGAAGCTTTGTCTCTACTATTAACTCTGAAACATCTATCTCAAAAGTCTGGTCCACTGTTAAAAAGATAAATAAAAAGAAAATTTCAATTAAAATAACTAACATCAATCATAATAACGTCAATTATGACGAGCCTAGAGACATTGCTAACGCCCTCGCCAGGCAGTTCTCTTTTGCTAGCAGCTCTGACAATTACCATCCAGCTTTCTTACCTCTCAAGGAAGCATCAGAGCTGCAGCCTATTAACTTTGCCACATGAGATGAATTGGATTACAACTGTGATCTTACAATGCAAGAGCTTGTTCAAGCCCTAGGAGCCTGTAGTGGGACATCCCCGGGACCCGGTGAGATTCGGTATGAGATGATTAAGCATCTTGATCATGATTCCATGATCAAGATGCAGCAAGTGTTTAATGAAATTTGGAGGGGTCATGCCTTTCCAAATTCATGGCACTTTGCACATATCATTCCCATACCGAAAGGAGGGGGGGACCCCAGATCGACTTCATCGTATCGCCCTATTGCTCTCACAAGTTGTTTATGCAAGGTCATGGAACGAATTATTAATCGTAGGCTATTGCATTTTTTAAATTCCAGGAACTTGCTGGTTGACGAGCAGTGTGGCTTCCGCAAAGGTCGCCAGACGCTCGATCAATTAGTAAGCCTGGAATCTCACATTCAAGAGGCATTTGCCAAAAAACAGTTTTTAGTTGCAGTATTTTTAGACATAGAAAAAGCCTACGACATGACCTGGCGACATGGCCTCCTCAGGAAACTACATGTGATGGGATTACGCGGTAATCTGCCCTTTTTTGTTAAGAATTTCATGTCTGACAGAACTTTCTCTGTCAAGCTTTTTTCGGATACAGTCACTTTCTCGGACACTTTTGTCCAGGCAAACGGGGTCCCCCAGGGAAGTGTTCTGTCTCCGACCTTATTTTTATGTATGATTAATGACATTCTACCAGCTCCTCCTCGAAATCTTAAATACTCACTGTATGCTGATGACTGTGCAATATGGCACTCCAGCCATAGTGCACAGTTTTCGGCAACTCGAATTCAATCGGCACTGGATTCGATCCATAATTGGGGCCTCCAGTGGGGTTTTAAGTTTTCAATTAGAAAAAGTGTAGGGGTTATTTTCACTCATAGGAAAAAAACAGACGTTCGGTTGACCATGGGTGGAAACCCCCTACCTATTCAAAATTCAACTAGATTTCTTGGACTGATTTTTGACAGCCGACTGACATGGACTTGCCATGTCAGTCAGTTAAAAACTTAATGTTTAAAAGCACTCAATTTACTTAAATGCATTTCTGGTACAAAATGGGGAGCAGATAAGAAGTCTTTGTTAATGCTATATAAATCCCTGATCAGATCTAGAGTAGATTATGGGTCCATGTATGGTTCGGCATCTGAGTCTGTGTTGAAAGGTGTTGATGTTGTGCAGAATGCTTGTTTGCGTGTGTGTCTTGGAGCCCTACGTTGCACTCGAATCGAGCGTCTAGAGGTGGAGTCACAAGTGCCTCCCCTCCGTCTAAGACGAGACCAACTAATGTTAACATACTTCTCTAAGAAAGCCAGGGTGCCGAGTCATCCTCCCGGTAATGCCTTGCTGCGGCAACCGCACCCGGGGGGCCATGGCGTTAGGCCCCTGGCAGAGGGACCGAGTCATCCGTCCGGGAACCCCTGCGCCCTAGGGGGCACTGGCGTTAGGCCAAGGGACACCAGGCCAGCTGTTTGTATTCCCGGGGAGCCGAGTCATCCTCCCGGTGGTGCCTTTTTGCGCCTGCAGCCGGGGGGACGCACGGACCCGGAGGGCACTGGCGTTAGGTCCCTCAGTACAAGACTCCACGACCTCGTAGAGTGTGTCGGTATAGACTTATCAACAATCGATTCCCTGGTTATAGTAAATATTGCACCCTGGGTAATACCCCCTTTTATTTGTGTGGAATCCTGGTTACCAGGGGTTAAATCCCAGGTGCCGGAGGTGGAGGTACACCAGAGGTTTCGTGAGATAATTGTCAAACATCTTTCTTACTTCCAACTGTATACCGACGGGTCCAAGATGGATGAATGTGTGGGTGCAGGTGTATGGTCGCATGAATGTCAGTTAAGATTCAGACTGCCGAATCATACATCTATTTTTCTTGCTGAATTATTTGCTATTGATAAAGCTTTGGATTTTGCCCTATCGACGACCCACGATAGGATAGTCATATTTACTGATTCATTAAGTTCACTTAAAGCTATTAAATCTTTGAATACAACTAACAATGAAATACAGGGTAATATCATTAGTAAGCTATTTAGTGCCAATAAATTGATCAAGTTAATATGGGTACCATCACATTATGGTATCTATGGTAATGAACAAGCTGATAAATTAGCAGGGTCGACTGTTGATCTGGACCTTAGCATAGTTCGTACGGATCTCAGGTGTTTTGTCTCTCCCATAAAATCTAAAATTCATCTCCTGTGGCAAAGACAGTGGACCAGATTAAACATCAGGAATAAAGTAAAGCTTCTTATTGAACCCTGGGCTACGTCATCCTGGCGTAGTCGCAGGGACGAGGTGGTGTTGGCTCGGTTAAGGGTCAACGCTACGAGGCTTACTCACTTAGAGCCCTATATTAACAAAGATTTTCCACCAATGTATACACAATGTGACACAGTAATGTCCATCAATCATTTACTTATTTACTGTAATAAATATTCAAACCAAAGAATTAAAATTAAAAGATTTTTTCAATTTAAAAAACTTGCTCTTACCATCGAAAATATTCTATCTGATGATAAGAATATTATAGACAAACTGCTCTGTTTTCTGAGGGAGACAAAACTTTATGACCTTATATAAATTGATAGAATAAAATGGATTATACTGGCTTAATGACCTTTGACTATATGTCGCTGGTTGATAGCCATAAATCCAACAAACCAACCAAACCAACTACAGTCCCCATAGTGTCTAGTTGTGGTTTTTGGTTCACAGCTATGTCCAGGGACGTAATTCGTCATCGTTGGTGCTTCGTGTCTATGTGCAAAAGTACAGACAAGAGTACTTCAAGGAAGATAATTGTGTCAGTACCAAGCAGTCATAAAATAAGAAAAGATTGGTGGATCGCTACAAGACGAGAGGGTTTCCTATGGCCAAGTCTCACAATCATCCTATATTGTTGTGAAGATCATTTAAACGTAAGTATATTATAACCTATTCATACGTTTACATTATAGGTTATTGTACAGTAGTTCTATTTTGTTTTTTGGCAAGTAATACAGACACGGAGGCAGAGGTGATGACGTACTGTACACACACACACACGCACACACACAGACAGGGATCATTATGTACACACACACATACACACACACACGAACACACACACATACACACACACGAACACACACACATAAACACACACACGAACACAAACACATACACACGAACACACACACACACACAAACAGGCAGGGATCATTATACACATACATACACACACTAAAATAACACACACACACACACACACACACAATAATTAATCATTACACACACACATACACACACACACACACAGAGATAGAAAGAGAAAGAGAGGAAGAAAGAGAACGAGAGGGGGGGGCAGAAATCATTATACACATACGCACAGACACACTCAGCAGGTATCATTATACGAACACACACACGCACACACACACAGAGGCAGGAATAATTATACACACACACATACACATAAAGACAGGAATCATTATACTCACACACACACACACACACCCACCCACACACACACACCCACCCACACACACACACACACTCACACACACACACACACATACTCACACACACACATACACACACACACACACTCACACACACACACACACACACACACACACTCACACACACACACACACTCACACACACACACACACACTCACACACACACACTCACACACACACACACACACACACACACACACACACACACACACAGGCAGGGATCATTGTGTA
>JAWZYT010002075.1:0-167500 GCA_034508575.1 Petrolisthes manimaculis | reverse complement strand
CAGGTTGCAGGACTAATCACCACTTTTGTACAGTTGCCTCCAAAAAATTCGAGACACTACCTGCTTGAATCAAGCAGGGAGTATCTCGAAATCTTTGGAGGCAACTGTACCATCCATTCTTTCCACCAGCCCTTACCATCTCATAACACTTCTCTTCACTCTCTTATCAAGTGATTTGCTCGCACCACACCATTCCAGGATATCAATATTTCTCACTCGGTCAATTCTTCAGTTTCTACAACAATCCACATATTTCTACAGCCGTTACTATTGATTTCACATGTGTACTCCACTCCAAAGTTTCACAAGCGTGTGTTGGTCGCACGAACAGGAAATTATATATAAACAAAAAACAATGAAGGATCAACAAAGACCGTGGAATCCTTATTATTTATGTAGATGGCGACAGAGGAGGGCTCGTCAGACAGACAATCAAAACGTTTGCTGAGCCATTTATCAAATTTATATTTGTAGGTGGATGGTGGAATACCAGGGAAGACGAAAGGAAAGAGTGTTGTATTTTCTATATTATAATTCCAACAAACATTAATGTCCACTACCATAGTACTTAGCATTGGCTACATTGTGACAGTGTTACCAGTCATTAAACTATTACAGCTACGTTATACCTAGAGGTTTTTTGTTTGTTTTTCGTATATATGGATATCATAATTAGTTACAGATACTAATATGTCTTTATAGATACAGGATCTGTGAGCAAAAAAGATATATTGATCGAGTTATGGTAAGAACGATAATGGAGATTATTTTGTAAGTAAAACCAACACTGGTAGACGAAATATTTTATTCCAGACGTTTCGGGGACTTCCGTACGTGGCCCTCTTCAGTGGAAATACAGGCACCAATCTTAACCTGTATTTACACTGATGAGGTCGCCGAAACGTCCTTAATAAAAATATTTTGTCTACCAATGTGGGTTTTACTTACATTCATGATCACGTTAGTGTGCTTTTCCACCCATAAAGATTATTGTTTGTGTTGGATACAATGTCAGCTGGACTCTGGTTTATACCAAGAGCTGTCATTGGCTGAGAGACCTGAGACTGGCTAGCAAGCATTCTGATTGGCTGAGAGGACCCTTATGACTTATACATAGTTGGACGTGGAGAGAGGGGTTTAGGGAGGAAGGTGGGGGGAGGGGAGAGAGAGGGGTTTAGGGAGGAAGGTGGGGGGAGGGGAGAGATGGGTTTAGGGAGGAAGGTGGGGGGAGGGGAGAGAGGGGTTTAGGGAGGAAGGTGGGGGGAGGGGAGAGAGGGGTTTAGGGAGGAAGGTGGGGGGAGGGGAGAGAGGGGTTTAGGGAGGAAGGTGGGGGGAGGGGAGAGAGGGGTTTAGGGAGGAAGGTGGGGGGAGGGGAGAGAGAGGGGTTTAGGGAGGAAGGTGGGGGGAGGGGAGAGAGGGGTTTAGGGAGGAAGGTGGGGGGAGGGGAGAGAGGGGTTTAGGGAGGAAGGTGGGGGGAGAGAGGGGTTTAGGGAGGAAGGTGGGGGGGAGAGAGGGGTTTAGGGAGGAAGGTGGGGGGGAGAGAGAGGGGTTTAGGGAGGAAGGTGGGGGGAGGGGAGAGAGGGGTTTAGGGAGGAAGGTCGGGGGGAGAGAGAGAGGGGTTTAGGGAGGAAGGTGGGGGGGAGAGAGAGGGGTTTAGGGAGGAAGGTGGGGTGGGGAGGTGTTTAGGGAAGAAGGTAGGGGGGGGGGGGGAGGAGAAAGGGCGGAGAATAAGGTGAGGAGGAGAATAAGGTGAGGAGGAGAATAAGGTGAGGAGGAGAATAAGGTGAGGAGGAGAATAAGGTGAGGAGGAGAATAAGGTGAGGAGGAGAATAAGGTGAGGAGGAGAATAAGATGAGGAGGAGAATAAGGTGAGGAGGAGAATAAGATGAGGAGGAGAATAAGATGAGGAGGAGAATATGGTGAGGAGGAGGAAATATTATTATTATTATTATTATTATTATTATTATTATTATTATTATTATTATTGATTATTATTATTATTATTATTATTATTATTATTATTATTATTATTATTATTATTATTATTATTATTATTATTATTATTATTATTATTATTATTATTATTATTATTATTATTATAAATAACACGAACAAGGAGAATGTTGTCATACAAAGAATGTTTCCTACGCTCCGTTTTTAACCTCCTCTTTTTCCCAGCAAATACTTGAGAATGTATGTACAGTATGTGTGTTCCAGCACCACTTTTTACTTTTAACATTTCAAACACTAGAGTGTGACAAATATGACTTCGTGACTCCGTATACGACGCCAGAGATAATTAAGGAGGTGTTTGGTGTGTGTGTGTGTGTCAATCATAAATCCTTAAGATAAAGAAAGACGTCTGTTTAGCCACGGTTATTGACGTCTCTTTTGTTGTTTCTCCCTCCACCAGCCAGTCATTCCATACCTTCCCTTCTTCCTATCCCACTCCCCCATAACTCGTCAGGTAAAAGCGACCCCTTGATGAGTGTGTTCGTGTCTCCATCCCATCAGCTCGCCACTGTACCATTCTCTCCTCATGGCAACCACAGAAAAATGTAAATGTAATGGATAACAAAAACAAACAAAATTGAATCAGAAGAAAATACCTTAATGTTTTAATTTATAAATTAATGACAATCATGTAATAACAAAAATAAGCAGCTTTATACAAATGTAAGAGAATGTATTTATAATAGGATTTACTATATTTACTCATTATTTACATTGTTCTGGGTTAAAATGCAACACAACTACCGTTCTCTCTCGCTGTCTCTGATGTTAAGAAAATATGGTTGAGTCTTTCTGTTGGAACATAAGGTTAACTTGTGTAAACTTGGGTAGTACAAATCTTAAGAAAATAAAGTACAGAAACACTGATGGATCTTTCAGGGCATTAAATATGGTTGAGGAAACTGACAGCCTGTCTTATAGATGTTTGTGTGTGAAGTAGAGTGTGAGGGACTGCCACTGTTCCACCACACGACAGAAAATACAGTAACTTGGTGGGACCAACCTATGGAAATATATGAGGCCTGATTCTAGTATTTTATGATCTAGGAACATGGAGACGTTCTCAAACTTCACATTCAATACAATTTACTTATTATGTGTAGTAACTATCATTAGAATTATGAGGCAGAACATGAAATATTAATTAGAACCAAGATGTTCTGTTGATCGCTGGCATATACTAAACATTGATAGAGACTTTTGGTTGAGACTATCTACTGCCTCACCCACAACACTATTTATTTTACCATTTTAGTGCATAGCATACAGATAACAAACAATAACAAAGCACTTTCCTAACTCACACATTGTTATGGTCCAACAATGTCATGTTTGTTATGTAACAGCTTTATATAGTTGATATATAATTTAGTACAGCATTATTGCTTATACTCCGCACACCAACTTGCCTTCCTACAACAGCACACCATTCCCATGCCAACACCCCTCCATTACCCTCCACCCCTTTAAATTATCATGGGTTTCTCCTACCCGTATGTATTATTGACTGCCAATAGTATTGATCGATGCTACACGGCGCCATTAATAATAATAATAATAATAATAATAATAATAATAATAATAATAATGATAAAAACAGCCTCCACCCCCATTAGCTCTGGTATGTGTTTCGCATATGAAAGTCGAAACTGGCGGTTCATACTTTTTTGGGTACAAACATTGACAATGCTGGAGTGATGAACATGGCAGGGGGGGGGGGAGACGGCACATGCATATTGATTAATTGCAACTTTGTTCCTATTCTAAATATGATTCTCCACATTTCACGAGTAGATTTGTTTTTTCAATCGTATCTGAAAATGCCATATGGTCATTGTGAGGTGAAGGGTTTCTCCACTTAGTCATAGTGTACACAGAATTATCCCAGAAAACTGTACAGACTAAATTCGAAGATCAGAGTGTATAATCTATTTTGTACTATAGTTTAGATGATGTAATATCCATCTAATTAACATAAAACGGAGGACTGCACCTTCATAATGAGTACACCAAACTATTCTATGATATTCTGAGTTTAGTATTATTATTTATTACCTTGTTCCAAGTGTGGAATGACGGTGGCCATTTTGTTTTGCAGCTTCTTCCTCACGTGACCACAGCTGCTATCTAACAGACCTCTCATTAACACACAGGCCACCACAGTAGGTTCTCATATAGATTTTAGACTGTCTACTTTGTACATGTTCTATACTGGTACAATTTCTTGAAAAGAATGGATATGCAAACTGATATTATTATTCATGTTAATTTCAACACATTGATTTCATTTATATTGTTACTGGGTCTTTGTCAGTTATCAAATTAATGTGAATATTACAACGATATTGTAGCTATATTTAACTTTATAACTGATTTTTATACATAACTTTTCTGGCTTAAATATGACAATCAAGGCGTTTGCGTTAATCCTGTTTTTTTTCTCTATGTATCTCTCTCTCTCTCTTTCGTAATAGGCTATACGTGGGACATTCAAAGCTTCCACATGAGTGTATGAATTGTACAGCTGAGCAATAGATATCAATACACAACACTAACAGTGAGCACAACCATTGGTTACTCCATCCCAACTTTTTTTGTTCTTTCTTTCTTTCTTTTGCATTAACGTCAACTTCATTATGCAACATTTTTGGTTTCCAAGGTCATGTATAACTTTAGAGTATGTGACTGGTTGAAAACAAGAAGTAATGTTTATACCATTACATTTGAAGTGGAATCAAGATGGATCACTACAATTCCCAAGAGGACCCAACAGCCATCTTGTCTTTCGTATATAACAGTTTAAAGTTTTCTCCATTTCATCATGGTCTCTCATCCAAAAGTCTCAGGTCAAGCTGAATCTATTGAGACTCGTGGGTGATGTTTTAACACTATGCCAATAAATTAGGAGGGGAGGTGGCCGTGTGGTTAGTATTCTGGTCTCATAACCTAGAGGTCGGGAGATCAATCCTCTCAGATGAGGGCCCGAGAATATTTACTCTTCCGATTTGAGTGTCAGGCACTAACTATAAGGCAACCGAACGTCGTAAGACACCCTCGTTGGTACCATAACAGCTGCAGTATTTGGGAATAACTCTCACATCCCTCTCTCTGTGGCTGGGTACCAGTTCAGAAGTCGTGACGTGTGTGTGTGAGCAGCAGTTGACCAGAGAATGGAGGAAGCTATAATGGCGTGAAACCCCGTGACACCCAGCCAGAGTTGAACTGTCTTACTGATTTAGGGGTTGGGAGGAAAGACAGGCGTTGAGGGAGGCTGTTGCTACGGTGCCAAACAAGAATTTATCTACGTCCATTGTTGGTAATAAACTGTGTGTGTGAATATATATACATATGCAGAATTTTCACTTCACCACGAGTGGATGGGTTTGTCACTGAAAACCTTTTAATTAGTTCATCTTTACCTTTAAGCACAGTCTTAAAAGGTTTTCAGTGACAAACCCATCCAGTCCTTATATGTACGGCCTCATTAAAACACATAAGCCAAACAACCTTCCTAGCTGTATTGGATCAGTAACATATAAACTCTCCAAATGGTTAGTTACATTGCTGTCCCCTTTTGTTGGTACTGTTTCAGATTCTTTTGTTAAGAATAGTGAAGACCTTGTAAGCAAATCAAAATCACTCCAGATATTGTATCCATTTAAATTAATCAGTTTTGATGTTAAGTCTTTATTTACTAATGTCCCACTGGATGATGTATTAAATTTCCTCCCAAATGTTATTGGAAAAAGTATTGATGGTATACCCTGCAGCAACATAATTAAGCTGATTAAACTATGTGTTAACAACTCTTATTTTGTATTTGCTGGTCAACACTACTCACAAAAGTTTGGTATGGCCATGGGTAACCATCTCTCTCACATCTTGGCAAATTTATACATGGAATATTTTGAGAGTATGTTGTTAAGTGATATCGAGGATTCATTTTGTTTTATGATGAATATCTATCAATAGAAAAAAAATGAACATCATACGGCTAAACCTGTGGACTCTAGACCATAAACAAACACACGAACAGATAAATAAATAAATATCCAGCACCGAAAATAATACACAGTCCACCCTTCGGGGTGGGACGGTGTAACAATGCAAACAACTACACAGGGAGAACGCCAATAACAGGTCTATATTATGTACAACATAGTAGTGTGAGTCGGGGCTAGGAGTCGGACTTGGCTAATGTAGGTGAATCTGTATATTGACACACACACACACACACAGTACTTTTATAATATGCTTTATCACAAGGAGAATTTTGCTTCATGTGTAACATACTTTTTTATTCTTGAGGGCAACATTAAGGTAACGTGGAAAACAGTTATTATTTATTTTTGTTTTCTCTCAGTCAACTACTCAATGTGACTGAATTACATGTTGAGAAGTGAAATCTCAAGTACTTTTAAAGTTGAATATATATTGTAAACAAAAATGTTGCAAGGGGTTACATGAAGATTAATTTTTAGATTTGTTGTTTATGCTGATGTTAATGAAATGGATAATACTTGACGTTAACACAAATCATCATATTTAAATTCTCAGTACGAAACAGCACACCCTGTATCTCTCATCTACCGATTACTACCCAAAGAAAAGTGTTGTAATTAGTGTCTGTAAGTACTTACAATATAGTTTGTTATCACTGTGCCTGAATGTAAATATACGTTTATCTACACTTTCCACTGAGTTCTTTCCGTTCCCCCCTTGTGAGTAAGAATATGCTCACGACCTTGCTACATTGGTGATCCCATAGTGTGATCAATATAGAATACTCGGCGCCACAACGGTTACGTACTATCGTGGACATATATTTCGAGCTCCCTTCCTGACTGAGAGACTTGATTTGAGTTGGTTGTTGATCTTTCTTCCCCCCTCCCCATTCTCTCTCGCAAGTCCCGCCCCTTTCCTCCCTCTCTCCGTCTCCCTCAATGTTTCCCGTCTTATGAAGTAAAGAATGTGAAGCTTCGTGAACCCTTCGAGGATGATTGTTTATTGTATTAACATAATGTTTCATCATTTCAAAGTCAGATGATATTAATATATATCTGATTACGTATTCTCAAATCTCATCAGTGCAGTTGTCATTAACTGAATAGGTAACGAGTATATAATACCTTCCTTCTCTTCCCAACTTGTTGCTACCCTCTCCACTTCTCTGACCTCTCTCACCATCCCATTTACTATATTCCCTAATCACCTTCCCGCCTGCCTCACTCACTTCTTCCTCTGACATACAGTATATCACCCTCCACCCTTCATTTTGACACACCTAAAGAGGGACCAAGGTGGTCCGAAACTTAGTTTATCCCCTGTTTCTAGTGTATACTCATAGAGAACAGAATTGGGTTTTACATTACATCATCATCATTCACGGGAATGTGAATTTCAAACTTAAACTGAACAAGTGTTCAAGCTCACAGTTCCGTGATTATTAAATGCGGACAGTAAACCTTCTATATTCTTTATATTTACATTGTATCTGATGACGTATTCCCATAACTCAATGCAGTATCAGCCACTATTACTCAACCCACCTTCTTAATTACACCCGCCTTATCTGATCACATAAAATTGTAGGGCAGCACTGCCGCGGCAGTCTCCCCTTCTACAAGCTCAGTGTTTTCCAGTCTCATGGCTCAAACATGTCGATTTCTTAAGGGGAAAATATCTTTTTGCTAAATTGGAGCTCTATGAAACCCTCAAACTATGCCAGGGAACAGATGACCTCAGTGTTTCTTACAGGGGATGTGTTTCGTGGCATAGTTTGGAGGATTTGCAGAGCTCTAATTTACTAAAAAGAGAGTCTTCCCTTAAATAGTCAAGGCATTCCTTCGCAAACACTCAAGTCAAGTTTATTGTTAAATTGTTATACCATACTGACTGACCCAGTCAGCTTATTTCACAACTGCATAGTATACACGAATCATGCCAATGAGGCAAAATTCCATATTTTTGGTTATCTGACTTCATCTTATGTCATTCTTCCTTATGTCATTCTTCCAACACTGTCGGCTTATCATTTGCAAGACTAACAGCAAGATGCAAAGACGGCAGCACGACTCTGTAGCTGTACGGGCTAGAATATAGGGAGTTGGGTTTTCTGTGGCAGTCCTGTTCTCGGACGATCTTGTAGATTTCCAGATTCCTGCCACCGGTTCAGCCAACGATACTTTGCCCTGCTTCGCTCCTGCCTACAATTCTAGCCCGTACAGTTACAGTGTCGTGTTGCCGTCTTTGCATCTTGCTGCTAGTCTTGCAAATGACAAGTCAACAGTGTTGGAAGAATGACATAAGCTTCGATGAAGCTCACAAGGAATCTCTTGAAGCTTCATGTGTTTCAATGTTTATCTTATTCGAGTTCTTGTATTATATTGAACTTTTCATTTTCATTCATCCTATATAAAAGCAGATGCTCATGATATCAGTAAAATATTGACATTCTACATTTGTAAGAAGTTGGATAAAGTTATGCTCTTTGTATATAAAGAGCATTTACCATCATTTTATATAAATATCCATTTACCATCACTGTAACTATAGTTAAAACATATAATGTCACAAATCCATAGTGATTTAGGTGTAATTTAAGCTACAAAATATTCATGGTCGTAAAGAGATGAAGTCAGATAACCAAAAATATGGAATATTGTCTCATTGGCATGAATCGTGTATACTATGCAGTTGTGAAATAAGCTGATTGGGTCAGTCTGTATGGTATAACAAATTAACAAAAAAATTGAAGTATATTAGTATACAGTACTATATATACTATGAGTATACACAAGCAACAGGGGACAAACAAAGTTTCGGCCCACCTTGGGCCCTATTTAGTTGTGTCAAAATGAAGGGTGGAGGGTGATATATTGTATGTCAGAGGAAGAAGTGAGTGAGGCAGGCGGGAAAGTGATTAGGGAATACAGTAAATGAGATGGTGAGGGAGATCAGAGAAGTGGAGAGGATAATAACAAAGTTGGGAAGAGAAGGAAGGTATAATATACTCGTTATTTAATCAGTTAATGACAACTGTACTGAGTTTTGAGAGTATACGTAATCAGATATGTATTAATATCATTTGACTTTGAAATGGTGAAATAATATGTTAATAAACAATCATACTCGAAGGGTTCACGAAGCTTCACATTCTTTACTTCATAAGACGGGACACATTGAGGGAGAAGGAGGGAGGGAGGAAAGGGGCGGGAAAGGCGAGAGTGAGAGAGGGGGTGGGGGAAGATCAACAATGTTACCAACTCAAATCTCTCAGTCAGGAAGGGGGCTCGAAATATATGTCCACGATAGTACATTCATGGTTCTTGTACGCATGGTTCGCACATGTCCACGCGTTGTGGCCTGACAAATACATGCAGTGACCAAGACAAATTTAAATCAATACTGTCGGTCCTTCCGAGCAACGTAGCTTCATTTGTGCAAAGTGTGGCTCGTGCATTCTCCATCTACCGGAAAATATGAGGCGTTGATAACGGGCCTTGGTCAGTAATGTTGTTGGTGTATGGATGGGGGACGATGGTTACAAGTATTGAAAAGTAATTGAAGACAAGGAAAAGCAATTGTTGTTTGCACATCACTAATGGCAAATCAATATATCGATTAATGCGGAACATATTTTCTAGTTTTAAAAATTGGATGTAATTTATTTCCCAGTTGTGTTTTAAATTGTCAGAACTAAATTATGCTCATGCTGATCTACTGAGCAATATGACAAAGCACAATTATTCACCCTCTATCCTTTAATGTTTAGTCATTCGAACCAAAGCTAATTCAGTTATATTGTGGCTGGCTTTTGTGTACCGTAATACTATCCAAGTGTTTTTCCTGACACCATAAATAATCTTCTGTTTCTGTCTTTCATAACTATCAATTTCTCCTTAACTAAACATCTAATCATATTTAATAGTTTGGAGAAATCAGTCGCTCCAGAATTACCACTAACATATATTTCTCCCCTTAAGTAACCACACAGACAACGAATTTCTTCCTGCATTTTGTGAAATAATAAAAATTACAGGTATAATAATAATTACAAGTGGAATAATAATTACAAGTGGAATAATAAATACCGGTGGAATAATGATCATAGGTGAAATACTAATTACAGATGGAATTATAATTACAGGTGAAATTAGCTCACCGGCGAATGAGTGGCTTAGCATTCTCAATCTCTGATCGGGTCTATAAACTCGTAATTGCTCCGGGTTCGTATTTATCGGAGCAAAGTTCATTCCTTAGCTAAAAGTTTGTTTGCTGGTTTCGAGTTCACTCGTTCATTCAGGGCAAGGACTCTGCAAAACCTTGATACTTCACGAGGGGTAAAATCAATGATTCACGGGTTCGAAATTAAAGGTAAATATGCAAATGGAAAATAAACCACACTTGATATTTAGACTTTGGTATTAAGAACCAATGTTTTTTTGTTTTATTATTATACAACGAAATGTTGGATTTGCCTCATATTCGGTAAAGATATCTTTAGACCTTTGGCTAATAGTTACAATGTTTCATTAATAAATTATGTATAATTACGGCACATGTCTCTTAAACGACACATGGCAACAGACTCGTGACGTTGTTATGACGTCATCTCCTAGGCTCCGTCCCTGCCTAAATAATGATAATAAGAATGTTAGGGCTTTATGCCTATTGACTCATGGTGTTGGTCATTAAGACAGTCAGTCTTGTTACATCAACATATCTTCCCCCAGCCTACAAGGTTGCTATCCTTGTTTTTACAGCCAGGTACCTACTTACTGCTAGGTGAACAGGGACATGGGGGCTTGGGAAAATTGTCCAACAATTCCACTGACCCGGGAATCGAACCCGGGATCTCTCGCATGCTAGGCGAGTGTTTTAACCATTACACCATCAGCACCCCTCTGCCTAAATCCTGCAGAGATACAGTTGGCTCCACTCTCTCGTTTATCCCCTCGCGTTGCCAATGTTAATCCAGTCAGAAATTCGAATCCCGATCCACAACTTAAAAAATTCGAAACATTCACATCATATGAGTGAAATATATGAATGTTTCGAATATTTAAATTTGTGAATCGGGATTTGAATTTCTGACTGGCCCAACATTGGCAACGACAGGGGAGAAACGCGGGAGTGGAGCCAACTGTATGTGGTGTTGATGATGGCGCTGTCCATTTTGTTTATAATGTTGTTGATTCATTTGGCATTAAACACTTTAGTGCACCATCAGGTTTGCAACAGAGTTATATTCGGTGGTAGTAATGATGTAAACGATACTCACGCCTGCATATTTGCTTGGCTCACATCCTCATCTTTCGATGTCCAACGCGAGCTACTGCCCAAAATGCTACCATAGTTTTCATGATAAGTCATTGTCCACGTGGCTGTATAGGAACACCTTTGGGTTACGACTTTTCTCCGAATACCAAGGCGAAAAGTGCTGTCTTTCCAGACAAGAAGGAATTTCTTCCTTCAGTGGCTCGCTCCTTCTTCTTAGATCATGCCTCCTCTCACAGAGGGTCTCTCTCTGTATACCCTGATGGGTCAAATTCTGATGCTATAATAGGTTATGGGGCTGTCTTTCGAGAATTTTTTTCTTGGCGTCAGGCTCCCTTCTTTCATTTCGATTTTAACTGCTGAGCTCTCGGACATTTTATAATGTTGCCCTCCAAGTATTTTTTACTATCCCTCATTTTTATTTTACTATATTTAGTCGTTCCTGCAGTGCGATAGTATAAGTCTTGAGCAATTTTAACTCTTCCTATTCCTAGGTGTTGGCCATTCTTTAGTGCCTGGGATGTTGTGGCCGCAGAGTCACCTTTTGTTGGGACCTGGACCATTTGGGTGTCGATGACTGACGCACTGGTTAAGTGTCGGCCTCATGCCAGTAATAATCCTGTATCTTCGTTAGACCTTTGCCCCTACATAGATACTGCCTGCCGTTCTTTCCTACTGGCAGGACAGATGGGACGCCGTCAGACCTAACATGCATCACAGCATCCACCAGCGCCGGGTTTGTGGAGCTACACCGGTCTGTCCCGCCATTGGGAAATGGCTCTCACATTTGACTCATAAATTTTTAATGGAGAGGACTCTCCCTCCCTACTGTGACGATTATCTAGCCCCCTTTGAGAGTGCAGCATTTTTTTGTGGAGTGTCCCATCCTTCGGGACTTTCATCGTAGGCACCTCTACGAGTACCGGGTGGGGGACGGTTCTTAGTCTCTCCCAGGTGCTCGGGGAAGAGGCTTGTAGTGTGGGAGGGAACACCCTCTCCCTTGTGGAGGAGGCTGGCCTCCTTCACAAGTTGTAAATTAATTATTTTTATAGCTTTGCTTTTTATTTTAATAGAGAGTTCAATGTTTCTTTTATATATTTAACTTAAGTTAATCATAATTTTTTTTAGTAAAATGTGTGTTGATATGTCCTTTTAACCTTGCTACTTCTCCCTTTTGGGGTAGTGAAGCTTGTATAAAATGTGTATATATTTTATAAATAACATAAATAAACATTTTTGGATATTCTTAGAATATAATATTATATAGCTGTTACGCTGTCCGATGCCTAGTAGCATCTATTAATCAATCAAAATCCTTCCAGCTCGAAATTTCAGTCGAAAATAAAGCTCTGAACAACAATTCATAAACATGTGTTACTGAGTTGACCGTATCCCTCAATAACACTTTCTTTCACAAATCTCAACTCACTCCCTAAACCCTCTCAAAGGACTGTTCACAAGTTAAGCGCCAATTACACGGGGCGTTTCATCAGACTGCTTCACCCAACCGAATGGTCATTTGGTACAACTAGTTCGTCGAACTTGAAAACACCTCTACCAGAGGCGTACGCTATCCACGGCCACACGCCATTCGTGATTCGTCGAACAATAACAATAATATCAAAGATCAATATAATATCAATATAATACTGGTAGGCGTTGACCGTGTCACTACATTGTGAAGCAGATTTGAAACAGAATTCATAGAATATACTCATGGGGCCGCCGAATCCCCGCTGATGCTGCGATTTGTAAACAAATATCATATCAGCGTCATATGACTCAAATAAATATGTCATATATTTAATATCATGTACACATTTTCCTGTAATAAATTGTGCATGATGATCTTTATATATATATATATATATATATATATATATATATATATATATATATATATATATATATATATATATATATATATATATATATATATATATATATATATATATGTTCCGACACACTAAAGGTTATTCCCAAATACTGCAGCTGTTATGGTACCAGTGAGGGTGTTTTACGACGTTCGATGGTCTGAAACTCAAATCAGAAGAGCAAATAATCTCAGGCCCTCGCCTGAGAGGATCGATCTCCCGACCTCTAGGTTATGAGTCCAGACCACTAACCACTCGGCCACCTCCCCTACTACATTTCAATGTTTATCAAGCGCTATTAATTTTATAAATCAAGGTTGGTTTGCTCGAAACTTTAATCTCAACTCATGCTTCGTCTCATCTATCCTTAGTTCAAAGTGAGTCGAGCAGATTAACTTCATATATCAAGCGCCATCACTGATGTCACGTACACTGTTGCCAGAACCGATATCACACGTATAAGAAGGTGACTGGACTGGAGGGTTTTTAATTTTTATGAGTGACTGTACAATTGAAACTGGATCATTTGAAGCTGGTTTATTCGAAGCTGGGAGAAGTTGTTGAGGAGTAGGGGGTTAAGGTAGGGATGGTAAGGTATATTTTCTCTACATATACACACACACACACAGTCTCTCTCTCTCACACATACACAAAGTTTTCTCCCACAAAACACACTCTCTCTATTTCTTTCATGCATACACATATCAAGCTCTCTCTTTCACACACAGTCTCTCTCTCTCTCTCTCTCTCTCTCTCTCTCTCTCTCTCTCTCTCTCTCTCTCTCTCTCTCTCTCACACACAATATGTCTCTGGATTTGTACACTACAAAAGTTCCATCTGAACTAGCCCCTCACTTGGCATGGCTAACGAGGCAGGCAACAGCGGTTGTGTATGTGTGTGAGAGTGTTTGATTTTAGGTTTAGAGCATATCGACTTCGTAATGGTCATTAAAGCGATATATTTAT
Source organism: Petrolisthes manimaculis (assembly GCA_034508575.1). Lineage (NCBI taxonomy): Eukaryota > Metazoa > Arthropoda > Malacostraca > Decapoda > Porcellanidae > Petrolisthes > Petrolisthes manimaculis. The sequence goes on along the minus strand of JAWZYT010002075.1, from coordinate 153,369 downwards.
AGTGATAAAATGTGTGTATTTGGAGAAGTGTACAGTTGGCTCCACTCCCGAGTTGACCAAAGAGAGGGAGGGGGAGGGAGAAGGGGGATAGAATGAGGGGTGTTGTAGGGGGATGGTGAGGAGGTTGTCTGGTGGGGGATTTAGGAAGAGGGGGGTACCTCGCCTTGTCCGAACATTTGCTCAGGATTTTGTGTTCTCACTGACTACAACTTAAGATCATAAGAGTAAACTCCTTAATTAAGTATACACATTTGCCTAACTACTATACCGCCATAAATTACGGCGGGGTGTCGTAAACATTGTGTTAGAATGTTATAATTATCTGACTAAGGACCTTCAAGATCTTTGCGAAAAACAATGCAACATGGGGCCTGAAATGGTTAGTAGGTTTATTAATGACACTAGTTAACGACTTGTCACAATCGGTGAGAGCTCCACCTGCCCAGGCCACGATGCCTTCCACTCCATTATGCCAACTGGAACTGTAAGCACCACACTGTAAATAATAAACAAGTCATTTATTAGCGAATGATCATTTGTTTTTGGTTATTTACATTATTATTATTGTAACATAATATTAATAACCATGTCAGTCGTCCCTCCCTCCATCTCACTCGGTCATGAGTGCTTCGCTTCGTTCGGGATTCGAATATCTGGGTGGCTCAACATTGGCAACGTGCAGTGGTCAACGCGGGAGTGGAGCCAAACTACGGGTGTAGGAGGTACAGGATATGGTAGAGAGAGAGAGAGAGAGAGAGAGAGAGAGAGAGAGAGAGAGAGAGAGAGAGAGAGAGTAGGAAAGAGATAAGATGGGGATGGAAGCGAAGGAAGAGTGTATCTACACTCTGCACAAGAATTGCAAAAGCCTCGTCTACAAGGCTATTCCCAGTTCGTGGGAAAAGAAATAAAATGAATTACGTCTGTTAAACTTGTAATAATGGGTATTACCACCAAACTTCAGTTTCCATTCTTGCATACCGAATATATTACGGGCAATACATAGGATTTACTGATCCCGGTTATATTTGATGTCATCATTAAAGAGGCCAGATGATTGATAGTTCATGGTGCCGTCACTTCGATTATTTAATATCCTCAGTTCTTATGTAATTATTCCTCAAGTGTTAGCGAAGTCAGTAAGTTAGAGAATGTTGTTCACAAATATCAGATTGCTGAGTTTGATACCGGCGCAAGGAAAATGGCTCTGATACCTATTATATCAATATTATCATGACATCTATAAACTGGCCAAAAGTGCATGAAATATGTTCCCATATCATGATATCCTCCATTTATCATCTTAATAGTAAATCAGCAACTGATTTATCGAACAATACTGTACAATGTAATATTCTACACCATGAAATATAGGAAATGAATACATCAGGAATCACTTGGTGCCTATGTTACATCCGCATGAACACAAAATTCCTTACATACACATTATTTTTTCAGTTATTCGTTTCGCTCATCATACAAGCCTGCCAACCACCATATCCATCTCTCTTTCACTAGTGAGTGCTTCAGATATGTATCTCGGACCGAAGTGTGTGGTTCACGACTGGGAGAGGGAACGCTGACAACACTGAAGAGGCCCTCGCGGCAGTGGAGCCGGCTGTACCACCAGAAGCAGAAATGAACATAGCGTGTTACAGAAAAGGTTTGATCAAGATAGAATCTGGAGAACTGAAGTTATAGCAGTTTGAAAGTATTTAGTTTTTTGAAGATTTTGACCTTGATTTTTTACTTTTGACCTTGAAAAACAATAGGTGACCTATAAATTTTGAATCCTACCTGTGGTGAAAATTTCAGCAAAATCGGACAAGAATTGCGACCTGTAGACAGCGAAGCTACAGACATAGCCATAGAGCAACATAATTAGAGGAAGTTTATTGACAAAACCACATGTAGGATCTTCACCCGGACAACGTCGGGTATCGCAGCTAGTATATATATAATGGTTGCAGACGCCACCCCAGGGCCCCCTCCGTGGATGCTACCAACACCTGATGTGAGCTTTACACCTACTTCCAAGTCGGAACTGCCTTCTCTACAGCGGCAGTTGGCTCAGGAACTCATAGAAACAATGACGTCCTCCATCACAGATCCATACTGCCTCTACACTGATGGCTCATTGCAAGTGGATGGTACAGCAGGTTGTGTCGTTTTCTCACCTCAAGGGTGCTGGATTGGCCGTCGTCTGTGTAACCACTCCAGCTCAACCTTGTGTGAACTGTATGCCATTCTGGATGCTGTTAGTCTTGTTTGTCAACGTGGAGTGAATTATGCCATTTTTTGTGACTCCAACCCTGCCGTTTGTAGTGTGCATACGCATATTTGTATTAGTAACCTCTATCAAAGTATACACATGTTTTAAAATTGTTACCCTTAAGAATGTACCAGGTAGAAATCCATTCTCTCTCAGGTACTCGACCTGACTTAATTTTTTGACCTATCACCTATTTTGCAACTTGGAAGACCGCTCAGCTGCGACTTGTAAACAAATATCATATCAGCGTCATATCACTCAAATAAATATATCATATATTAATATCATGTACACATTTTCCTGTAATAAATTGTGCATGATGGTCTTTATATATATATATATATATATATATATATATATATATATATATATATATATATATATATATATATATATATATATATATATATATATATATATATATATATTCCGACACACTAAAGGTTATTCCCAAATACTGCAGCTGTTATGGTACCAGTGAGGGTGTTTTACGACGTTCGATGGTCTGAAACTCAAATCAGAAGAGCAAATAATCTCAGGCCCTCACCTGAGAGAATCGATCTCCCGACCTCTAGGTTATGAGTCCAGACCACTAATCACTCGGCCACCTCCCCTACTACATTTCAATGTTTATCAAGTGCTATTAATTTTATAAATCAAGGTAAAAAGTTTTGATATATTTTGACCCCTGAGTACATTGACTGTAAATAAAACTGCCCAGTCGCCCAGCAGTGTTGCCACTTCGTGGATATTATCCACAAATTTGTGGATAAAATCACATTTTGTGGGCAGTGCAGTTAAACAGATTTTTTTTTTTTTTTTTTTGATATATAACTATATATGGATTCTGTTGTGGAAATTTAATATTTTGTAAATTTTCTGTGGAAAAATAAGTTTTAGATAAGCTAAAAGCAATCAACAAAATGAAATTATGTAGAAAACCTTTGTGCACTGTCAAATGTTGTGTCCCGATCCAAGAGGACCCACTGTGTGATACCAACTTGGGGAATTTTCCGCTAGATCTTGCTGATTTAGAAATTATCTAGTGGAAAAAAATGAAATTTACATGAGTAACTAGCGGATTTTAAAGGCCAATCTAGCGGATACTATTAAGAGCTTTAGCGGAATTTCTTGACTAGTCTAGCTAATTTCAAAAAATTAAGTTGGCATCACTTACCACATATAATATTATGCTCCAGTCTTATAGACACGTTTCTTTCCCGTACGCTTCGCTTACCTCCATCAACCTGAACGTCTTTCACCGACTTCATACGTGTTCACATGCAGTGGCTGACATCAGTGTCATGAGTGAGAAAAACTATAGTCAGAGGTACCAATCTGCGTGGGAAAATGATTACAAATTCAAAGGTATGATGAAAATTTGTATATTGTGCATTTTTATTTTTATTGTAAACCAAGAAACAAGGAAACGTGTCATAAAAAGTGTGGGCTTGGTGAATGGGTTCAATTTTCAGGAGCATAAACAGGCTCATCCATAATGAGAGGGCAAAGGGTCTGAATTTTTACTCTTGATTATGGACTGCTTCCTAATAACCCCCTATTGCTCCCCAATTGCTCCCCAATGGTTAAACTTCAAGGGACAAGCCTGAGAGCATACAACTCATGCAGTGTTAAATTTGTGACAAATTTATGAATATGCTGAAATCTTTTGAGAGAATTTTACAGTATATGCAAGAGTTGTGGGACTGTTTTACAAGCCCATATAAAGTCTCTTGTGGTTCATGCGTCAGGGAAAAAAAAACTTGACTCAGCTGGAAGTAAACTACAGGGATCAATAAAGGACAGTCTCTAACCATTGGTGAATGACCCAGCCAAAATAGCTGAGTTGAAACTGACAGTTTTTGTGATAGAACATTAATTCAATTTATCTATAGATCATTTGGATAAACTGATTCCCCAGTTAGATACAAATTCAAGTGTTTTACAAAAAATAAAGTTGCACCGAACTAAATGTTCCAGGCTACAAAAACATGCACTTGCACCAAGTTTCACAGAGCATTTGAGGGATGAAAGAAAGAACCAACCTTTCAGTTTGACTGTTGATGAGAGCAGAAATGAAGCGAAAATTTCATGCCTAGCTTTAAGCATTCGTTTCTTCAGTCAAAAAAGAGACCAATGGTCGACACTTTCTACAGACTTGTCCCCCTTACAGATGCAACTGCAGAAACGTATATAGGGCTGTAAAGGAGTGTTTGCAGGACAACTTAGATATTCATAAACTGATAGGAATTGGTACAGATGGAGCTAGTTCTTTGGTATACGCAATCACTCTCTAGTAACATTATTGAGACAGGATAATTCAGAGATCACATTAATAAAGTGTGTATGTCATTCTCTTCATTTAGCAGCAAGTAGAACATGTGATGGACTTCCCACAAGCCTTAACTATATAGTGAAAGAGACACATACATGGTTTGCTAACAGTTCAAAAAGAATGCGAACTTACAATGAGTTGTACCAAGTTTTAGAAAACTCTGTACCAAAAATAGTTCCAGGGTTAGCTAGTACACGCTGGTTATCACGCTTAGAGGCAGTAAATACTATTTTTGATCAGTGAGATGCACTAAAGCTACATTTTAATGTATTTGCTTCCAATGAACGCTGCCATACAGCAAAACAACTTAGCCAAGCATATAATGATCACCAGAATAAACTTTACCTTTTGTTTGTTCGTAAAACTCTCAAAGAAGTTGTGTGAATGAACAAACTCTTTCAAGGACAGAATGTAGACGTCACAAAGCTTACAGAGGATCTAATTAATATGTATCGTAATTTTGATGCAAGTGTTAGTTGAACCAGGGTTTCTGTCAAAATATCTGAAAGAAAATTTTCCTAAGCTTAATTATTAAGTTATTTCTTGTCACTGTAAGTCAATAAATTTGGATATGAATTGAATACCTATGCTAATGCCTGCCCTCTTAATGACAACCAGATAATGTATGTGAAAGATCGTCGTCACAAATATCTATATGGAAGGAGCTTGTCTCGTGGCATAAATTTTCTTTCTTCTCTCTCTACTTCCACATATGCGTGATCAATATGCGCCAGACTCACTCTCTCTTTTCCCCTTACCCTCCCTATCTTCACTTTCCCTCTCCTTACCCTCCCTTCCCTCCAACACCACCTTCCCTCCACTCTCCTACTAAACTCCACTCCAACTCGTCTTCTGTCTCTGTTCAGTCCCTCAACAGCACCGCAACAGAGAGGTCATATAGTGCCAGACGAAGGTAACAGAGAGGTGAGACAGCAAGTAGAAAGAAAATATAAAGTAAAGAGGGACAGTTGGAGAAGTGAAAAGGAGTGGCTGGGGACCGAAGAGACGCCAAAACCCTTATTAAATTATTGTCCACATTACTATACAGGCAAGAGACAAAAGGGAACAAGGATAAATTAGAAACGTCCACCACTGTACGTATGCTGCTATTAATACTATGTGTGTGTGTGTGTGTGTGTGTACTACTAATACTATGTGTGTGTGTGTGTGTGTGTGTGTACTACTAATACTATGTGTGTGCGTGTACTAGTGTACTACTAATACTATGTGTGTGTGTGTGTGTGTACGACTAATACTGTGTGTGTGTGCGTGTACTAGTGTACTACTAATACTATGTGTGTGTGTGTGTGTGTGTGTGTGTACGACTAATACTGTGTGTGTGTGTGTACTACTAATACTATGTGTATGTGTGTGTGTGTGTGTGTGTGTGTGTGTGTACTACTAAGTAAGTAAATGAAGTTTTATTGCTAAAATTATAATACAATGATGCAATATACAATTTTTGTTGGTAATAGCTACCGTCCGTCGAGCCAAAGCTCCATGACGGACATTGAGATTCTTATATATCTAAAGGAATGGAAGATACATTAGACATAGCAAGCTTTTCTACAATTACATAGTTTAACACAAAAATATGAGTGGACCTAAACTGAAGACAAATTGTTATAAGGTAATATAATTGAACTAGGATAAAGATGACAAATTTTGTTGATAGAGTACATAGTTTCTTATTTATTTTTTGTACCTATTACAATTGGTAGTCTGAAGAAGAAGTTTCTTATTAATTGGCATTTTATTGAAAAGTTTAGGAAAAAAAAAGATTACGCTGTTCATAAATAATTTTGTTCTAAAGACTGGACAAATTAGATTGAAGTTAATACTTCTGGTGTTTGTACTATTTTGAATTACCTTGAATATTGAACTTCTTCCCTGACTTTTTTTTGTTTTGCAAAATTATTAATCTATTTAAGAAAGTGGGCCACGTACTTGCCCATACGGATACAGAGTAAGTGAGGTGAGGGTAACATAGGGTGTAGTATATGCTCATCATTGCCTCTGTAGTCAGGTTATGTCGGATTCTGTAGAGAATACCTATGATTTTAGACAGTTTTGTGCATGTTTGGTCAATGTGGTACCTCCAGTTTAAGTTTTCATCAACAATAACACCAAGAAATTTAGTATGATTAACTTGTTGAATTATTTCTCCATTTAAGGTTAGTAAGGGAATAGAGTTTTTTACAGAACGAATTTGAAATAGCATATAATTTGTTTTTGAGATATTGAGCAATAGCTTATTATTTTTAATCCATAACACAACTTCGTGTAACTCAGAGATTAAATTTGTATGTAAAGAGTTTAAGTTTTATCCTTGAGTAAGAGTGTTGTATCATCAGCATATACTACAAAATTAAACTTATTACTAGCATTTACAAAGTCATTAATGTATAAAAGAAAAAGTATTGGACCCAATACAGAACCCTGTGGTACACCTTTAAAAATTTCCCTGAACGGAGAGTTAGTATTGTTACAAAACAAACTTTGTTTTTTGTTGCTGAGGTAGCTGACAAACAGTTTCAATGCACACCCCTTATTCCATAGTATTCTAATTTATGAAGTAAAATTTTATGGTCTAAGGTATCGAAAGCCTTTGATAAATCTATGAAAACTCCCACTACGTACATTTTGTCTTCCAATCATGAATACACATCATTAACCCTTAACCCCTAAAGGACCGGGACCGGCATATGACGGGTTGCTGCTAAAGGACCGGGCCCGGCATATGCCGAATTGCTAAAATTTCCCAAGGTTAAGGAATTTTCCCCAATTTTTATTACTCCAAACGTTGGCTACACTGGTTTATAGTAGGATGGGATGCTCAGACTGAGTACACACTGCCTTTTCTAAGGTAAAATTGAGGAATTATTGATGTTGTTATGTCCGAGTGTGTTGGTGAGCGGCTTAGCCGATGAGCGCCTATCACCATTTTCTACAACCTCGCCACGGTCAACGCACCCACCCAAACACTCGCGCTCAACGTACGGCGACAGTACCTCATTCAACTCGTCGTAATTCTGTAACCATTAAACCTACAGACTTCCCATTGGTACCAATCAAAAGAAGAAGAGTTGCTCGTTCTCATGGCACTAAAATAATTCACTCGTTCGTTGTAGGTTAGGAGTACAGAGCATGCGAAAACAGGCTATTTTACGTGTTTTTCGCTCAACCCCCGGTCCTGGGAGGCACAGTAATTTCACTAACCCCGGTCCTTTAGGGGTTAATGGCCGGATTGCGGTCATAGACGGCCCCAAGAAGAGCCCGGATCGTGTCGTACGCCACTGCTATGTGGTGACCGGGCGGGATGAAGCACCGCTATTGCCAATGTCGGTATTTGCGAGCCCAATTTGGCATTTTTTTTTATACTTGGCTATACTTCACCACCATCCCTACAAATCACCATCGTCAGTCAGTGTGTTACTGACTGTAAACATGGATGGATGTGGATTAGATTTCTCGTGCGTGTCCGATTCTGTGTTGCGCCATGCTTACTTACAACACTGACTGCCACCCGCGCAGGCCACGTTCAGTTGTCGTCAGAGCCACTCCACCTAAGCGAACACAACCGCGCTCACACGAGAAAGTACCCTTCATTCCTCACTTAATTTCTCGGCAACGGAGAGTTGTAGAGAGCTGGGGTTGGTTTTATTGGAAAGAGGAAGAGTTGATGGTGCTAACAAGACCAAATTTAAGTTGTTCAGTATCGTAGTTTAGACGTACAGAGTAAGTGGAATAGAGCGATTTTGGAAAAATCAGCCAAAAGCGCCCGGACAGGCAGTAGGGAAAGTAATACTAGGGTCACACATACCCGAACTCGAGTCCGAATGCATCCCGAAGTGTGTTCGGTTTGTATTCGGGATGCATTCGGGCAATGATTCAGGGTGTTCGGGAAGAGTTCGGGAATGGTTCGGGGCCATTTGCAAAAGTTCGGGATTGAATCGGAAAGCTTCCCGAATGTTTGGTGTTGCATGAAACATTCGGAACCAATTCGGAATGGGCAAAAATTCGGGGAGAGATTGGGATATATTCGTAAACTATTCGGGAATACTTCGGAACATTCGGTATGGCATCTGTTTGCATTCGGTTTGCATTCGGTTTGTATTCGGTTTGAATTTTGGCCGTTGGAGAGAGGGGGAATAGCATCATACACACACATATACACATACATATACATACATACATGCATACATACATACATACATACATACATAGATACATAGATACATACATACATACATACATACATACATACATACACACACACACACACACACACACACACACACACACACATACACACACACACACATACACACACACACACACACAGAATACATACATACATACATACACACACACAGATAATAATACATACTTACACACACAGAGAGAATAATACATACATACACACACATAGAGAATAATACATACATACACACACACAGATAATTATACATACATACACACACACAGAGAGAGAATAATACATACATACACACACACACACAGAGAATTATACATACATACACACACAGAGAGAGAATTATACATACATACAGAGAGAGAGAGAGAGAGAATAATACATACATACACACACACACAGAATTATACATACATACACACACAGAGAATAATACATACATACACACACACACAAAATAGTACATACACACACACACAGAGAATAATACATACATACACACACACAGAGAGAATAATACATACATACAGAGAGAGAGAGAGAGAGAATAATACATACATACACACACAAACACAGAATTATACATACATACACACACAGAGAGAATAATACATACATACACACACACACACAGAATAATACATTCATACACACACACAGAATAAATAAATAAATAGAGTGATAGAGAGAGAGAGAGAGAGAGAGAGTAATATAATATAATATAATATAATAGTAACAATATAGTGTACACCAACTATATATACAATCTGTCAGACTTCGGTTGGCAATCGGGTGGGGTTCGGTTTGCATTCGGTATGGCATCTGTTTGCATTCGGTTTGTATTCGGTTTGATTTCGGAACGAAAACAACACATTATATTTTGAATTTCAAACTTCGGTTTCGATTCGGAATGACTTCGGTATGACTTCAGTATGCATTCGAAAGTGCGTTTCGAATGCATACCGAATACATACCGAATACATACCGATGAAAACTTGACCTTGAAAAAGTTCTCTGAACATGCCCGAATTCATCCCGAAGTCACTTCGGGATGCATTCGGACTCCAGTTCGGGAATGTGTGACCTAGGCTTAAGACTAGCCCCGGACTCACAAAATGGCTATCCATAGTTATCCCGTCGCGGAGGGGTTAACAAAATGTTATATTGCTGATTCTGTTGTGTGTTGTGCCCTAAAGCCATGTTGTTGTTCAGTTATAAAGTTGTTCTTTTCGAGATAGTTAATTAATCTGAGGGAAATAATTTTCTCAAATACTTTACTAAATGCCGGAAGTATGGAAATGGGACGGTAATTGTTTGGGTCACCTCTGTCACCTGATTTCAGTAGGGGAATTACTCTAGCTTTCTTAAGTTGGTCTGGAAAAATACCGGAAGCTAATGATAGGTTGATTATGTGAGTCAGAGGGGTAGATATAACTGAAGAAGAGCATTTTAATATCTTCGTCATAGCCAGGTGTGTTTGTTTTGAGATTACTTAGAATAGTTTCAATTTCGGTTTTGTTAGCTGGGACAAAATACATGGAGAAATTAGGTGGATCTTTTAAATATTTTATATAATCACTTATTTTCAATTAACTGTTAAATTATGTCGAAGAAAGTGTTCATTAAACTTTTCTGATACGTCTGTGATTGGTGGGTTTAATTCAATAATATGTTTGTGTACTGTACATTATTAGTTTTGCCCAGAAGAAAGTTTATGATTTTCCACTGTTTTTTAGGGTTTCCTTGATTCTCATTCAGTTGGGTTTTGTAATACAAGTTCCTCGCTTTTCGTAAAAGTGTAGTCAGTTTATTCCTATATTGTTTATACGTGCGTTCATACGTTACTGGCCATGTTTTTGAAAGTCTTTCTAATCTATGTCTTTCTCTTATTCTGTTTTTTAAGGCTGGTGTAATATATGGGCTGCGATTAATTTACTTATTTAAGCACATTTTTATAATCGGAAAGTGTTTCTGAAAAAGCATGTTAAATTTTTCATAAAAGAGACTGTAAGCTTCATCACAACAATTTGAATTTAGTATATTATTCCAATTCACAAGAGCAAGATCAGAGGTAAATTTTTCCATTAAAAAATGTGTGTGTACTACTAATACTGTACATGTGTGTGTGTGTGTACTACTAATACATGTGTGTGTGTGTACTATTCTCGTGCTGGTAAATTGGAAGGTGTGTGATTTCTCCACACTAAATATATATTTCCCAGGAAACAGACGACTCTATTGCTACAGTTCATGAGGATCTGTTTCGTGGCATAGTATGAAGGAATCAACAGCCCACCAATTTATTTACTCTCAAAAGAATTTCCCATAATTTAATTAAGGGGGAAGTACAGTGTTGGTAAATCTGGAGCAACTGATTCCTCCAAACTATTTCATGTAATCGAAAACCACTATTTTTGTTCATCTGCATGGTCCTATTTCCTGGCATACCTTGGAGGAATCAAGGCACACAATTATTAATGTTTTGTTGGTTGGAATAGTTTGGAGGAATATTTTACTCCAGATTTACCAATACAGTACTTTCGCCCTAACTAATAGTAGGGTGGATAAAGGGCAAAAAAGGGGTGGATTGTGCGTTTCGTGGCAAAAGCACCAAAATTGGCCAAGATTTAGTGCCAAGTTCAAATTTTCCCCTGGTGGCCATTATATAGAGATATCCAACATTGCTGCCGTTTGAATCATGAAAATTCAGAAAATGTCATATTTCCCTTAATAATTATAGTACAAAGATAAAAGAAGTATCGGATATAGTATGTTTTGAGGTATAAGGAATCGAATGGAACCATCAGCTAAGTGGTAGAAAAGCTGGAAATTAACATTTATTAGAAATTTGTGCAAAATATGGTCATAAAATTCACAAAGAGTAGACAATTATAGTTTATTCACAATCATGGTGGTACAATAGCATGGTATCATGTTTTAATTGTTCATACATAGTTATCGTGGATGGGAATGAAATGTTATCAATCCAAATATTACTAATGCAAAGGTGCTTTTGAAACACCTTGGTGGTTATCCTTGCAACTGAAGAACACGAGTCTTATTTGCACAACATCATACAATGGCACATACTGAGATAGCATGGACTAGAGACAACAAAACTTGGTTAATACATAAGCAAACAGTTGTGAAGAAAACTATACCTTAATAACTATCATTGTGCTCACAGTTGCCACTGCAGTGGAAAAGTGATGTATATTTCAGATGAGCTCTGACACATTTGGACAGCTTTCTGTATTCTTTCTTGCAGCCGCACTGCAGCAACTCTGAGCATGACATTGCTGCTTCTGGAAACAATGCCCAAATTGGTGCCCATCCTAGTTTGGGGATCTTGCTAAGTTGCTCCATTCCCATGACTCTAGAGAAGGGAGGTCTGGTTCTCGGACATGGGTCTGACCCCATACATGGCCACCCTAGTATGTGGCCCGTTGTGCGTATTGCAACAGCGCTGTTCTGGATGGTGGTATGGCGTTGAAAGATCTACCTTTACAAGTGAACATCTGCTTTCTGGCTGAGTTCACGGTGGTTTCTGCACTTTCTCGGTCATACATAACAACCACATATGACTCCAGTATCGACATACAATCTTCTTCGAAACTTCCAGGTCGTGTGACAAGTCTAGCGAAAATATCCATAACAGCATCGAACGACTTCCATGAGTTGAAGGCTGTTTTTTTGCCTTTCCCAGCAAACGATGAGACAGTGTCACAACTGATGAAGGCATGAAACATGAGGAGAGCACGTGCCTTCTCTGCACCCAAGGATGTGGCGATCTGATGAGTTGGGATGCTTCCCAATGCCATGCGCTATCCACATCTGGGTATTCTCGAGTAACACAATAGCAGACACAGCCAGGACAACAACATTTGTGTCTACTGTTCGTAGCATGATTTGACCATAACTATTTTCGACCGCATCCATGGCTTGCAAGAGTATGCATGTATCTGCCTCTTCGTGAGAACACGGTGCCAATTCTGACACATCTTGATCGACACAAGAGCAGAGCACATGGTCACCACATGTAGAGTACACTTCATTCTCTGTTGATACATTGTCCATGAATTGATGTGCTAGGAATTCGAAAAGTTTTGTCTTGTTGTCAACTTGCCTGCCTGGTGACTTAACTATTGTGAGGGTAGTTATTTGTAAATAGTGGTTTGGGTTTAGAGTAATTTCGAGGGATTCATAAACTTTGATTATGTTTAAGGAAATATTTGGGGAGTTTGAGGAAAGGTTTGCTTAGTTATTAGAATATTCATGTTCGATGGGGAAGGAAGGTGTTTTCACGGTGGACTTCAGTCTGCTGGCCACTGTACTTGAAGCCATCGTGGAATTCACACACCTCTTCCCTCTGTATAGCTGTGAGAGTGCTTTACTACGTGTATCAACGGAGAGAGGGGGACAGCAGAGGTTAGCTGACAAAAGGAGTTGGTGACAGTGCCTCTGCTGGATGGAGTAGTTAAAGTATCGGTCATTGGGGTATATCTAATTTGGAACCCGACTGGGAGAAGTGGTCGGGAAAGAGTCCAGTGGATATTGATTATATTGTGTTTTCACATTGGAACCCGACTGAGAGAAGTGTTCGGGGAAATGTTAATTGGATATTGATATTTGTGACTGAAATTGTAGAGTTTTGTGGTTAATTTAATATAAGTGTATTTTTATAAAGTCTTTTCTGTTATCCATCTATAACAATCAGAGTTTCTCCGAGTCAAATTATTTAAATTGAGGAATGGTCTGCCTCTTTGAAATGTGGGTTAGCTTTAACTCATTACCAATCTGAGGGATAGAGCTCAAAGAAACTTGAGAGGCGCGTAACATGCGGGTCTGCCCGGGATTGAATTGTTGAATGGTAACTTTCTTCATAGTGTTAATTGTGTAATTATAAAAATGGAAAACTAAGATTGATAAAGTGAATGAATTTTTACGTACACATGATGTGCATTACATGTATCAATGCAGAAAAGAAGAGTTGTTGCAGATTGCTAGCCACTTTGAAATTACGTTGAATTCTAATATAAAGGAAAACATGCAGAAAGAAATATCGAGTTGACATAATTAAGGAAAATTAAAAGTCAAATGATGAGATGGGTGATGGAAATAGGTTACGGCTGGAATAAGACATGATGCCGTTAAAAATTGCTGGAAAAGATAGAGAAATTTGCTTGAAAGAGTTAGAACTATGAAAGCTCGAAATAGAAAATAAAGTTCCCAGGCATGGTGTGAGTGAATATGATTTGAGGATGACTTAATTGCCTGAATATGTGGAAAGTGAAGCCGAAAACTTTTTCATTCAGTTTGAAAAATTGCATTAATGAGGGCATGGCAGAAAAATGACTGGGCATTTCTTATACAGTCGAGATTTTAAGACAAAGCTCGTGAAGCATACGTGTGTCTCAGCCAAGATGAGTGTGCTAAATATGACTGTGTAAAAGAAGATATACTTAAGATATTTGAATTGGTGCCTGAAAGGTACCGGGAGAATTTCAGAGCTACTAAGAAAAGTCATGATCAAACATTCCTGGAGTTTGCTAGGGTTTGTGAGATGAGGTTTGACCAGTGGTGGAAGAGTGTTAAGATTATTTCTGTTGAAGAGATGAAGGAGTTAGTATAGCTAGAACATTTTTATGATTCTGTGAATGAAGGATTGAGGATTGATTGATTAATTGATGAATACTAGGCGCCACAACATCGATGTCCTATAGCGCCAGAAAAAGGTGATAGAGCAGGAAGGAAATAAAAAGAAAAGAGGGACAGTTGAAGAGCTACAAGATGGGAACCATTTAGTCTGGTCTCTCACTAGCGACTTTCCTAGCATGGGAAGCCCTCTCTCCACAGTCAAGGCTCTCCAAGAGTTTGTGGGAATGGTGAACCACTACCATCGTTTCCTACCTGGCATTACATCCATTATGCGGCACTCTCAAAGAAACCAGGAAAAACCCTCCTCTTCACCACAGACGCCAGCAATATTGCCATCAGAGCAGTCCTTGAACTAGTCATCCAAGGGCAGCCCTGCCCCTTGGGTTTTTTCAGCCGCAAGCTACAGAAGGCTGAAAGAAACTACTCCAATTTCGATCGGGAACTCCTCGCAGTCCGCCACTTTCTTAAGAGAATCGCCTTCATGATCCAAACGGATCATTTACCACTGGTCCACCCCTTCACAAAACAAGCAGACGCCTGGTCCCTCCGCCAGCGCCGCCGTCTATTTGCAATCTCTGAGTTCAACTGCTCCCTGCGACATCTGCCAGGTGAGAAAAATCCTGTGGCAGGTGCCCGGGCTATCCAGAATCTCCATCGATGCAGTGCAGTTGGGACTGGACTACAGCCAACTTATGAAGGAGCAGCGGCAAGATCCTGAGATACCAGCCTGCAGAACAGCCGTCACCTCCCTCAAGTGGAAGGACGTGCCCATCGATGAGGCCGGTACCACAATCCTCTGTGATGTCAGCACCAGTCGACCACGCCCATGGATACCGGCCTCCCTCCGCCGTCATGTATTCACCCTTGTCCATGGCCTATCGCATCCATTCAGACGAGCTACAATACGCCTCCTGAAGCAGAAGTTCATATGGTATATCATCACAAAAGACGGAAAGAACTGGGTTCGAGCCTGCACTGCCTGTCAAACCTCCAAAATTCAGCGCCACACTAAAACAGACCACTGATCCTTCCATCAGCCAAAGAGACGTTTCGCCCACATCCACGTCGATGTAGTTTGTCCCCTGCCGCCATCAGAAGGACATCGCTATCTCTTCACTGTAGTGGATCGCTCAACAAGATGGCCGGAGGCCGTCGAATGTCAGACGCCACTGCAGCCTCCTGTGCGGCCGCCCTGCTTACTGGATGGATTTCAAGATTCGGCATTCCTGAACACAAATGGATCGAGGACAAGTAGGTTAGAAACGTGATGATAGAATGTCTGCCGCACTTGGTAACACTGTCTCTCATCTATAAATCTTTTTCATGGGGTTTACTCGACTGGTAGATCGAAAAAGGTCTGGGGATTTTGTTGGCACAAGAGTCCTCAAATATTTATTAGTGTGATGTTTCCATATTAGGTTTGTATCTTGGTGTGTAATTAAATAACTCAACGTGAATGTCATGTTATGATATAATATACAGCAGAGACAAAAAAGTATGACCACAAATAAACCCGATATATTTTTATCATATTACTGCTTGTACTGTGAAACGTGCCATTTCAGGTGAAACTGTATTCTTATTTAATTAATATAATGTGAAACTAGCACCAAACCCTGGTTATGTAGCACTAACATGAGAAAATATGTTAGAGAAGCGGGCCATTGAGCTAGAAAAAGGAGTTTGGATGGAACATTTGTGATCAAATGGATTTTAATGGGATTTGATTTGTCCACGAACCCGTGAAACAATTGTGGTTTAATAATGACTTTGCATATATTTTTTTTATCTTGACAAATCTCCAAATTAATTTCGATCCTGAAGACGAGTAAACCCGATGATAAATATTCATTATAGGAACGACAGTGTTGTCAAGTGTGAAAGGCTTACCACCCCCACATTTCTATGTTACTTGTACTCGATCCATTCGTCAGCAACTGTACTGTACAATAAAAGAACAATTTAAACGTTCATTAAGGGGGTGCGGGAATAGGGGGACAGGCTTGGGAGGGTTAGGGGGGATGCGGGAGTAGGGGACAAGCTTGGGAGGGTTTTGAGAGGTGCTGGAGTAAGTGGACCCCATAGCATTGAGGTCAAAGGAACATTTGAACATTATCTTCAATATGCATTAGAGGGAATGCAATGAGTATATCACACAACATATTATAATGATCTTCAGACAAAAGTTGGTATTAAGACTCCTGTGGTCAGTCCAAAGCTACATTAGCCTCCAGGAATTAATTTTGGCTAGAGGAACATAAGATTTAACGTCATTACGAAAACAGTCATATGTTGTGTGACGTGATTTTTATGATAAACGATATCAACATGCAAACCACTGAAACAAATCAATAACTGTCAACAACTGCAACAACTGTTGTAGTCTAGTTTAGTGTATACCTAACCCTTCCTTGTGTATGATGACCTGTTTTTAATTAGTACATCTGAACGGGAGGTGTGTGTGAGAAGTAAGGAAAGTAGTGTGTGAGAGGTGAGGGAAGATGTGTGTGTGTGAGAGGTGAGGGAAGATGTGTGTTTGTGAGAGGTGAGGGAAGATGTGTTTGTGTGAGAGGTGAGGGAAGTAGTGTGTGTGTGAGAGGTGAGGGAAGTAGTGTGTGTGTGAGAGGTGAGGGAAGATGTGTGTTTGCGAGAGGTGAGGGAAGATGTGTGTTTGTGAGAGGTGAGGGAAGATGTGTGTGTGTGAGAGGTGAGGGAAGATGTGTGTGTGTGAGAGGTGAGGGAAGATGTGTGTTTGTGAGAGGTGAGGGAAGATGTGTGTGTGTGAGAGGTGAGGGAAGATGTGTAAGTGTGAGAGGTGAGGGAAGATGTGTGTTTGTGAGAGGTGAGGGAAAATGTGTGTGTGTGTGAGAGGTGAGGGAAGATGTGTGTTTGTGAGAGGTGAGGGAAGATGTGTAAGTGTGAGAGGTGAGGGAAGATGTGTTTGTGTGAGAGGTGAGGGAAGATGTGTGTTTGTTAGAGGTGAGGGAAGTAGTGTGTGTGTGTGAGAGGTGAGGGAAGATGTGTTTGTGTGAGAGTTGAGGGAAGATGTGTTTGTGTGAGAGGTGAGGGAAGATGTGTGTGTGTGAGAGGTGAGGGAAGTAGTGTGTGTGTGAGAGAGAGGTGAGGGAAGATGTGTTTGTGTGAGGTGAGGGAAGATGTGTAAGTGTGAGAGGTGAGGGAAGTAGTGTGTGTGTGTGAGAGGTGAGGGAAGATGTGTTTGTGTGAGAGGTGAGGGAAGTAGTGTGTGTGTGAGAGAGGTGAGGGAAGATGTGTAAGTGTGAGAGGTGAGGGAAGATGTGTTTGTGTGAGAGGTGAGGGAAGATGTGTAAGTGTGAGAGGTGAGGGAAGTAGTGTGTGTGTGTGAGAGGTGAGGGAAGATGTGTTTGTGTGAGAGGTGAGGGAAGATGTGTTTGTGTGAGAGGTGAGGGAAGATGTGTGTGTGTGAGAGGTGAGGGAAGTAGTGTGTGTGTGATAGAGAGGTGAGGGAAGATGTGTTTGTGTGAGGTGAGGGAAGATGTGTAAGTGTGAGAGGTGAGGGAAGTAGTGTGTGTGTGTGAGAGGTGAGGGAAGATGTGTTTGTGTGAGAGGTGAGGGAAGTAGTGTGTGTGTGAGAGAGGTGAGGGAAGATGTGTGTGTGAGAGGTGAGGGAAGTAGTGTGTGTGTGTGAGAGGTGAAGGAAGATGTGTGTGACAGATGTGAGAGAAGTCCAACCTATTCAACAGTCCTTCCCTTATCAACCAAACTCCAACACTACCCATCCACTCACTAATATCAATACTACAATATTCTTTCAACCAGACCAGCTTAGGAGAATGAGAAGGAGCGTGATAATGATTGCAATGGTGATGATAGTGGTGTTGATCATGTATATGGATCGCTACCCTCTGTATAACCTCTACTCCTTATCTCAGACTGCACGTGAAAGGTAAGTTTATAAAGATGTATATTTAGTCAAAACCAAAAATTATATTCAACAACATTTAGATCAGCTATCAGGTGATATGTGTGTGGGGTGGGGGTGATTTTCAAGTGTTCGATCGTTCGCCCACGGTAAAGGATTTGGCTTTCATGTCTGTAATTAATCTTTTAATTTTGGGAAAAATACATGTATAAATATGTTTAATATTTTGTCAGGACTTCATCCTGTAAGTTTGTCACTATTATTTTGAATAACCATATATATATATATATATATATATATATATATATATATATATATATATATATATATATATATATATATATATATATATATATATATATATATATATATATATATATATATATATATATATATATATATATATATATATATATACTAGGAATAGCTACCTACTTGTATGTGGGCAACATTTGTGTTCAAGAAATATATACTGTATATTATTTCGAAATTATTTGAAGGATAAAGATTGATTATACTTTATAATTAATATTCTATATTATATGTGACAATTACTACATTTGTTTCGTTCGTATTCATTTGTGAAATAAATATTTGAAATTCTGGCTGCGTTAAGAGTGACGTCAGCCACGTCACCACCAGAGTCCAGAGTAGGCCTACCGCCTACCACCACCTTGGCTGGTGTCATTTTAAGTGGAACAGGTGAAAAGAGAGGTGCTTAAGGTTTTGCTTCCCTAGTCCCTAACTAAAGTCACCTGTTGTTTTCTGGTTTGTTGTTGTGTTGGCCTACTGTGACTGTTAACCAGGAGAAGGGGTACGACTTGGTTAGTATAATTATATTTCTTAAAATGTTCATCTTGTAACAATAATATTCTGTTTGGTGCAATTTGTTATCACTGTATATTGATTGATGTTTGAGCCTCGGTACGAGGTGTCCTGAGTTCGTATCCCGGGAAAATTAGTTACTTTAATTGATCATTTAGGCATTATTAATATTAATTTGTGTGTGTGTGTGGCTAATGTTAAAGATGTTGTTGTAGTTATAGCGAATGTTAATTTAAACTTAAAAGTCCGACTATTATAGTGCTTTGTTTGTGAAGAAATGTTAACCTATGGACTGCGAAGTTAATGATAATTGTATTTGAACTCGAGTAACTATTGCTGGCTAATTAAAGATTTTTATATTTTTTTTTTTCACATGAAATTACCTAGACCTTTGACCTCAAGGCCAGAATTAGAGTGAAAATAGTCGGACTGATGTCCACTATCATATAAGCAAAATCTCTCTTAAAGGGTACCATAGTATTCTAAAACATGCATAACTACTGTATAATTACAGTGTTTTTTACCATTTTCGGTCAAATGGTGTGTCAAATTATGACGGTATTAAATCACATTAGATAAATCTTTTACCAATTCCCACACCAAAAACGAAGGTCCTAAGTCAGTTTAGGGGCCTGAAGCCTTAACATAAAGATAAACAAACAAATAAACGGACAGACAGACGTGGCTGAAACTATTACCTTACGATAATCAGAGAACAATGTGTAATATTGGCTGGTGTAAACATTGAAAATGATAATCTTGTCATATAATTATTGATGTAAAGTGACTATTATTCAATTATCTTCTTCATCACTGATGTAACAATACAACGTACCCATAAATAACACATTTCATCAAATGCAATATTAGGACTAACCTCAGACGTCTCTCAGGCCGCCAGAGAATCTTCTGCCAATTTCAACCTCAAAGCATCTACCTCCACCATCATCACAACCACTATCAAAGATCCATCCCGTTCGTTTGACCAACACAGGTGAGTCAATTTTCAATCACACACAAACACTTCATCATTAGTACTGCATCACAAAGCTGTTTAGTGTTCGTTTTGGGAGAACTTTGTCTAATCATATCTGCCGTTGAATTATTAAATTGGTTGTGAGAATATATATACTTCTTTCGTGTAGGGAAAACTTTATTAGGCTATGTACTTATCAATATAATTATTAAACTTTGCACATATCGTTAAAACAATGAAACATTGCACGTATCTATATAACAATGTAACATTGCATATATATATATATTTATATATATATATATATATATATATATATATATATATATATATATATATATATATATATATATATATATATATATATATATATATATATATATATATATATATATATATATATATATATATATATATATATATATATAACAATGTAACTTATCATGTATCTGTAGAGCTATGTAAATTGCATGTATCAATATAATTATATAACATTATTATTATATAACAGAGTTCGTGAATGATAATTTATTTAACAAAATATTTCAGATGTTGACAAACTGAAGTGGATTCTCCACGGGACGATTCACCAGAATTTGGGTAAGTTATGGAACCATACATAGTTTGATAATAATGGCCATTGTCGGTGAGGGCTGACAATGAATATAATACATCACAGTTATTATGGCCATTTACTTGGTAAGAACAGAGTTATGGCTGCAGAAACTAATGCCGGAGTAACAGTTTCCATCACAAAGCTCACATTAACGATTTCATTAGCCACAGCAAAACTGTCATACCGGTATATTCTAACGAAGGTAATATATATATTTGAGTCTTTTGTTTATAGTATGTTTTAAGGGCAACTGTACTGTACATATCTTAGTGCTATAATATCTTAGTAATGTACAGTTGGCTCCACTCCCGCTTTTCTCCCCTGTCGTTGCCAATGTTGGGCCAGTTAGAAATTTGAATCCCGAACCATAAGTTAAAAAAAACGAAACATTCATATCCTTAGAGTGAAAGATATGAATGTTCCGAATGTTTTAACTTGTGAATCAGGATTCGAATTTCTGACTGGCCCAACATTGGCATCAGGAGGGGAAAAACGCGGGAATGGAGCCAACTTTATCTATTGTCATGCATTGACAGAGAACGGGAAGCTGCTCCAAGAAAGAAGCAATAAGATGTGGGCAATATGGGAAAAAGACGACCATGATAGCCCCTGTAGGAAGTATCTCGTCAGGTTAGTACAAAGGGCTTGACACGAGATCTGGAGATAGATGAAAGTAATCTTTGCCACATCCGTCACCCTTCATTAATTATTATCATGTCCCTTCAATAGGGCAGCAGACACTTTCTTGTTGTTATAAGCTGGTCAAAATTTTATATGTCACTTGAAAATGTCGGGCAATGTGAATTATATATATTTCATTCATTAATTTTCAATAGAATTTACTATTTTCCAAATATACTACATAATTATTTCATTAAGTTATAATATATGCATGTACATTTTCTAATATTTATAAATGCAAAACTATGGTTTTACAACATTGCCATCATCATTTTATGCATCATGCTACATATAACTTAATAATCAAAGCCAATATTATCATCTCTAAAGTTCAATATATATATATATATATATATATATATATATATATATATATATATATATATATATATATATATATATATATATATATATATATATATATATATATATATATATATATATATATATATATATATATATATATATATATATATATATATATATATCGAGTTAATTAACTCATATTATATTTAGAAATATTTAGTTTATTTGGTATATCTAGTGTGAAATTACACAAATATGTACTCTTTATACATCACAATGAGAGATCATCAACCTGAATAGAAGTTATTAATGAAATATAATGTATGAAATATAGATCAGTCATCTGGGCTCTGAACTTTTGCAACCACAGACATAGGCTCACATACTAATGGTCTCTCTCAAATACATACACACAACCTCTTTCCTCCATAATCCCCCATCCTCCGACAGAGGAATAACGTTTTAGCTGCCCTCTATTGATGTGACTTGTATAAATAAAATATCGTCATTTAATGGGACAAAAGAGAAGCTACCAATATCATGAAGCTCTGCTATCTCATTTAGAGCGACACTCAGTAGTCTCGGGGCCTCGCTAGAGTCACGGGCCACTTACAATCTACAGTCCCTAGGTTGTGGTTAAACTAAAAAAACAAAAACTACTTCATTTTCCTCAGGTTCAGTAAGGGCTTACCTCAGGTGCAACTCATGTCTTTCCCCTGCTCTGGAAACTCGTGGACCCGCTATCTGCTGGAGGCATCAACAGGAATCTTCACTGGCTCGGTTTTCAATGACCCTCGCATCTACAAGACTGGTGAGACTCATACACATCTTACGATAATGAACCTATCCCCCTTCTTCCCTCCATTTATTCGTGTAGCGTGATCAACATGCTGTGCTGACACTCAGTAAGCCTAACCCTTGCAACACAACATACATAAACTTACATCAAGGAAGGGCTGGTGGGTATAGGGTCACACGTCTTAATTCTGTTATTGTGTTTCATCATATAGCATGTCGAAAGACAACCCCACTTTATGTATAGTGAAATATAAAAAATGATGTTATGAAAAGTGTGGTAGAACAAGTCGATACATTTTACATTTCACTGACTGATGAGGAAGTGGGAGACAGGTGGCGGGGAGGGACAGGGCTCCATTGTTCCTGGCCAACAGGGGATTGACTTGAACTCCACTGTTTCCAAAACATAATTTTTCAAATAAAACAAAATATATTTCTCTATAATATAGAATAAAGTGGATTTGTTAAATGGCAGATAAAATCCCAAAGTTTATTTGTGAACTTTGTATAATTATATGCTGTATATATGTGGTGTCTCACGAGTTATGGCGGAGCCACAGGAAGATGAAAGTATATGTAATTCTCAGCAAAAAAATATCTATAAATATGTGTGTTTTAAAAACTCATGTACAAGTAAATACGACAGAATTGTCAGTAAGAGGTGGTGGGTATAGGCTGCACCACCCAGTGTTGCCATCAAGTGCTTTTTTTCAATTAAGTGATTGTTCTAGGATGGTTTAGTGTTTTAAAGTGAGATAGGTTAAATATGTGAGTAAATATAATGTAACAATATATCTGACAATGATGGTATAATTAATGTGTGAGGTGCCTCAAGGTAATAGCCAAGCCTCAGTTCCCACCCAGTACTCTGGCGTGTGACAGGTTGTGTCTATTTTATGGACCTCCAATTTACTACAATACTATTCACATTTACAAACGTGGAGTATACGGTAATTATTTTTCTCTAAGGGTTCTGCAATGGCAACACCGAGTCGTCGGAGAAAGTATAGCCAGACATTTTCAACCACATCCACTGTATTTACTCGTAAAAGAGTTCTTAAAACATACATATTCATGGAGTGTATTTTTTCTTCTCAGAATTGTATAAACATTTATTACCCACCGACCAACCAAAGAAATTACTACAGGTCAATTAGAATAAAAAACAAAGACATGCATCACTTGGGCTTTTGTTAACATGAAGCTTTTCTCAACGCACGTTTCCAATTCAATGGCAATCTATGGAGTCGTTCACACATAAACGTGGTGGTTTTTAAAACCCGCGAATAGCAACATTCTCACCCACAACGAAACGAAGTACATATAAACGAATAGCACTGTACAAACTCTGATACAACGTGTAACTCAGGCATGATAGGAGAACGAGCAAAACCCAATGATGGAAGGACCCTGGTGCAGAAGACTCATGGTAGAGTTTTCAAGTCTTCCATGTTGCCCACTGTTCCAGCAGTCCTCCTGATCCGGAACCCAGCCAAGTAAGTCGAACGTGTCTTTCTAGCCCAGATGGTGTCTTGTTTATTGCGATATTAGGTCGTAGTGAAAAGAGAATGACAATTATTGCAGAACCACCCAAGTTGTGCTTCATTCGGATTTAAAGCTGTTCTCAAATCCTTTAAACCAGATGGAAGAATGATGACCAATTGATGCTGGAAAATAGATGTGCTCACGCAACACTCGCTTTGTCATGTGGACATCCAACAATGTAGGGTCCTATAGGGGCCTGAGGCTGGGCTACCGTGACATGTCCCTGGCATGTCCCTGTGGTGGCATTACATAGGAAGATCTTCTGTGTAGTATCTCTCAGAGCCTCATAGGGTCAAACCTAGTAAGATTGATAGGCACGGAGTTCCACCATGACCATTTTCTGTTATGGTACTGTAAAAACTGAACATCTCCAGACGATTTAGTAGGCAAAGGTATGCCAAAAATTAAAATTAATTTTAGTTAATCTCTTTTTGTAGCACTGCTGAATCTTTTAGGTTCTCCATTGACAAACTCTAGATGATTTCATTCCTGAAAAACCTATGTGAAGAACAACGAGAGATAGTCATGTAGGTTTAACCTACTATATTGTTGATGGTCAATAAGTAAAGTAAAGTCTGTATTTTAGGTATTATATTAAATAGCAACAAGAATAATCATTCACAATATCACACAATAAGTTTAAGTTTACACACAAAATATATGCAATACAAAATAGTTATAAATATACACAATTGACTAATGATTAAGTTACTGTAATATGCTCTGCTCTCTAAATACAAAAGTACAAAAGTACTGCCACCGTGTGAAGTAGTAGTGTAAATATAAGTGTAAGTGTAAGTGGAAGTGGTCAGCCCAGAGATGAGAACACTGGAAGTCTGACGCCTTGGTGGTTTGGTTTGTTGGATTTATGGCTATCAACCAGCGACATATAGTCAAAGGTCATTAAGCCAGTATAATCCATTTTATTCTATCAATTTATATAAGGTCATAAAGTTTTGTCTCCCTCAGAAAACAGAGCAGTTTGTCTATAATATTCTTATCATCAGATAGAATATTTTCAAAAGTAAAAGATAGATGTTTAAGTTGAAAAAATCTTTTAATTTTAATTCTTTGGTTGACATACTTGTCACAATAAAGAAGTAAATGATTTATTGACATTACTGTGTCACATTGTGTGCACATAGGGGGAAATTCTTTATTTATATATGGCTCTAAGTGAGTGAGCCTGGTGGCGTTGACCTTCAACCGAGCCACCACCACTTCATCCCTGCGACTACGCCAGGATGACGTAGCCCAGGGTTCAATAAGAAGCTTTACTTTATTTCTGATGTCTAATCTGGTCCACTGCCTTTGCCACAGGAGATGAATTTTAGATTTTATGAGAGAGACAAAACACCTGAGATCCGTACGGACTATGCTAAGGTCCAGATCAACAGTCGACCCTGCTAACGTGTCAGCTTGTTCATTACCATAGATACCATAATGTGATGGTACCCATATTAACTTGATCAATTTATTGGCACTAAATAGCTTACTAATGATATTACCCTGTATTTCATTGTTAGTTGTATTCAAAGATTTAATAGCTTTAAGTGAACTTAATGAATCAGTAAATATGACTATCCTATCGTGGGTCGTCGATAGGGCAAAATCCAAAGCTTTATCTATAGCAAATAATTCAGCAAGAAAAATAGATGTATGATTCGGCAGTCTGAATCTTAACTGACATTCATGCGACCATACACCCGCACCCACACATTCATCCGTCTTGGACCCGTCGGTATATAGATGGAAATAAGAAAGATGTTTGACAATTATCTCACGAAACCTCTGGTGTACCTCCACCTCCGGCACCTGGGATTTAACCCCTGGTAACCAGGATTCCACACAACTAAAAGGGGGTATTACCCAAGGTGCAATATTTACTATAACCAGGGAATCGATTGTTGATAAGTCTATACCGACACACTCTACGAGGTCGTGGAGTCTTGCTCTGAGGGACCTAACGCCAGTGCCCTCCGGGGCCGTGCGTCCCCTAGGCGGATAACTTGGCCCTTCCAGGGGCCTATCGCCATGGCCCCCCGGCTGCGGGCGCAAAAAGGCACCACCGGGAGGATGACTCGGCTCCCCGGGAATACAAACAGCGGGCCTGGTGTCCCTTGGCCTAACGCCAGTGCCCCCTAGGGCGCAGGGGTTCCCGGACGGATGACTCGGTCCCTCTACCAGGGGCCTAACGCCATGGCCCCCCGGGTGCGGTTGCCGCAGCAAGGCATTACCGGGAGGATGACTCGGCACCCTGGCTTTCTTAGCGAAATATGTTAACATTAGTTGGTCTCGTCTTAGACGGAGGGGAGGCACTTGTGACTCCACCTCTAGACGCTCGATTCGAGTGCAACGTAGGGCTCCAAGACACACACGCAAACAAGCATTCTGCACAACATCCAAACCTTTCAACACAGACTCAGATGCCGAACCATACACTATGGACCCATAATCTACTCTAGATCTGATCAGGGATTTATATAGCATTAACAAAGACTTCCTATCTGCTCCCCATTCTTTACCAGAAATGCATTTAAGTAAATTGAGTGCTTTTAAACATTTAGTTTTTAACTGACTGACATGGCAACTCCATGTCAGTCGACTGTCAAAAATCAGTCCAAGAAATCTAGTTGAATTTTGAATAGGTAGGGGGTTTCCACCCATGGTCAACCGGACGACGGGTTTTTTCCTATGAGTGAAAATAACCCCTACACTTTTTCTAATTGAAAACTTAAAACCCCACTGGAGGCCCCAATTATGGATCGAATCCAGTGCCGATTGAATTCGAGTTGCCGAAAACTGTGCACTATGGCTGGAGTGCCATATTGCACAGTCATCAGCATACAGTGAGTATTTAAGATTTCGAGGAGGAGCTGGTAGAATGTCATTAATCATACATAGAAATAAGGTCGGAGACAGAACACTTCCCTGGGGGACCCCGTTTGCCTGGACAAAAGTGTCCGAGAAAGTGACTGTATCCGAAAAAAGCTTGACAGAGAAAGTTCTGTCAGACATGAAATTCTTAACAAAAAAAAGCAGATTACCGCGTAATCCCATCGCATGTAGTTTCCTGAGGAGGCCATGTCGCCAGGTCATGTCGTAGGCTTTTTCTATGTCTAAAAATACTGCAACTAAAAACTGTTTTTTGGCAAATGCCTCTTGAATGTGAGATTCCAGGCTTACTAATTGATCGAGCGTCTGGCGACCTTTGCGGAAGCCACACTGCTCGTCAACCAGCAAGTTCCTGGAATTTAAAAAATGCAATAGCCTACGATTAACAATTCGTTCCATGACCTTGCATAAACAACTTGTGAGAGCAATAGGGCGATACGATGAAGTCGATCTGGGGTCCCCCCCTCCTTTCGGTATGGGAATGATATGTGCAAAGTGCCATGAATTTGGAAAAGCATGACCCCTCCAAATTTCATTAAACACTTGCAGCATCTTGATCATGGAATCATGATCAAGATGCTTTATCATCTCATACCGAATCTCATCGGGTCCCGGGGATGTCCCACTACAGGCTCCTAGGGCTTGAACAAGCTCTTGCATTGTAAGATCACAGTTGTAATCCAATTCATCTCCTGTGGCAAAGTTAATATGCTGCAGCTCTGATGCTTCCTTGAGAGGCAAGAAAGCTGGATGGTAATTGTCAGAGCTGCTAGCAAAAGAGAACTGCCTGGCGAGGGCGTTAGCAATGTCTCTAGGCTCGTCAAAATTGACGTTATTATGATTGATGTTGGTGATTTTAATTGAAATTTTCTTTTTATTTAACTTTTTAACAGTGGACCAGACTTTAGAGATAGATGTTTCAGAATTTATAGTAGAGACAAAGCTTCGCCAGGAGTCTCGTTTGGCTTGTTTGATGGTTCGACGAGCCCTAGCTCTCGCAAGTTTATACTTGCGAAAATTCTCATCACTGATATGAGTTTTGAAAAGCCTGTAAGCCCTATTTCTCTCACACAGTGCTATGCGGCAATCTGGCGTCCACCAAGGAACTCTATGCTTTGCGCTATCTATCGAAGTCTTAGGAATTGATGCCGTTGCGGCTTTGAGAATACTATCTTTAATGTTATTTACTTTATCATCAATGGTTTCCCCAACAATTTCAATATTGAGACTCTTTGTGAAGGACACCCAGTCTGCTTTTTTTACGTTAAATTTAGGTGCTGAAGGCTCTTTAACAGTGTCGCTGTTATATTTAATCAAAATAGGAAAATGGTCACTTCCCAATGAGTCATCAATAGGTAGCCACTGGCAAGAAGTGGCAATTGATGGGGAGACCAGAGATAGGTCAAGGACGCTAAAATTACCGGTATTATCATCAACTCTCGTCGGACTACCGTCGTTCAGAAGAACCAAACCAGAATTACTGATAAGCCTGGCCATCTGTTCCCCCTTCCTGTCATCCCGCAGGGAACCCCATAACGTATGATGTGCATTAAAATCACCTACAATTAATTTTCTACGGGGCAGACTGTCCTGCAGATCAAAAACATCATCATAAGTTACTGTATCAGGAGGACAGTAGACAGAACAGACAGTCAGGTAGGTACCACCGAATTTCACTCTGCAGGCGACAGACTCCAGAGGGAAATTAGATGGCACCTCAGTGAAAGGGAGGGAACGGCGGATGTAGAGAGCTACCCCACCTCCCCCCCTCCCGTTTCGATCCTTCCTAATTAACTCGTAGTTCCGAAGCTGGATAACCTCGTCTTCAACCCGGTTATCCAGATGAGTTTCCTGAAGGGCAATAATATCGGCAGCGTAAGTACAGGCCAAAAGTTTAAGTTCATTTAATCTACTTCTAAGACTTCGACAGTTCCATTGTACTATGGTCAGCGCGAAGATTATCGTGGTTTACGGTGTTTTGGAGGGCCGTGTTCGTCCTGGCGAACCTTTTTGTGCTGGGAAGGAGTACCCTCCTCTTCCTCAGCACTTCCCGGGGACCTCCCACGGGATGGTTTGGAGATGATAGTCTCCATCGCCTGTGCCTCTCCACGAGTCACAGATCCAGACCTCGAGCAGCTCGACGCACGACGAGCTGTCTGAGTCCCGGATACATGCTTCGTAGGAGTCACCTGAGCGAGAACATGAGATTGAGATTGTTTATTTTTTTCGGTTTCCTTTGCCTTGTGGGGTTTCTGTTTCTGTTGTTGGTTTGATTCAACAAGTTGTGCAACTAATTCTTTCAGTTCAATTACTGTACTTTCTAAACTATTTACTTTATCATTTAATGCTTTGTTTTCTTTCTCTTTAGCCTTCAGAAGTTCCAAGAGGTCATTTACTGCAGGAGCATTAGATGAGCCAGCTACAGCTCCGGCATAGGATACGGTGGGAACCTGGGTAACCCCCTCCACCTTCCTCTTTGCCTCACCATAACTGACATCATGAGCCCTCATGTATGCCATTGTTTCGGTCTCCACAATCAGACTTCTGCAGATACCTGCACCTGCCTGGTGGGGGCCGCCACAATTGGCACACTTGAACACTGTCTCTGAACATTGATTCGTCTCGTGACTTCCGGCACATTTACCACAAATGAATTCACCTGAATCTCTAGTGAAACACCTCAATGCTGTATGTCCGAATTTTTGGCACCTGAAACAACGCATGGGTTTCTGAATATATGGTCTAACGTGAACAATTTCGTATCCAATTTTAACTGTATCCGGTATCTGAGCAGCAGCAAAAGTCATGAAAACTAGGCCAAATTTCTCTCTCTTGTTCTCTCTCATCCTGGTCATACTTTGCACTTCCACTACGCCCTGGTCCTTCATTCCGTCAAGTATGTCTACATCATCCAGGTCAGCCAAATCCCTATGGAATATGACGCCCTTACAAGTATTTGGCCCAACTGGAATGGTGGTTTTCACCTTGAAAGTATGAATCTGCGTCAGTTTAAGTAAATCCTTAACCTGGGAAGAGTTGAGCACTTTAACCAGGAGACTACCATCTCGCAATTTCTTAGCAAATTCCAGACTGCCACCCACCTGACCATCAAGGACCTTTTTGATGATAAATGGGTTAACAGTCTTCAGAGATTGAGAAGCATCAACACAACGTACATTCACATATCGAGCATTCAGGGAAGGAATATCTATATCAGGTCGCCTTGGTCTGTCAGCCGTAGGGGTTCCAATATTGTCTGCCGTGGTCTTAGGATGGTCATTGGTCGTCAGCCTCCCTCCTTGAGGAGGAGGAAGGCTAGTCGAGGGATCAGCCATTCGGGACATCGGACTAGGTCCGAGCCCTCTCCACTCACCCTCTCCTAACTCCCTTAACTATTGTATCAACCCCCTAAAATAAGGACAATAATTTAGGGAAAAATAAAAGTAACCTCACTCAACCCTCCCTAGTGGTAGCCTGGCGGCGTACTCCAGTACCAGCTAGGGGATCGGAGCTAGTGCGGAAGGAACTTTCCCACCACCGAACCTGCCTAATGCGAGGGGTGGTGTAGTCAGAACCCACCTCCCAAGCGAATACCGTTGCTCAGAAATATGAGACAACCGTAGGCCCAAGAGGTCGCGGAAAATATGGAAGAAAAAGAGTAGTTCGAGAAAAAGAGGTGCCCAAATGACACACCAGACTACTGGGCCCCACTACCACAGGGATTACCCCTGAAGCAGTGAGTGCTGCGGGTCTGGTGTAGGGAACAACTATCTACTAGCTAGCATGCACTACATGATGTCCTCAAGCAAAGACAAAACACAGAAGGTGCACAACAGCAGTGCAGCAAAACGCTGCAAATTACGTTACTATTTTACTTTACAAAAGCAAAGAGACAACAGAGTATTGCTGGCAAGAGGCCTCGGAACCCAAGGTAGCTCAAACGGACAATACGTGTAAACTGTTGGCGCTATGCAGAGAACGAGGACGAGGTCTTGACTGTACAGAGTCTGGACGCATAATGTTGGAGGTTGGTGGCTTTCTGTCCTTGGTGGTTTGTTGGATTTATGGCTATCAACCAGCGACATATAGTCAAAGGTCATTAAGCCAGTATAATCCATTTTATTCTATCAATTTATATAAGGTCATAAAGTTTTGTCTCCCTCAGAAAACAGAGCAGTTTGTCTATAATATTCTTATCATCAGATAGAATATTTTCGATGGTAAGAGCAAGTTTTTTAAATTGAAAAAATCTTTTAATTTTAATTCTTTGATTTGAATATTTATTACAATAAAGTAGTAAGTGATTGATTGACATTACTGTGTCACATTGTGTGCACATTGGTGGAAAATCTTTGTTGATATATGGCTCTAAGTGAGTGAGCCTGGTGGCGTTGACCCTCAACCGAGCCACCACCACTTCATCCCTGCGACTACGCCAGGATGACGTAGCCCAGGGTTCAATCAAAAGCTTTACTTTATTTCTGATGTCTAATCTGGTCCACTGCCTTTGCCACAGGAGATGAATTTTAGATTTTATGAGAGAGACAAAACACCTGAGATCCGTACGGACTATGCTAAGGTCCAGATCAACAGTCGACCCTGCTAACTTGTCAGCTTGTTCATTACCATAGATACCATAATGTGATGGTACCCATATTAACTTGATCAATTTATTGGCACTAAATAGCTTACTAATGATATTACCCTGTATTTCATTGTTAGTTGTATTCAAAGATTTAATAGCTTTAAGTGAACTTAATGAATCAGTAAATATGACTATCCTATCGTGGGTCGTCGATAGGGCAAAATCCAAAGCTTTATCTATAGCAAATAATTCAGCAAGAAAAATAGATGTATGATTCGGCAGTCTGAATCTTAACTGACATTCATGCGACCATACACCCGCACCCACACATTCATCCGTCTTGGACCCGTCGGTATACAGTTGGAAATAAGAAAGATGTTTGACAATTATCTCACGAAACCTCTGGTGTACCTCCACCTCCGGCACCTGGGATTTAACCCCCGGTAACCAGGATTCCACACAACTAAAAGGGGGTATTACCCAAGGTGCAATATTTACTATAACCAGGGAATCGATTGTTGATAAGTCTATACCGACGCACTCTACGAGGTCGTGGAGTCTTGCTCTGAGGGACCTAACGCCAGTGCCCTCCGGGGCCGTGCGTCCCCTAGGCGGATAACTTGGCCCTTCCAGGGGCCTATCGCCATGGCCCCCCGGCTGCAGGCGCAAAAAGGCACCACCGGGAGGATGACTCGGCTCCCCGGGAATACAAACAGCGGGCCTGGTGTCCCTTGGCCTAACGCCAGTGCCCCCTAGGGCGCAGGGGTTCCCGGACGGATAACTCGGTCCCTCTGCCAGGGGCCTAACGCCATGGCCCCCCGGGTGCGGTTGCCGCAGCAAGGCATTACCGGGAGGATGACTCGGCACCCTGGCTTTCTTAGCAAAGTATGTTAACATTAGTTGGTCTCGTCTTAGACGGAGGGGAGGCACTTGTGACTCCACCTCTAGACGCTCGATTCGAGTGCAACGTAGGGCTCCAAGACACACACGCAAACAAGCATTCTGCACAACATCCAAACCTTTCAACACAGACTCAGATGCCGAACCATACACTATGGACCCATAATCTACTCTAGATCTGATCAGGGATTTATATAGCATTAACAAAGACTTCCTATCTGCTCCCCATTTCGTACCAGAAATGCATTTAAGTAAATTGAGTGCTTTTAAACATTTAGTTTTTAACTGACTGACATGGCAACTCCATGTCAGTCGACTGTCAAAAATCAGTCCAAGAAATCTAGTTGAATTTTGAATAGGTAGGGGGTTTCCACCCATGGTCAACCGGACGACGGGTTTTTTCCTATGAGTGAAAATAACCCCTACACTTTTTCTAATTGAAAACTTAAAACCCCACTGGAGGCCCCAATTATGGATCGAATCCAGTGCCGATTGAATTCGAGTTGCCGAAAACTGTGCACTATGGCTGGAGTGCCATATTGCACAGTCATCAGCATACAGTGAGTATTTAAGATTTCGAGGAGGAGCTGGTAGAATGTCATTTATCATACATAGAAATAAGGTCGGAGACAGAACACTTCCCTGGGGGACCCCGTTTGCCTGGACAAAAGTGTCCGAGAAAGTGACTGTATCCGAAAAAAGCTTGACAGAGAAAGTTCTGTCAGACATGAAATTTTGAACAAAAAAGGGCAGATTACCGCGTAATCCCATCGCATGTAGTTTCCTGAGGAGGCCATGTCGCCAGGTCATGTCGTAGGCTTTTTCTATGTCTAAAAATACTGCAACTAAAAACTGTTTTTTGGCAAATGCCTCTTGAATGTGAGATTCCAGGCTTACTAATTGATCGAGCGTCTGGCGACCTTTGCGGAAGCCACACTGCTCGTCAACCAGCAAGTTCCTGGAATTTAAAAAATGCAATAGCCTACGATTAACAATTCGTTCCATGACCTTGCATAAACAACTTGTGAGAGCAATAGGGCGATACGATGAAGTCGATCTGGGGTCCCCCCCTCCTTTCGGTATGGGAATGATATGTGCAAAGTGCCATGAATTTGGAAAGGCATGACCCCTCCAAATTTCATTAAACACTTGCAGCATCTTGATCATGGAATCATGATCAAGATGCTTTATCATCTCATACCGAATCTCATCGGGTCCTGGGGATGTCCCACTACAGGCTCTTAGGGCTTGAACAAGCTCTTGCATTGTAAGATCACAATTGTAATCCAATTCATCTCCTGTGGCAAAGTTAATATGCTGCAGCTCTGATGCTTCCTTGAGAGGCAAGAAAGCTGGATGGTAATTGTCAGAGCTGCTAGCAAAAGAGAACTGCCTGGCGAGGGCGTTAGCAATGTCTCTAGGCTCGTCAAAATTGACGTTATTATGATTGATGTTGGTGATTTTAATTGAAATTTTCTTTTTATTTAACTTTTTAACAGTGGACCAGACTTTAGAGATAGATGTTTCAGAGTTTATATTAGAGACAAAGCTTCGCCAGGAGTCTCGTTTGGCTTGTTTGATGGTTCGACGAGCCCTAGCTCTCGCAAGTTTATACTTGCGAAAATTCTCATCACTGATATGAGTTTTGAAAAGCCTGTAAGCCCTATTTCTCTCACACAGTGCCATGCGGCAATCTGGCGTCCACCAAGGAACTCTATGCTTTGCGCTATCTATCGAAGTCTTAGGAATTGTTGCCGTTGCGGCTTTGAGAATACTATCTTTAATGTTATTTACTTTATCATCAATGGTTTCCCCAACAATTTCAATATTGAGACTCTTTGTGAAGGACACCCAGTCTGCTTTTTTTACGTTAAATTTAGGTGCTGAAGGCTCTTTAACAGTGTCGCTGTTATATTTAATCAAAATAGGAAAATGGTCACTTCCCAATGAGTCATCAATAGGTAGCCACTGGCAAGAAGTGGCAATTGATGGGGAGACCAGAGATAGGTCAAGGAAGCTAAAATTACCGGTATTATCATCAACTCTCGTCGGACTACCGTCGTTCAGAAGAACCAAACCGGAATTACTGATAAGCCCGGCCATCTGTTCCCCCTTCCTGTCATCCCGCAGGGAACCCCATAGCGTATGATGTGCATTAAAATCACCTACAATTAATTTTCTACAGGGCAGACTGTCCTGCAGATCAAAAACATCATCATAAGTTACTGTATCAGGAGGACAGTAGACAGAACAGACAGTCAGGTAGGTACCACCGAATTTCACTCTGCAGGCGACAGACTCCAGAGGGAAATTAGATGGCACCTCAGTGAAAGGGAGGGAACGGCGGATGTAGAGAGCTACCCCACCTCCCCCCCTCCCGTTTCGATCCTTCCTAATTAACTCGTAGTTCCGAAGCTGGATAACCTCGTCTTCAACCCGGTTATCCAGATGAGTTTCCTGAAGGGCAATAATATCGGCAGCGTAAGTACAGGCCAAAAGTTTAAGTTCATTTAATCTACTTCTAAGACTTCGACAGTTCCATTGTACTATGGTCAGCGCGAAGATTATCGTGGTTTACGGTGTTTTGGAGGGCCGTGTTCGTCCTGGCGAACCTTTTTGTGCTGGGAAGGAGTACCCTCCTCTTCCTCAGCACTTCCCGGGGACCTCCCACGGGATGGTTTGGAGATGATAGTCTCCATTGCCTGTGCCTCTCCACGAGTCACAGATCCAGACCTCGAGCAGCTCGACGCACGACGAGCTGTCTGAGTCCCAGATACATGCTTCGTGGGAGTCACCTGAGCGAGAACATGAGATTGAGATTGTTTATTTTTTTCGGTTTCCTTTGCCTTGTGGGGTTTCTGTTTCTGTTGTTGGTTTGATTCAACAAGTTGTGCAACTAATTCTTTCAGTTCAATTACTGTACTTTCCAAACTATTTACTTTATCATTTAATGCTTGATTTTCTTTCTCTTTAGCCTTCAGAAGTTCCAAGAGGTCATTTACAGCAGGAGCATTAGATGAGCCAGCTACAGCTCCGGCGTAGGATACGGTGGGAACCTGGGTAACCCCCTCCACCTTCCTCTTTGCCTCACCATAACTGACATCATGAGCCTTCATGTATGCCATTGTTTCGGTCTCCACAATCAGACTTCTGCAGATACCTGCACCTGCCTGGTGGGGGCCGCCACAATTGGCACACTTGAATACTGTCTCTGAACATTGATTCGTCTCGTGACTTCCGGCACATTTACCACAAATGAATTCACCTGAATCTCTAGTGAAACACCTCAATGCTGTATGTCCGAATTTTTGGCACCTGAAACAACGCATGGGTTTCTGAATGTAAGGTCTAACATGAACAATTTCGTATCCAATTTTAACTGTATCCGGTATCTGAGCAGCAGCAAAAGTCATGAAAACTAGGCCAAATTTCTCTCTCTTGTTCTCTCTCATCCTGGTCATACTTTGCACTTCCACTACGCCCTGGTCCTTCATTCCGTCAAGTATGTCTGCATCATCCAGGTCAGCCAAATCCCTATGGAATATGACGCCCTTACAAGTATTTGGCCCAACTGGAATGGTGGTTTTCACTTTGAAAGAA
This sequence comes from Petrolisthes manimaculis, assembly GCA_034508575.1. Classification (NCBI taxonomy): domain Eukaryota; kingdom Metazoa; phylum Arthropoda; class Malacostraca; order Decapoda; family Porcellanidae; genus Petrolisthes; species Petrolisthes manimaculis. The sequence goes on along the minus strand of JAWZYT010002075.1, from coordinate 117,263 downwards.
TGAATCTGCGTCAGTTTAAGTAAATCCTTAACCTGGGAAGAGTTGAGCACTTTAACCAGGAGACTACCATCTCGCAATTTCTTAGCAAATTCCAGACTGCCACCCACCTGACCATCAAGGACCTTTTTGATGATAAATGGGTTAACAGTCTTCAGAGATTGAGAAGCATCAACACAACGTACATTCACATATCGAGCATTCAGGGAAGGAATATCTATATCAGGTCGCCTTGGTCTGTCAGCCGTAGGGGTTCCAATATTGTCTGCCGTGGTCTTAGGATGGTCATTGGTCGTCAGCCTCCCTCCTTGAGGAGGAGGAAGGCTAGTTGGGGGATCAGCCATTCGGGACATCGGACTAGGTCCGAGCCCTCTCCACTCACCCTCTCCTAACTCCCTTAACTATTGTATCAACCCCCTAAAATAAGGACAATAATTTAGGGAAAAATAAAAGTAACCTTACTCAACCCTCCCTAGTGGTAGCCTGGCGGCGTACTCCAGTACCAGCTAGGGGATCGGAGCTAGTGCGGAAGGAACTTTCCCACCACCGAACCTGCCTAATGCGAGGGGTGGTGTAGTCAGAACCCACCTCCCAAGCGAATACCGTTGCTCAGAAATATGAGACAACCGTAGGCCCAAGAGGTCGCGGAAAATATGGAAGAAAAGAGTAGTTCGAGAAAAAGAGGTGCCCAAATGACACACCAGACTACTGGGCCCCACTACCACAGGGATTACTCCTGAGGCAGCGAGTGCTGCGGGTCTGGTGTAGGGAACAACTATCTACTAGCTAGCATGCACTACATGATGTCCTCAAGCAAAGACAAAACACAGAAGGTGCACAACAGCAGTGCAGCAAAACGCTGCAAATTACGTTACTATTTTACTTTACAAAAGCAAAGAGACAACAGAGTATTGCTGGCAAGAGGCCTCGGAACCCAAGGTAGCTCAAACGGACAATACGTGTAAACTGTTGGCGCTATGCAGAGAACGAGGACGAGGTCTTGACTGTACAGAGTCTGGACGCATAAAGGGGTCCTTGGTGACTTGACTTGTTGGATTTATGGCTATCAACCAGCGACATATAGTCAAAGGTCATTAAGCCAGTATAATCCATTTTATTCTATCAATTTATATAAGGTCATAAAGTTTTGTCTCCCTCAGAAAACAGAGCAGTTTGTCTATAATATTCTTATCATCAGATAGAATATTTTCAAAAGTAAAAGCTAGATGTTTAAGTTGAAAATATCTTATTATTTTTAATCTCTGGTTGACATACTTGTCACAAAAAAGAAGTAAATGATTTAATGACATTACTGTGTCACATTGTGTACACATAGGGGGAAATTCTTTATTTATATAGGGCTCTAAGTGAGTGAGCCTGGTGGCGTTGACCCTTAACCGAGCCACCACCACTTCATCCCTGCGACTACGCCAGGATGACGTAGCCCAGGGTTCAATCAAAAACTTGACTTTATTCCTGATGTTTAATCTGGTCCACTGCCTTTGCCACAGGAGATGAATTTTAGATTTTATGAGAGAGACAAAACACCTGAGATCCGTACGGACTATGCTAAGGTCCAGATCAACAGTCGACCCTGCTAGTTTGTCAGCTTGTTCATTACCATAGATACCATAATGTGATGGTACCCATATTAACTTGATCAATTTATTGGCACTAAATAGCTTACTAATGATATTACCCTGTATTTCATTGTTAGTTGTATTCAAAGATTTAATAGCTTTAAGTGAACTTAATGAATCAGTAAATATGACTATCCTATCGTGGGTCGTCGATAGGGCAAAATCCAAAGCTTTATCAATAGCAAATAATTCAGCAAGAAAAATAGATGTATGATTCGGCAGTCTGAATCTTAACTGACATTCATGCGACCATACACCCGCACCCACACATTCATCCGTCTTGGACCCGTCGGTATACAGTTGGAAATAAGAAAGATGTTTGACAATTATCTCACGAAACCTCTGGTGTACCTCCACCTCCGGCACCTGGGATTTAACCCCTGGTAACCAGGATTCCACACAAATAAAAGGGGGTATTACCCAAGGTGCAATATTTACTATAACCAGGAAATCGATTGTTGATAAGTCTATACGGACACACTCTACGAGGTCGTGGAGTCTTGCTCTGAGGGACCTAACGCCAGTGCCCTCCGGGGCCGTGCGTCCCCTAGGCGGATAACTTGGCCCTTCCAGGGGCCTATCGCCATGGCCCCCCGGCTGCAGGCGCAAAAAGGCACCACCGGGAGGATGACTCGGCTCCCCGGGAATACAAACAGCGGGCCTGGTGTCCCTTGGCCTAACGCCAGTGCCCCCTAGGGCGCAGGGGTTCCCGGACGGATAACTCGGTCCCTCTACCAGGGGCCTAACGCCATGGCCCCCCGGGTGCGGTTGCCGCAGCAAGGCATTACCGGGAGGATGACTCGGCACCCTGGCTTTCTTAGCAAAGTATGTTAACATTAGTTGGTCTCGTCTTAGACGGAGGGGAGGCACTTGTGACTCCACCTCTAGACGCTCGATTCGAGTGCAACGTAGGGCTCCAAGACACACACGCAAACAAGCATTCTGCACAACATCCACACCTTTCAAAACAGACTCAGATGCCGAACCATACACTATGGACCCATAATCTACTCTAGATCTGATCAGGGATTTATATAGCATTAACAAAGACTTCCTATCTGCTCCCCATTTTGTACCAGAAATGCATTTAAGTAAATTGAGTGCTTTTAAACATTTAGTTTTTAACTGGCTGACATGGCAAGTCCATGTCAGTCGACTGTCAAAAATCAGTCCAAGAAATCTAGTTGAATTTTGAATAGGTAGGGGGTTTCCACCCATGGTCAACCGGACGACGGGTTTTTTCCTATGAGTGAAAATAACCCCTACACTTTTTCTAATTGAAAACTTAAAACCCCACTGGAGGCCCCAATTATGGATCGAATCCAGTGCCGATTGAATTCGAGTTGCCGAAAACTGTGCACTATGGCTGGAGTGCCATATTGCACAGTCATCAGCATACAGTGAGTATTTAAGATTTCGAGGAGGAGCTGGTAGAATGTCATTAATCATACATAGAAATAAGGTCGGAGACAGAACACTTCCCTGGGGGACCCCGTTTGCCTGGACAAAAGTGTCCGAGAAAGTGACTGTATCCGAAAAAAGCTTGACAGAGAAAGTTCTGTCAGACATGAAATTCTTAACAAAAAAGGGCAGATTACCGCGTAATCCCATCGCATGTAGTTTCCTGAGGAGGCCATGTCGCCAGGTCATGTCGTAGGCTTTTTCTATGTCTAAAAATACTGCAACTAAAAACTGTTTTTTGGCAAATGCCTCTTGAATGTGAGATTCCAGGCTTACTAATTGATCGAGCGCCTGGCGACCTTTGCGGAAGCCACACTGCTCGTCAACCAGCAAGTTCCTGGAATTTAAAAAATGCAATAGCCTACGATTAACAATTCGTTCCATGACCTTGCATAAACAACTTGTGAGAGCAATAGGGCGATACGATGAAGTCGATCTGGGGTCCCCCCCTCCTTTCGGTATGGGAATGATATGTGCAAAGTGCCATGAATTTGGAAAAGCATGACCCCTCCAAATTTCATTAAACACTTGCAGCATCTTGATCATGGAATCATGATCAAGATGCTTAATCATCTCATACCGAATCTCATCGGGTCCTGGGGATGTCCCACTACAGGCTCCTAGGGCTTGAACAAGCTCTTGCATTGTAAGATCACAGTTGTAATCCAATTCATCTCCTGTGGCAAAGTTAATATGCTGCAGCTCTGATGCTTCCTTGAGAGGCAAGAAAGCTGGATGGTAATTGTCAGAGCTGCTAGCAAAAGAGAACTGCCTGGCGAGGGCGTTAGCAATGTCTCTAGGCTCGTCAAAATTGACGTTATTATGATTGATGTTGGTGATTTTAATTGAAATTTTCTTTTTATTTAACTTTTTAACAGTGGACCAGACTTTAGAGACAGATGTTTCAGAATTTATAGTAGAGACAAAGCTTCGCCAGGAGTCTCGTTTGGCTTGTTTGATGGTTCGACGAGCCCTAGCTCTCGCAAGTTTATACTTGCGAAAATTCTCATCACTGATATGAGTTTTGAAAAGCCTGTAAGCCCTATTTCTCTCACACAGTGCCATGCGGCAATCTGGCGTCCACCAAGGAACTCTATGCTTTGCGCTATCTATCGAAGTCTTAGGAATTGTTGCCGTTGCGGCTTTGAGAATACTATCTTTAATGTTATTTACTTTATCATCAATGCTTTCCCCAACAATTTCAATATTGAGACTCTTTGTGAAGGACACCCAGTCTGCTTTTTTTACGTTAAATTTAGGTGCTGAAGGCTCTTTAACAGTGTCGCTGTTATATTTAATCAAAATAGGAAAATGGTCACTTCCCAATGAGTCATCAATAGGTAGCCACTGGCAAGAAGTGGCAATTGATGGGGAGACCAGAGATAGGTCAAGGACGCTAAAATTACCGGTATTATCATCAACTCTCGTCGGACTACCGTCGTTCAGAAGAACCAAACCGGAATTACTGATAAGCCTGGCCATCTGTTCCCCCTTCCTGTCATCCCGCAGGGAACCCCATAACGTATGATGTGCATTAAAATCACCTACAATTAATTTTCTACAGGGCAGACTGTCCTGCAGATCAAAAACATCATCATAAGTTACTGTATCAGGTGGACAGTAGACAGAACAGACAGTCAGGTAGGTACCACCGAATTTCACTCTGCAGGCGACAGACTCCAGAGGGAAATTAGATGGCACCTCAGTGAAAGGGAGGGAACGGCGGATGTAGAGAGCTACCCCACCTCCCCCCCTCCCGTTTCGATCCTTCCTAATTAACTCGTAGTTCCGAAGCTGGATAACCTCGTCTTCAACCCGGTTATCCAGATGAGTTTCCTGAAGGGCAATAATATCGGCAGCGTAAGTACAGGCCAAAAGTTTAAGTTCATTTAATCTACTTCTAAGACTTCGACAGTTCCATTGTACTATGGTCAGCGCGAAGATTATCGTGGTTTACGGTGTTTTGGAGGGCCGTGTTCGTCCTGGCGAACCTTTTTGTGCTGGGAAGGAGTACCCTCCTCTTCCTCAGCACTTCCCGGGGACCTCCCACGGGATGGTTTGGAGATGATAGTCTCCATTGCCTGTGCCTCTCCACGAGTCACAGATCCAGACCTCGAGCAGCTCGACGCACGACGAGCTGTCCGAGTCCCGGACACATGCTTCGTGGGAGTCACCTGAGCGAGAACATGAGATTGAGATTGTTTATTTTTAGCGGTTTCATTTGCCTTGTGGGGTTTCTGTTTCTGTTGTTGGTTTGATTCAACAAGTTGTGCAACTAATTCTTTCAATTCAATTACTGTAGTTTCCAAACTATTTACTTTATCATTTAATGCTTTGTTTTCTTTTTCTTTGGCTTTAAGAAGTTCCAAGAGGTCATTTACGGCAGGAGCATTAGATGAGCCAGCTACAGCTCCGGCGTAGGATACGGTGGGAACCTGGGTAACCCCCTCCACCTTCCTCTTTGCCTCACCATAACTGACATCATGAGCCTTCATGTATGCCATTGTTTCGGTCTCCACAATCAGACTTCTGCAGATACCTGCACCTGCCTGGTGGGGGCCGCCACAATTGGCACACTTGAATACTGTCTCTGAACATAAATTAGTCTCGTGACTTCCGGCACATTTACCACAAATGAATTCACCTGAATCTCTAGTGAAACACCTCAATGCTGTATGTCCGAATTTTTGGCACCTGAAACAACGCATGGGTTTCTGAATATATGGTCTAACGTGAACAATTTCGTATCCAATTTTAACTGTATCCGGTATCTGAGCAGCAGCAAAAGTCATGAAAACTAGGCCAAATTTCTCTCTCTTGTTCTCTCTCATCCTGGTCATACTTTGCACTTCCACTACGCCCTGGTCCTTCATTCCGTCAAGTATGTCTACATCATCCAGGTCAGCCAAATCCCTATGGAATATGACGCCCTTACAAGTATTTGGCCCAACTGGAATGGTGGTTTTCACCTTGAAAGTATGAATCTGCGTCAGTTTAAGTAAATCCTTAACCTGGGAAGAGTTGAGCACTTTAACCAGGAGACTACCATCTCGCAATTTCTTAGCAAATTCCAGACTGCCACCCACCTGACCATCAAGGACCTTTTTGATGATAAATGGGTTAACAGTCTTCAGAGATTGAGAAGCATCAACACAACGTACATTCACATATCGAGCATTCAGGGAAGGAATATCTATATCAGGTCGCCTTGGTCTGTCAGCCGTAGGGGTTCCAATATTGTCTGCCGTGGTCTTAGGATGGTCATTGGTCGTCAGCCTCCCTCCTTGAGGAGGAGGAAGGCTAGTCGAGGGATCAGCCATTCGGGACATCGGACTAGGTCCGAGCCCTCTCCACACACCCTCTCCTAACTCCCTTAACTATTGTATCAACCCCCTAAAATAAGGACAATAATTTAGGGAAAAATAAAAGTAACCTCACTCAACCCTCCCTAGTGGTAGCCTGGCGGCGTACTCCAGTACCAGCTAGGGGATCGGAGCTAGTGCGGAAGGAACTTTCCCACCACCGAACCTGCCTAATGCGAGGGGTGGTGTAGTCAGAACCCACCTCCCAAGCGAATACCGTTGCTCAGAAATATGAGACAACCGTAGGCCCAAGAGGTCGCGGAAAATATGGAAGAAAAAGAGTAGTTCGAGAAAAAGAGGTGCCCAAATGACACACCAGACTACTGGGCCCCACTACCACAGGGATTACCCCTGAAGCAGTGAGTGCTGCGGGTCTGGTGTAGGGAACAACTATCTACTAGCTAGCATGCACTACATGATGTCCTCAAGCAAAGACAAAACACAGAAGGTGCACAACAGCAGTGCAGCAAAACGCTGCAAATTACGTTACTATTTTACTTTACAAAAGCAAAGAGACAACAGAGTATTGCTGGCAAGAGGCCTCGGAACCCAAGGTAGCTCAAACGGACAATACGTGTAAACTGTTGGCGCTATGCAGAGAACGAGGACGAGGTCTTGACTGTACAGAGTCTGGACGCATAATGTTGGAGGTTGGTGGCTTTCTGTCCTTGGTGGTTTGTTGGATTTATGGCTATCAACCAGCGACATATAGTCAAAGGTCATTAAGCCAGTATAATCCATTTTATTCTATCAATTTATATAAGGTCATAAAGTTTTGTCTCCCTCAGAAAACAGAGCAGTTTGTCTATAATATTCTTATCATCAGATAGAATATTTTCGATGGTAAGAGCAAGTTTTTTAAATTGAAAAAATCTTTTAATTTTAATTCTTTGATTTGAATATTTATTACAATAAAGTAGTAAGTGATTGATTGACATTACTGTGTCACATTGTGTGCACATTGGTGGAAAATCTTTGTTGATATATGGCTCTAAGTGAGTGAGCCTGGTGGCGTTGACCCTCAACCGAGCCACCACCACTTCATCCCTGCGACTACGCCAGGATGACGTAGCCCAGGGTTCAATCAAAAGCTTTACTTTATTTCTGATGTCTAATCTGGTCCACTGCCTTTGCCACAGGAGATGAATTTTAGATTTTATGAGAGAGACAAAACACCTGAGATCCGTACGGACTATGCTAAGGTCCAGATCAACAGTCGACCCTGCTAACTTGTCAGCTTGTTCATTACCATAGATACCATAATGTGATGGTACCCATATTAACTTGATCAATTTATTGGCACTAAATAGCTTACTAATGATATTACCCTGTATTTCATTGTTAGTTGTATTCAAAGATTTAATAGCTTTAAGTGAACTTAATGAATCAGTAAATATGACTATCCTATCGTGGGTCGTCGATAGGGCAAAATCCAAAGCTTTATCTATAGCAAATAATTCAGCAAGAAAAATAGATGTATGATTCGGCAGTCTGAATCTTAACTGACATTCATGCGACCATACACCCGCACCCACACATTCATCCGTCTTGGACCCGTCGGTATACAGTTGGAAATAAGAAAGATGTTTGACAATTATCTCACGAAACCTCTGGTGTACCTCCACCTCCGGCACCTGGGATTTAACCCCCGGTAACCAGGATTCCACACAACTAAAAGGGGGTATTACCCAAGGTGCAATATTTACTATAACCAGGGAATCGATTGTTGATAAGTCTATACCGACGCACTCTACGAGGTCGTGGAGTCTTGCTCTGAGGGACCTAACGCCAGTGCCCTCCGGGGCCGTGCGTCCCCTAGGCGGATAACTTGGCCCTTCCAGGGGCCTATCGCCATGGCCCCCCGGCTGCAGGCGCAAAAAGGCACCACCGGGAGGATGACTCGGCTCCCCGGGAATACAAACAGCGGGCCTGGTGTCCCTTGGCCTAACGCCAGTGCCCCCTAGGGCGCAGGGGTTCCCGGACGGATAACTCGGTCCCTCTGCCAGGGGCCTAACGCCATGGCCCCCCGGGTGCGGTTGCCGCAGCAAGGCATTACCGGGAGGATGACTCGGCACCCTGGCTTTCTTAGCAAAGTATGTTAACATTAGTTGGTCTCGTCTTAGACGGAGGGGAGGCACTTGTGACTCCACCTCTAGACGCTCGATTCGAGTGCAACGTAGGGCTCCAAGACACACACGCAAACAAGCATTCTGCACAACATCCAAACCTTTCAACACAGACTCAGATGCCGAACCATACACTATGGACCCATAATCTACTCTAGATCTGATCAGGGATTTATATAGCATTAACAAAGACTTCCTATCTGCTCCCCATTTCGTACCAGAAATGCATTTAAGTAAATTGAGTGCTTTTAAACATTTAGTTTTTAACTGACTGACATGGCAACTCCATGTCAGTCGACTGTCAAAAATCAGTCCAAGAAATCTAGTTGAATTTTGAATAGGTAGGGGGTTTCCACCCATGGTCAACCGGACGACGGGTTTTTTCCTATGAGTGAAAATAACCCCTACACTTTTTCTAATTGAAAACTTAAAACCCCACTGGAGGCCCCAATTATGGATCGAATCCAGTGCCGATTGAATTCGAGTTGCCGAAAACTGTGCACTATGGCTGGAGTGCCATATTGCACAGTCATCAGCATACAGTGAGTATTTAAGATTTCGAGGAGGAGCTGGTAGAATGTCATTTATCATACATAGAAATAAGGTCGGAGACAGAACACTTCCCTGGGGGACCCCGTTTGCCTGGACAAAAGTGTCCGAGAAAGTGACTGTATCCGAAAAAAGCTTGACAGAGAAAGTTCTGTCAGACATGAAATTTTGAACAAAAAAGGGCAGATTACCGCGTAATCCCATCGCATGTAGTTTCCTGAGGAGGCCATGTCGCCAGGTCATGTCGTAGGCTTTTTCTATGTCTAAAAATACTGCAACTAAAAACTGTTTTTTGGCAAATGCCTCTTGAATGTGAGATTCCAGGCTTACTAATTGATCGAGCGTCTGGCGACCTTTGCGGAAGCCACACTGCTCGTCAACCAGCAAGTTCCTGGAATTTAAAAAATGCAATAGCCTACGATTAACAATTCGTTCCATGACCTTGCATAAACAACTTGTGAGAGCAATAGGGCGATACGATGAAGTCGATCTGGGGTCCCCCCCTCCTTTCGGTATGGGAATGATATGTGCAAAGTGCCATGAATTTGGAAAGGCATGACCCCTCCAAATTTCATTAAACACTTGCAGCATCTTGATCATGGAATCATGATCAAGATGCTTTATCATCTCATACCGAATCTCATCGGGTCCTGGGGATGTCCCACTACAGGCTCTTAGGGCTTGAACAAGCTCTTGCATTGTAAGATCACAATTGTAATCCAATTCATCTCCTGTGGCAAAGTTAATATGCTGCAGCTCTGATGCTTCCTTGAGAGGCAAGAAAGCTGGATGGTAATTGTCAGAGCTGCTAGCAAAAGAGAACTGCCTGGCGAGGGCGTTAGCAATGTCTCTAGGCTCGTCAAAATTGACGTTATTATGATTGATGTTGGTGATTTTAATTGAAATTTTCTTTTTATTTAACTTTTTAACAGTGGACCAGACTTTAGAGATAGATGTTTCAGAGTTTATATTAGAGACAAAGCTTCGCCAGGAGTCTCGTTTGGCTTGTTTGATGGTTCGACGAGCCCTAGCTCTCGCAAGTTTATACTTGCGAAAATTCTCATCACTGATATGAGTTTTGAAAAGCCTGTAAGCCCTATTTCTCTCACACAGTGCCATGCGGCAATCTGGCGTCCACCAAGGAACTCTATGCTTTGCGCTATCTATCGAAGTCTTAGGAATTGTTGCCGTTGCGGCTTTGAGAATACTATCTTTAATGTTATTTACTTTATCATCAATGGTTTCCCCAACAATTTCAATATTGAGACTCTTTGTGAAGGACACCCAGTCTGCTTTTTTTACGTTAAATTTAGGTGCTGAAGGCTCTTTAACAGTGTCGCTGTTATATTTAATCAAAATAGGAAAATGGTCACTTCCCAATGAGTCATCAATAGGTAGCCACTGGCAAGAAGTGGCAATTGATGGGGAGACCAGAGATAGGTCAAGGAAGCTAAAATTACCGGTATTATCATCAACTCTCGTCGGACTACCGTCGTTCAGAAGAACCAAACCGGAATTACTGATAAGCCCGGCCATCTGTTCCCCCTTCCTGTCATCCCGCAGGGAACCCCATAGCGTATGATGTGCATTAAAATCACCTACAATTAATTTTCTACAGGGCAGACTGTCCTGCAGATCAAAAACATCATCATAAGTTACTGTATCAGGAGGACAGTAGACAGAACAGACAGTCAGGTAGGTACCACCGAATTTCACTCTGCAGGCGACAGACTCCAGAGGGAAATTAGATGGCACCTCAGTGAAAGGGAGGGAACGGCGGATGTAGAGAGCTACCCCACCTCCCCCCCTCCCGTTTCGATCCTTCCTAATTAACTCGTAGTTCCGAAGCTGGATAACCTCGTCTTCAACCCGGTTATCCAGATGAGTTTCCTGAAGGGCAATAATATCGGCAGCGTAAGTACAGGCCAAAAGTTTAAGTTCATTTAATCTAATTCTAAGACTTCGACAGTTCCATTGTACTATGGTCAGCGCGAAGATTATCGTGGTTTACGGTGTTTTGGAGGGCCGTGTTCGTCCTGGCGAACCTTTTTGTGCTGGGAAGGAGTACCCTCCTCTTCCTCAGCACTTCCCGGGGACCTCCCACGGGATGGTTTGGAGATGATAGTCTCCATTGCCTGTGCCTCTCCACGAGTCACAGATCCAGACCTCGAGCAGCTCGACGCACGACGAGCTGTCTGAGTCCCAGATACATGCTTCGTGGGAGTCACCTGAGCGAGAACATGAGATTGAGATTGTTTATTTTTAGCGGTTTCATTTGCCTTGTGGGGTTTCTGTTTCTGTTGTTGGTTTGATTCAACAAGTTGTGCAACTAATTCTTTCAATTCAATTACTGTACTTTCCAAACTATTTACTTTATCATTTAATGCTTGATTTTCTTTCTCTTTAGCCTTCAGAAGTTCCAAGAGGTCATTTACAGCAGGAGCATTAGATGAGCCAGCTACAGCTCCGGCGTAGGATACGGTGGGAACCTGGGTAACCCCCTCCACCTTCCTCTTTGCCTCACCATAACTGACATCATGAGCCTTCATGTATGCCATTGTTTCGGTCTCCACAATCAGACTTCTGCAGATACCTGCACCTGCCTGGTGGGGGCCGCCACAATTGGCACACTTGAATACTGTCTCTGAACATTGATTCGTCTCGTGACTTCCGGCACATTTACCACAAATGAATTCACCTGAATCTCTAGTGAAACACCTCAATGCTGTATGTCCGAATTTTTGGCACCTGAAACAACGCATGGGTTTCTGAATGTAAGGTCTAACATGAACAATTTCGTATCCAATTTTAACTGTATCCGGTATCTGAGCAGCAGCAAAAGTCATGAAAACTAGGCCAAATTTCTCTCTCTTGTTCTCTCTCATCCTGGTCATACTTTGCACTTCCACTACGCCCTGGTCCTTCATTCCGTCAAGTATGTCTGCATCATCCAGGTCAGCCAAATCCCTATGGAATATGACGCCCTTACAAGTATTTGGCCCAACTGGAATGGTGGTTTTCACTTTGAAAGAATGAATCTGCGTCAGTTTAAGTAAATCCTTAACCTGGGAAGAGTTGAGCACTTTAACCAGGAGACTACCATCTCGCAATTTCTTAGCAAATTCCAGACTGCCACCCACCTGACCATCAAGGACCTTTTTGATGATAAATGGGTTAACAGTCTTCAGAGATTGAGAAGCATCAACACAACGTACATTCACATATCGAGCATTCAGGGAAGGAATATCTATATCAGGTCGCCTTGGTCTGTCAGCCGTAGGGGTTCCAATATTGTCTGCCGTGGTCTTAGGATGGTCATTGGTCGTCAGCCTCCCTCCTTGAGGAGGAGGAAGGCTAGTTGGGGGATCAGCCATTCGGGACATCGGACTAGGTCCGAGCCCTCTCCACTCACCCTCTCCTAACTCCCTTAACTATTGTATCAACCCCCTAAAATAAGGACAATAATTTAGGGAAAAATAAAAGTAACCTTACTCAACCCTCCCTAGTGGTAGCCTGGCGGCGTACTCCAGTACCAGCTAGGGGATCGGAGCTAGTGCGGAAGGAACTTTCCCACCACCGAACCTGCCTAATGCGAGGGGTGGTGTAGTCAGAACCCACCTCCCAAGCGAATACCGTTGCTCAGAAATATGAGACAACCGTAGGCCCAAGAGGTCGCGGAAAATATGGAAGAAAAGAGTAGTTCGAGAAAAAGAGGTGCCCAAATGACACACCAGACTACTGGGCCCCACTACCACAGGGATTACTCCTGAGGCAGCGAGTGCTGCGGGTCTGGTGTAGGGAACAACTATCTACTAGCTAGCATGCACTACATGATGTCCTCAAGCAAAGACAAAACACAGAAGGTGCACAACAGCAGTGCAGCAAAACGCTGCAAATTACGTTACTATTTTACTTTACAAAAGCAAAGAGACAACAGAGTATTGCTGGCAAGAGGCCTCGGAACCCAAGGTAGCTCAAACGGACAATACGTGTAAACTGTTGGCGCTATGCAGAGAACGAGGACGAGGTCTTGACTGTACAGAGTCTGGACGCATAAAGGGGTCCTTGGTGACTTGACTTGTTGGATTTATGGCTATCAACCAGCGACATATAGTCAAAGGTCATTAAGCCAGTATAATCCATTTTATTCTATCAATTTATATAAGGTCATAAAGTTTTGTCTCCCTCAGAAAACAGAGCAGTTTGTCTATAATATTCTTATCATCAGATAGAATATTTTCAAAAGTAAAAGCTAGATGTTTAAGTTGAAAATATCTTATTATTTTTAATCTCTGGTTGACATACTTGTCACAAAAAAGAAGTAAATGATTTAATGACATTACTGTGTCACATTGTGTACACATAGGGGGAAATTCTTTATTTATATAGGGCTCTAAGTGAGTGAGCCTGGTGGCGTTGACCCTTAACCGAGCCACCACCACTTCATCCCTGCGACTACGCCAGGATGACGTAGCCCAGGGTTCAATCAAAAACTTGACTTTATTCCTGATGTTTAATCTGGTCCACTGCCTTTGCCACAGGAGATGAATTTTAGATTTTATGAGAGAGACAAAACACCTGAGATCCGTACGGACTATGCTAAGGTCCAGATCAACAGTCGACCCTGCTAATTTATCAGCTTGTTCATTACCATAGATACCATAATGTGATGGTACCCATATTAACTTGATCAATTTATTGGCACTAAATAGCTTACTAATGATATTACCCTGTATTTCATTGTTAGTTGTATTCAAAGATTTAATAGCTTTAAGTGAACTTAATGAATCAGTAAATATGACTATCCTATCGTGGGTCGTCGATAGGGCAAAATCCAAAGCTTTATCAATAGCAAATAATTCAGCAAGAAAAATAGATGTATGATTCGGCAGTCTGAATCTTAACTGACATTCATGCGACCATACACCCGCACCCACACATTCATCCGTCTTGGACCCGTCGGTATACAGTTGGAAATAAGAAAGATGTTTGACAATTATCTCACGAAACCTCTGGTGTACCTCCACCTCCGGCACCTGGGATTTAACCCCTGGTAACCAGGATTCCACACAAATAAAAGGGGGTATTACCCAAGGTGCAATATTTACTATAACCAGGAAATCGATTGTTGATAAGTCTATACGGACACACTCTACGAGGTCGTGGAGTCTTGCTCTGAGGGACCTAACGCCAGTGCCCTCCGGGGCCGTGCGTCCCCTAGGCGGATAACTTGGCCCTTCCAGGGGCCTATCGCCATGGCCCCCCGGCTGCAGGCGCAAAAAGGCACCACCGGGAGGATGACTCGGCTCCCCGGGAATACAAACAGCGGGCCTGGTGTCCCTTGGCCTAACGCCAGTGCCCCCTAGGGCGCAGGGGTTCCCGGACGGATAACTCGGTCCCTCTACCAGGGGCCTAACGCCATGGCCCCCCGGGTGCGGTTGCCGCAGCAAGGCATTACCGGGAGGATGACTCGGCACCCTGGCTTTCTTAGCAAAGTATGTTAACATTAGTTGGTCTCGTCTTAGACGGAGGGGAGGCACTTGTGACTCCACCTCTAGACGCTCGATTCGAGTGCAACGTAGGGCTCCAAGACACACACGCAAACAAGCATTCTGCACAACATCCACACCTTTCAAAACAGACTCAGATGCCGAACCATACACTATGGACCCATAATCTACTCTAGATCTGATCAGGGATTTATATAGCATTAACAAAGACTTCCTATCTGCTCCCCATTTTGTACCAGAAATGCATTTAAGTAAATTGAGTGCTTTTAAACATTTAGTTTTTAACTGGCTGACATGGCAAGTCCATGTCAGTCGACTGTCAAAAATCAGTCCAAGAAATCTAGTTGAATTTTGAATAGGTAGGGGGTTTCCACCCATGGTCAACCGGACGACGGGTTTTTTCCTATGAGTGAAAATAACCCCTACACTTTTTCTAATTGAAAACTTAAAACCCCACTGGAGGCCCCAATTATGGATCGAATCCAGTGCCGATTGAATTCGAGTTGCCGAAAACTGTGCACTATGGCTGGAGTGCCATATTGCACAGTCATCAGCATACAGTGAGTATTTAAGATTTCGAGGAGGAGCTGGTAGAATGTCATTAATCATACATAGAAATAAGGTCGGAGACAGAACACTTCCCTGGGGGACCCCGTTTGCCTGGACAAAAGTGTCCGAGAAAGTGACTGTATCCGAAAAAAGCTTGACAGAGAAAGTTCTGTCAGACATGAAATTCTTAACAAAAAAGGGCAGATTACCGCGTAATCCCATCGCATGTAGTTTCCTGAGGAGGCCATGTCGCCAGGTCATGTCGTAGGCTTTTTCTATGTCTAAAAATACTGCAACTAAAAACTGTTTTTTGGCAAATGCCTCTTGAATGTGAGATTCCAGGCTTACTAATTGATCGAGCGCCTGGCGACCTTTGCGGAAGCCACACTGCTCGTCAACCAGCAAGTTCCTGGAATTTAAAAAATGCAATAGCCTACGATTAACAATTCGTTCCATGACCTTGCATAAACAACTTGTGAGAGCAATAGGGCGATACGATGAAGTCGATCTGGGGTCCCCCCCTCCTTTCGGTATGGGAATGATATGTGCAAAGTGCCATGAATTTGGAAAAGCATGACCCCTCCAAATTTCATTAAACACTTGCAGCATCTTGATCATGGAATCATGATCAAGATGCTTAATCATCTCATACCGAATCTCATCGGGTCCTGGGGATGTCCCACTACAGGCTCCTAGGGCTTGAACAAGCTCTTGCATTGTAAGATCACAGTTGTAATCCAATTCATCTCCTGTGGCAAAGTTAATATGCTGCAGCTCTGATGCTTCCTTGAGAGGCAAGAAAGCTGGATGGTAATTGTCAGAGCTGCTAGCAAAAGAGAACTGCCTGGCGAGGGCGTTAGCAATGTCTCTAGGCTCGTCAAAATTGACGTTATTATGATTGATGTTGGTGATTTTAATTGAAATTTTCTTTTTATTTAACTTTTTAACAGTGGACCAGACTTTAGAGACAGATGTTTCAGAATTTATAGTAGAGACAAAGCTTCGCCAGGAGTCTCGTTTGGCTTGTTTGATGGTTCGACGAGCCCTAGCTCTCGCAAGTTTATACTTGCGAAAATTCTCATCACTGATATGAGTTTTGAAAAGCCTGTAAGCCCTATTTCTCTCACACAGTGCCATGCGGCAATCTGGCGTCCACCAAGGAACTCTATGCTTTGCGCTATCTATCGAAGTCTTAGGAATTGTTGCCGTTGCGGCTTTGAGAATACTATCTTTAATGTTATTTACTTTATCATCAATGCTTTCCCCAACAATTTCAATATTGAGACTCTTTGTGAAGGACACCCAGTCTGCTTTTTTTACGTTAAATTTAGGTGCTGAAGGCTCTTTAACAGTGTCGCTGTTATATTTAATCAAAATAGGAAAATGGTCACTTCCCAATGAGTCATCAATAGGTAGCCACTGGCAAGAAGTGGCAATTGATGGGGAGACCAGAGATAGGTCAAGGACGCTAAAATTACCGGTATTATCATCAACTCTCGTCGGACTACCGTCGTTCAGAAGAACCAAACCGGAATTACTGATAAGCCTGGCCATCTGTTCCCCCTTCCTGTCATCCCGCAGGGAACCCCATAACGTATGATGTGCATTAAAATCACCTACAATTAATTTTCTACAGGGCAGACTGTCCTGCAGATCAAAAACATCATCATAAGTTACTGTATCAGGTGGACAGTAGACAGAACAGACAGTCAGGTAGGTACCACCGAATTTCACTCTGCAGGCGACAGACTCCAGAGGGAAATTAGATGGCACCTCAGTGAAAGGGAGGGAACGGCGGATGTAGAGAGCTACCCCACCTCCCCCCCTCCCGTTTCGATCCTTCCTAATTAACTCGTAGTTCCGAAGCTGGATAACCTCGTCTTCAACCCGGTTATCCAGATGAGTTTCCTGAAGGGCAATAATATCGGCAGCGTAAGTACAGGCCAAAAGTTTAAGTTCATTTAATCTACTTCTAAGACTTCGACAGTTCCATTGTACTATGGTCAGCGCGAAGATTATCGTGGTTTACGGTGTTTTGGAGGGCCGTGTTCGTCCTGGCGAACCTTTTTGTGCTGGGAAGGAGTACCCTCCTCTTCCTCAGCACTTCCCGGGGACCTCCCACGGGATGGTTTGGAGATGATAGTCTCCATTGCCTGTGCCTCTCCACGAGTCACAGATCCAGACCTCGAGCAGCTCGACGCACGACGAGCTGTCCGAGTCCCGGACACATGCTTCGTGGGAGTCACCTGAGCGAGAACATGAGATTGAGATTGTTTATTTTTAGCGGTTTCATTTGCCTTGTGGGGTTTCTGTTTCTGTTGTTGGTTTGATTCAACAAGTTGTGCAACTAATTCTTTCAATTCAATTACTGTAGTTTCCAAACTATTTACTTTATCATTTAATGCTTTGTTTTCTTTTTCTTTGGCTTTAAGAAGTTCCAAGAGGTCATTTACGGCAGGAGCATTAGATGAGCCAGCTACAGCTCCGGCGTAGGATACGGTGGGAACCTGGGTAACCCCCTCCACCTTCCTCTTTGCCTCACCATAACTGACATCATGAGCCTTCATGTATGCCATTGTTTCGGTCTCCACAATCAGACTTCTGCAGATACCTGCACCTGCCTGGTGGGGGCCGCCACAATTGGCACACTTGAATACTGTCTCTGAACATAAATTAGTCTCGTGACTTCCGGCACATTTACCACAAATGAATTCACCTGAATCTCTAGTGAAACACCTCAATGCTGTATGTCCGAATTTTTGGCACCTGAAACAACGCATGGGTTTCTGAATATATGGTCTAACGTGAACAATTTCGTATCCAATTTTAACTGTATCCGGTATCTGAGCAGCAGCAAAAGTCATGAAAACTAGGCCAAATTTCTCTCTCTTGTTCTCTCTCATCCTGGTCATACTTTGCACTTCCACTACGCCCTGGTCCTTCATTCCGTCAAGTATGTCTGCATCATCCAGGTCAGCCAAATCCCTATGGAATATGACGCCCTTACAAGTATTTGGCCCAACTGGAATGGTGGTTTTCACCTTGAAAGTATGAATCTGCGTCAGTTTAAGTAAATCCTTAACCTGGGAAGAGTTGAGCACTTTAACCAGGAGACTACCATCTCGCAATTTCTTAGCAAATTCCAGACTGCCACCCACCTGACCATCAAGGACCTTTTTGATGATAAATGGGTTAACAGTCTTCAGAGATTGAGATTCATCAACACAACGTACATTCACGTAACGAGCATTCAGGGAAGGAATATCTATATCAGGTCGCCTTTGTCTGTCAGCCGTAGGGGTTCCATTATTGTCTGCCTTAGTCTTAGGATGGTCATTGGTCGTCAGCCTCCCTCCTTGAGGAGGAGGAAGGCTAGTCGAGGGATCAGCCATTCGGGACATCGGACTAGGTCCGAGCCCTCTCCACTCACCCTCTCCTAACTCCCTTAACTATTGTATCAACCCCCTAAAATAAGGACAATAATTTAGGGAAAAATAAAAGTAACCTCACTCAACCCTCCCTAGTGGTAGCCTGGCGGCGTACTCCAGTACCAGCTAGGGGATCGGAGCTAGTGCGGAAGGAACTTTCCCACCACCGAACCTGCCTAATGCGAGGGGTGGTGTAGTCAGAACCCACCTCCCAAGCGAATACCGTTGCTCAGAAATATGAGACAACCGTAGGCTCAAGAGGTCGCGGAAAATATGGAAGAAAAAGAGTAGTTCGAGAAAAAGAGGTGCCCAAATGACACACCAGACTACTGGGCCCCACTACCACAGGGATTACCCCTGAGGCAGCGAGTGCTGCGGGTCTGGTGTAGGGAACAACTATCTACTAGCTAGCATGCACTACATGATGTCCTCAAGCAAAGACAAAACACAGAAGGTGCACAACAGCAGTGCAGCAAAACGCTGCAAATTACGTTACTATTTACTTTACAAAAGCAAAGAGACAACAGAGTATTGCTGGCAAGAGGCCTCGGAACCCAAGGTAGCTCGAACGGACAATACGTGTAAACTGTTGGCGCTATGCAGAGAACGAGGACGAGGTCTTGACTGCACAGAGTCTGGACGCATAATGGGTCCTTGGTGGTTTGGTTTGTTGGTTTGTTGGATTTATGGCTATCAACCAGCGACATATAGTCAAAGGTCATTAAGCCAGTATAATCCATTTTATTCTATCAATTTATATAAGGTCATAAAGTTTTGTCTCCCTCAGAAAACAGAGCAGTTTGTCTATAATATTCTTATCATCGGATAGAATATTTTCAAAAGTAAAAGCTAGATGTTTAAGTTGAAAATATCTTATTATTTTAACTCTCTGGGTGACATACTTGTCACAATAAAGAATCAAATGATT
The DNA here is from genome assembly GCA_034508575.1 of Petrolisthes manimaculis. Classification (NCBI taxonomy): domain Eukaryota; kingdom Metazoa; phylum Arthropoda; class Malacostraca; order Decapoda; family Porcellanidae; genus Petrolisthes; species Petrolisthes manimaculis. Next base: position 97,713 of record JAWZYT010002075.1, on the reverse strand, counting down.
CAGTGACATAACTGTGTCACATTGTGTGCACATTGGTGGAAATTCTTTGTTTATATAGGGCTCTAAGTGAGTGAGCCTGGTGGCGTTGACCCTCAACCGAGCCACCACCACTTCATCCCTGCGACTACGCCAGGATGACGTAGCCCAGGGTTCAATAAGAAGCTTAACTTTATTCCTGATGTCTAATCTGGTCCACTGCCTTTGCCACAGGAGATGAATTTTAGATTTTATGAGAGAGACAAAACACCTGAGATCCGTACGGACTATGCTAAGGTCCAGATCAACAGTCGACCCTGCTAGTTTGTCAGCTTGTTCATTACCATAGATACCATAATGTGATGGTACCCATATTAGCTTGATCAATTTATTGGCACTAAATAGCTTACTAATGATATTACCCTGTATTTCATTGTTAGTTGTATTCAAAGATTTAATAGCTTTAAGTGAACTTAATGAATCAGTAAATATGACTATCCTATCGTGGGTCGTCGATAGGGCAAAATCCAAAGCTTTATCTATAGCAAATAATTCAGCAAGAAAAATAGATGTATGATTCGGCAGTCTGAATCTTAACTGACATTCATGCGACCATACACCCGCACCCACACATTCATCCGTCTTGGACCCGTCGGTATACAGTTGGAAATAAGAAAGATGTTTGACAATTATCTCACGAAACCTCTGGTGTACCTCCACCTCCGGCACCTGGGATTTAACCCCCGGTAACCAGGATTCCACACAACTAAAAGGGGGTATTACCCAAGGTGCAATATTTACTATAACCAGGGAATCGATTGTTGATAAGTCTATACCGACACACTCTACGAGGTCGTGGAGTCTTGCTCTGAGGGACCTAACACCAGTGCCCTCCGGGGCCGTGCGTCCTCTAGGCGGATAACTTGGCCCTTCCAGGGGCCTATCGCCATGGCCCCCCGGCTGCAGGCGCAAAAAGGCACCACCGGGAGGATGACTCGGCTCCCCGGGAATACAAACAGCGGGCCTGGTGTCCCTTGGCCTAACGCCAGTGCCCCCTAGGGCGCAGGGGTTCCCGGACGGATAACTCGGTCCCTCTGCCAGGGGCCTAACGCCATGGCCCCCCGGGTGCGGTTGCCGCAGCAAGGCATTACCGGGAGGATGACTCGGCACCCTGGCTTTCTTAGCAAAGTATGTTAACATTAGTTGGTCTCGTCTTAGACGGAGGGGAGGCACTTGTGACTCCACCTCTAGACGCTCGATTCGAGTGCAACGTAGGGCTCCAAGACACACACGCAAACAAGCATTCTGCACAACATCCAAACCTTTCAACACAGACTCAGATGCCGAACCATACACTATGGACCCATAATCTACTCTAGATCTGATCAGGGATTTATATAGCATTAACAAAGACTTCCTATCTGCTCCCCATTCTTTACCAGAAATGCATTTAAGTAAATTGAGTGCTTTTAAACATTTAGTTTTTAACTGACTGACATGGCAAGTCCATGTCAGTCGACTGTCAAAAATCAGTCCAAGAAATCTAGTTGAATTTTGAATAGGTAGGGGGTTTCCACCCATGGTCAACCGAACGTCTGGTTTTTTCCTATGAGTGAAAATAACCCCTACACTTTTTCTAATTGAAAACTTAAAACCCCACTGGAGGCCCCAATTATGGATCGAATCCAGTGCCGATTGAATTCGAGTTGCCGAAAACTGTGCACTATGGCTGGAGTGCCATATTGCACAGTCATCAGCATACAGTGAGTATTTAAGATTTCGAGGAGGAGCTGGTAGAATGTCATTAATCATACATAGAAATAAGGTCGGAGACAGAACACTTCCCTGGGGGACCCCGTTTGCCTGGACAAAAGTGTCCGAGAAAGTGACTGTATCCGAAAAAAGCTTGACAGAGAAAGTTCTGTCAGACATGAAATTCTTAACAAAAAAGGGCAGATTACCGCGTAATCCCATCGCATGTAGTTTCCTGAGGAGGCCATGTCGCCAGGTCATGTCGTAGGCTTTTTCTATATCTAAAAATACTGCAACTAAAAACTGTTTTTTGGCAAATGCCTCTTGAATGTGAGATTCCAGGCTTACTAATTGATCGAGCGTCTGGCGACCTTTGCGGAAGCCACACTGCTCGTCAACCAGCAAGTTCCTGGAATTTAAAAAATGCAATAGCCTACGATTAACAATTCGTTCCATGACCTTGCATAAACAGCTTGTGAGAGCAATAGGGCGATACGATGAAGTCGATCTGGGGTCCCCCCCTCCTTTCGGTATGGGAATGATATGTGCAAAGTGCCATGAATTTGGAAAGGCATGACCCCTCCAAATTTCATTAAACACCTGCAGCATCTTGATCATGGAATCATGATCAAGATGCTTTATCATCTCATACCGAATCTCATCGGGTCCTGGGGATGTCCCACTACAGGCTCCTAGGGCTTGAACAAGCTCTTGCATTGTAAGATTACAGTTGTAATCCAATTCATCTCCTGTGGCAAAGTTAATAGGCTGCAGCTCTGATGCTTCCTTGAGAGGCAAGAAAGCTGGATGGTAATTGTCAGAGCTGCTAGCAAAAGAGAACTGCCTGGCGAGGGCGTTAGCAATGTCTCTAGGCTCGTCAAAATTGACGTTATTATGTTTGATGTTAGTGATTTTAAGTGAAATTTTCTTTTTATTTAACTTTTTAACAGTGGACCAGACTTTAGAGATAGATGTTTCAGAGTTAATAGTAGAGACAAAGCTTCGCCAGGAGTCTCGTTTGGCTTGTTTGATGGTTCTACGAGCCCTAGCTCTCGCAAGTTTATACTTGCGAAAGTTCTCATCACTGATGTGAGTTTTGAAAAGCCTGTAGGCCCTATTTCTCTCACACAGTGCTATGCGGCAATCTGGCGTCCACCAAGGAACTCTATGCTTTGCGCTATCTATCGAAGTCTTAGGAATTGTTGCCGTTGCGGCTTTGAGAATACTATCTTTAATGTTATTTACTTTATCATCAATGGTTTCCCCAACAATTTCAATATTGAGACTCTTTGTGAAGGACACCCAGTCTGCTTTTTTTACGTTAAATTTAGGAGCTGAAGGCTCTTTAACAGTGTCGCTGTTATATTTAATCAAAATAGGAAAATGGTCACTTCCCAATGAGTCATCAATAGGTAGCCACTGGCAAGAAGTGGCAATTGATGGGGAGACCAGAGATAGGTCAAGGACGCTAAAATTACCGGTATTATCATCAACTCTCGTCGGACTACCGTCGTTCAGAATAACCAAACCAGAATTACTGATAAGCCTGGCCATCTGTTCCCCCTTCCTGTCATCCCGCAGGGAACCCCATAACGTATGATGTGCATTAAAATCACCTACAATTAATTTTCTACAGGGCAGACTGTCCTGCAGATCAAAAACATCATCATAAGTTACTGTATCAGGAGGACAGTAGATAGAACAGACAGTCAGGTAGGTACCACCGAATTTCACTCTGCAGGCGACAGACTCCAGAGGGAAATTAGATGGCACCTCAGTGAAAGGGAGGGAACGGCGGATGTAGAGAGCTACCCCACCTCCCCCCCTCCCGTTTCGATCCTTCCTAATTAACTCGTAGTTCCGAAGCTGGACAACCTCGTCTTCAACCCGGTTATCCAGATGAGTTTCCTGAAGGGCAATAATATCGGCAGCGTAAGTACAGGCCAAAAGTTTAAGTTCATTTAATCTACTTCTAAGACTTCGACAGTTCCATTGTACTATGGTCAGCGCGAAGATTATCGTGGTTTACGGTGTTTTGGAGGGCCGTGTTCGTCCTGGCGAACCTTTTTGTGCTGGGAAGGAGTACCCTCCTCTTCCTCAGCACTTCCCGGGGACCTCCCACGGGATGGTTTGGAGATGATAGTCTCCATCGCCTGTGCCTCTCCACGAGTCACAGATCCAGACCTCGAGCAGCTCGACGCACGACGAGCTGTCTGAGTCCTAGATACATGCTTCGTAGGAGTCACCTGAGCGAGAACATGAGATTGAGATTGTTTATTTTTTTCGGTTTCCTTTGCCTTGTGGGGTTTCTGTTTCTGTTGTTGGTTTGATTCAACAAGTTGTGCAACTAATTCTTTCAGTTCAATTACTGTACTTTCTAAACTATTTACTTTATCATTTAATGCTTTGTTTTCTTTCTCTTTAGCCTTCAGAAGTTCCAAGAGGTCATTTACTGCAGGAGCATTAGATGAGCCAGCTACAGCTCCGGCGTAGGATACGGTGGGAACCTGGGTAACCCCCTCCACCTTCCTCTTTGCCTCACCATAACTGACATCATGAGCCTTCATGTATGCCATTGTTTCGGTCTCCACAATCAGACTCCTGCAGATACCTGCACCTGCCTGGTGGGGGCCGCCACAATTGGCACACTTGAACACTGTCTCTGAACATTGATTCGTCTCGTGACTTCCGGCACATTTACCACAAATGAATTCACCTGAATCTCTAGTGAAACACCTCAATGCTGTATGTCCGAATTTTTGGCACCTGAAACAACGCATGGGTTTCTGAATGTAAGGTCTAACGTGAACAATTTCATATCCAATCTTAACAGTGTCAGGTATCTGAGCAGCAGCAAAAGTCATGAAAACTAGGCCAAATTTCTCTCTCTTGTTCTCTCTCATCCTGGTCATACTTTGCACTTCCACTACGCCCTGGTCCTTCATTCCGTCAAGTATGTCTGCATCATCCAGGTCAGCCAAATCCCTATGGAATATGACGCCCTTACAAGTATTTGGCCCAACTGGAATGGTGGTTTTCACTTTGAAAGAATGAATCTGCGTCAGTTTAAGTAAATCCTTAACCTGGGAAGAGTTGAGCACTTTAACCAGGAGACTACCATCTCGCAATTTCTTAGCAAATTCCAGACTGCCACCCACCTGACCATCAAGGACCTTTTTGATGATAAATGGGTTAACAGTCTTCAGAGATTGAGAAGCATCAACACAACGTACATTCACATATCGAGCATTCAGGGAAGGAATATCTATATCAGGTCGCCTTGGTCTGTCAGCCGTAGGGGTTCCAATATTGTCTGCCTTAGTCTTAGGATGGTCATTGGTCGTCAGCCTCCCTCCTTGAGGAGGAGGAAGGCTAGTCGAGGGATCAGCCATTCGGGACATCGGACTAGGTCCGAGCCCTCTCCACTCACCCTCTCCTAACTCCCTTAACTATTGTATCAACCCCCTAAAATAAGGACAATAATTTAGGGAAAAATAAAAGTAACCTTACTCAACCCTCCCTAGTGGTAGCCTGGCGGCGTACTCCAGTACCAGCTAGGGGATCGGAGCTAGTGCGGAAGGAACTTTCCCACCACCGAACCTGCCTAATGCGAGGGGTGGTGTAGTCAGAACCCACCTCCCAAGCGAATACCGTTGCTCAGAAATATGAGACAACCGTAGGCCCAAGAGGTCGCGGAAAATATGGAAGAAAAGAGTAGTTCGAGAAAAAGAGGTGCCCAAATGACACACCAGACTACTGGGCCCCACTACCACAGGGATTACCCCTGAGGCAGCGAGTGCTGCGGGTCTGGTGTAGGGAACAACTATCTACTAGCTAGCATGCACTACATGATGTCCTCAAGCAAAGACAAAACACAGAAGGTGCACAACAGCAGTGCAGCAAAACGCTGCAAATTACGTTACTATTTTACTTTACAAAAGCAAAGAGACAACAGAGTATTGCTGGCAAGAGGCCTCGGAACCCAAGGTAGCTCAAACGGACAATACGTGTAAACTGTTGGCGCTATGCAGAGAACGAGGACGAGGTCTTGACTGTACAGAGTCTGGACGCATAAAGGGGTCCTTGGTGACTTGACTTGTTGGATTTATGGCTATCAACCAGCGACATATAGTCAAAGGTCATTAAGCCAGTATAATCCATTTTATTCTATCAATTTATATAAGGTCATAAAGTTTTGTCTCCCTCAGAAAACAGAGCAGTTTGTCTATAATATTCTTATCATCAGATAGAATATTTTCAAAAGTAAAAGCTAGATGTTTAAGTTGAAAATATCTTATTATTTTTAATCTCTGGTTGACATACTTGTCACAAAAAAGAAGTAAATGATTTAATGACATTACTGTGTCACATTGTGTACACATAGGGGGAAATTCTTTATTTATATAGGGCTCTAAGTGAGTGAGCCTGGTGGCGTTGACCCTTAACCGAGCCACCACCACTTCATCCCTGCGACTACGCCAGGATGACGTAGCCCAGGGTTCAATCAAAAACTTGACTTTATTCCTGATGTTTAATCTGGTCCACTGCCTTTGCCACAGGAGATGCATTTTAGATTTTATGAGAGAGACAAAACACCTGAGATCCGTACGGACTATGCTAAGGTCCAGATCAACAGTCGACCCTGCTAATTTATCAGCTTGTTCATTACCATAGATACCATAATGTGATGGTACCCATATTAACTTGATCAATTTATTGGCACTAAATAGCTTACTAATGATATTACCCTGTATTTCATTGTTAGTTGTATTCAAAGATTTAATAGCTTTAAGTGAACTTAATGACTCAGTAAATATGACTATCCTATCGTGGGTCGTCGATAGGGCAAAATCCAAAGCTTTATCAATAGCAAATAATTCAGCAAGAAAAATAGATGTATGATTCGGCAGTCTGAATCTTAACTGACATTCATGCGACCATACACCCGCACCCACACATTCATCCGTCTTGGACCCGTCGGTATACAGTTGGAAATAAGAAAGATGTTTGACAATTATCTCACGAAACCTCTGGTGTACCTCCACCTCCGGCACCTGGGATTTAACCCCTGGTAACCAGGATTCCACACAAATAAAAGGGGGTATTACCCAAGGTGCAATATTTACTATAACCAGGGAATCGATTGTTGATAAGTCTATACGGACACACTCTACGAGGTCGTGGAGTCTTGCTCTGAGGGACCTAACGCCAGTGCCCTCCGGGGCCGTGCGTCCCCTAGGCGGATAACTTGGCCCTTCCAGGGGCCTATCGCCATGGCCCCCCGGCTGCAGGCGCAAAAAGGCACCACCGGGAGGATGACTCGGCTCCCCGGGAATACAAACAGCGGGCCTGGTGTCCCTTGGCCTAACGCCAGTGCCCCCTAGGGCGCAGGGGTTCCCGGACGGATAACTCGGTCCCTCTACCAGGGGCCTAACGCCATGGCCCCCCGGGTGCGGTTGCCGCAGCAAGGCATTACCGGGAGGATGACTCGGCACCCTGGCTTTCTTAGCAAAGTATGTTAACATTAGTTGGTCTCGTCTTAGACGGAGGGGAGGCACTTGTGACTCCACCTCTAGACGCTCGATTCGAGTGCAACGTAGGGCTCCAAGACACACACGCAAACAAGCATTCTGCACAACATCCACACCTTTCAAAACAGACTCAGATGCCGAACCATACACTATGGACCCATAATCTACTCTAGATCTGATCAGGGATTTATATAGCATTAACAAAGACTTCCTATCTGCTCCCCATTTTGTACCAGAAATGCATTTAAGTAAATTGAGTGCTTTTAAACATTTAGTTTTTAACTGGCTGACATGGCAAGTCCATGTCAGTCGACTGTCAAAAATCAGTCCAAGAAATCTAGTTGAATTTTGAATAGGTAGGGGGTTTCCACCCATGGTCAACCGGACGACGGGTTTTTTCCTATGAGTGAAAATAACCCCTACACTTTTTCTAATTGAAAACTTAAAACCCCACTGGAGGCCCCAATTATGGATCGAATCCAGTGCCGATTGAATTCGAGTTGCCGAAAACTGTGCACTATGGCTGGAGTGCCATATTGCACAGTCATCAGCATACAGTGAGTATTTAAGATTTCGAGGAGGAGCTGGTAGAATGTCATTAATCATACATAGAAATAAGGTCGGAGACAGAACACTTCCCTGGGGGACCCCGTTTGCCTGGACAAAAGTGTCCGAGAAAGTGACTGTATCCGAAAAAAGCTTGACAGAGAAAGTTCTGTCAGACATGAAATTCTTAACAAAAAAGGGCAGATTACCGCGTAATCCCATCGCATGTAGTTTCCTGAGGAGGCCATGTCGCCAGGTCATGTCGTAGGCTTTTTCTATGTCTAAAAATACTGCAACTAAAAACTGTTTTTTGGCAAATGCCTCTTGAATGTGAGATTCCAGGCTTACTAATTGATCGAGCGCCTGGCGACCTTTGCGGAAGCCACACTGCTCGTCAACCAGCAAGTTCCTGGAATTTAAAAAATGCAATAGCCTACGATTAACAATTCGTTCCATGACCTTGCATAAACAACTTGTGAGAGCAATAGGGCGATACGATGAAGTCGATCTGGGGTCCCCCCCTCCTTTCGGTATGGGAATGATATGTGCAAAGTGCCATGAATTTGGAAAAGCATGACCCCTCCAAATTTCATTAAACACTTGCAGCATCTTGATCATGGAATCATGATCAAGATGCTTAATCATCTCATACCGAATCTCATCGGGTCCTGGGGATGTCCCACTACAGGTTCCTAGGGCTTGAACAAGCTCTTGCATTGTAAGATCACAGTTGTAATCCAATTCATCTCCTGTGGCAAAGTTAATATGCTGCAGCTCTGATGCTTCCTTGAGAGGCAAGAAAGCTGGATGGTAATTGTCAGAGCTGCTAGCAAAAGAGAACTGCCTGGCGAGGGCGTTAGCAATGTCTCTAGGCTCGTCAAAATTGACGTTATTATGATTGATGTTGGTGATTTTAATTGAAATTTTCTTTTTATTTAACTTTTTAACAGTGGACCAGACTTTAGAGACAGATGTTTCAGAATTTATAGTAGAGACAAAGCTTCGCCAGGAGTCTCGTTTGGCTTGTTTGATGGTTCGACGAGCCCTAGCTCTCGCAAGTTTATACTTGCGAAAATTCTCATCACTGATATGAGTTTTGAAAAGCCTGTAAGCCCTATTTCTCTCACACAGTGCCATGCGGCAATCTGGCGTCCACCAAGGAACTCTATGCTTTGCGCTATCTATCGAAGTCTTAGGAATTGTTGCCGTTGCGGCTTTGAGAATACTATCTTTAATGTTATTTACTTTATCATCAATGGTTTCCCCAACAATTTCAATATTGAGACTCTTTGTGAAGGACACCCAGTCTGCTTTTTTTACGTTAAATTTAGGTGCTGAAGGCTCTTTAACAGTGTCGCTGTTATATTTAATCAAAATAGGAAAATGGTCACTTCCCAATGAGTCATCAATAGGTAGCCACTGGCAAGAAGTGGCAATTGATGGGGAGACCAGAGATAGGTCAAGGACGCTAAAATTACCGGTATTATCATCAACTCTCGTCGGACTACCGTCGTTCAGAAGAACCAAACCGGAATTACTGATAAGCCTGGCCATCTGTTCCCCCTTCCTGTCATCCCGCAGGGAACCCCATAACGTATGATGTGCATTAAAATCACCTACAATTAATTTTCTACAGGGCAGACTGTCCTGCAGATCAAAAACATCATCATAAGTTACTGTATCAGGTGGACAGTAGACAGAACAGACAGTCAGGTAGGTACCACCGAATTTCACTCTGCAGGCGACAGACTCCAGAGGGAAATTAGATGGCACCTCAGTGAAAGGGAGGGAACGGCGGATGTAGAGAGCTACCCCACCTCCCCCCCTCCCGTTTCGATCCTTCCTAATTAACTCGTAGTTCCGAAGCTGGATAACCTCGTCTTCAACCCGGTTATCCAGATGAGTTTCCTGAAGGGCAATAATATCGGCAGCGTAAGTACAGGCCAAAAGTTTAAGTTCATTTAATCTACTTCTAAGACTTCGACAGTTCCATTGTACTATGGTCAGCGCGAAGATTATCGTGGTTTACGGTGTTTTGGAGGGCCGTGTTCGTCCTGGCGAACCTTTTTGTGCTGGGAAGGAGTACCCTCCTCTTCCTCAGCACTTCCCGGGGACCTCCCACGGGATGGTTTGGAGATGATAGTCTCCATTGCCTGTGCCTCTCCACGAGTCACAGATCCAGACCTCGAGCAGCTCGACGCACGACGAGCTGTCCGAGTCCCGGACACATGCTTCGTGGGAGTCACCTGAGCGAGAACATGAGATTGAGATTGTTTATTTTTAGCGGTTTCATTTGCCTTGTGGGGTTTCTGTTTCTGTTGTTGGTTTGATTCAACAAGTTGTGCAACTAATTCTTTCAATTCAATTACTGTAGTTTCCAAACTATTTACTTTATCATTTAATGCTTTGTTTTCTTTTTCTTTGGCTTTAAGAAGTTCCAAGAGGTCATTTACGGCAGGAGCATTAGATGAGCCAGCTACAGCTCCGGCGTAGGATACGGTGGGAACCTGGGTAACCCCCTCCACCTTCCTCTTTGCCTCACCATAACTGACATCATGAGCCTTCATGTATGCCATTGTTTCGGTCTCCACAATCAGACTTCTGCAGATACCTGCACCTGCCTGGTGGGGGCCGCCACAATTGGCACACTTGAATACTGTCTCTGAACATAAATTAGTCTCGTGACTTCCGGCACATTTACCACAAATGAATTCACCTGAATCTCTAGTGAAACACCTCAATGCTGTATGTCCGAATTTTTGGCACCTGAAACAACGCATGGGTTTCTGAATATATGGTCTAACGTGAACAATTTCGTATCCAATTTTAACTGTATCCGGTATCTGAGCAGCAGCAAAAGTCATGAAAACTAGGCCAAATTTCTCTCTCTTGTTCTCTCTCATCCTGGTCATACTTTGCACTTCCACTACGCCCTGGTCCTTCATTCCGTCAAGTATGTCTGCATCATCCAGGTCAGCCAAATCCCTATGGAATATGACGCCCTTACAAGTATTTGGCCCAACTGGAATGGTGGTTTTCACCTTGAAAGTATGAATCTGCGTCAGTTTAAGTAAATCCTTAACCTGGGAAGAGTTGAGCACTTTAACCAGGAGACTACCATCTCGCAATTTCTTAGCAAATTCCAGACTGCCACCCACCTGACCATCAAGGACCTTTTTGATGATAAATGGGTTAACAGTCTTCAGAGATTGAGATTCATCAACACAACGTACATTCACGTAACGAGCATTCAGGGAAGGAATATCTATATCAGGTCGCCTTTGTCTGTCAGCCGTAGGGGTTCCATTATTGTCTGCCTTAGTCTTAGGATGGTCATTGGTCGTCAGCCTCCCTCCTTGAGGAGGAGGAAGGCTAGTCGAGGGATCAGCCATTCGGGACATCGGACTAGGTCCGAGCCCTCTCCACTCACCCTCTCCTAACTCCCTTAACTATTGTATCAACCCCCTAAAATAAGGACAATAATTTAGGGAAAAATAAAAGTAACCTCACTCAACCCTCCCTAGTGGTAGCCTGGCGGCGTACTCCAGTACCAGCTAGGGGATCGGAGCTAGTGCGGAAGGAACTTTCCCACCACCGAACCTGCCTAATGCGAGGGGTGGTGTAGTCAGAACCCACCTCCCAAGCGAATACCGTTGCTCAGAAATATGAGACAACCGTAGGCTCAAGAGGTCGCGGAAAATATGGAAGAAAAAGAGTAGTTCGAGAAAAAGAGGTGCCCAAATGACACACCAGACTACTGGGCCCCACTACCACAGGGATTACCCCTGAGGCAGCGAGTGCTGCGGGTCTGGTGTAGGGAACAACTATCTACTAGCTAGCATGCACTACATGATGTCCTCAAGCAAAGACAAAACACAGAAGGTGCACAACAGCAGTGCAGCAAAACGCTGCAAATTACGTTACTATTTACTTTACAAAAGCAAAGAGACAACAGAGTATTGCTGGCAAGAGGCCTCGGAACCCAAGGTAGCTCGAACGGACAATACGTGTAAACTGTTGGCGCTATGCAGAGAACGAGGACGAGGTCTTGACTGCACAGAGTCTGGACGCATAATGGTCCTTGGTGGTTTGGTTTGTTGGATTTATGGCTATCAACCAGCGACATATAGTCAAAGGTCATTAAGCCAGTATAATCCATTTTATTCTATCAATTTATATAAGGTCATAAAGTTTTGTCTCCCTCAGAAAACAGAGCAGTTTGTCTATAATATTCTTATCATCAGATAGAATATTTTCGATGGTAAGAGCAAGTTTTTTAAATTGAAAAAATCTTTTAATTTTAATTCTTTGATTTGAATATTTATTACAGTAAATAAGTAAATGATTGATTGACATTACTGTGTCACAGTGTGTACACATTGGTGGAAATTCTTTGTTGATATATGGCTCTAAGTGAGTGAGCCTGGTGGCGTTGACCCTCAACCGAGCCACCACCACTTCATCCCTGCGACTACGCCAGGATGACGTAGCCCAGGGTTCAATCAAAAGCTTAACTTTATTTCTGATGTCTAGTCTGGTCCACTGCCTTTGCCACAGGAGATGAATTTTAGATTTTATGAGAGAGACGAAACACCTGAGATCCGTACGGACTATGCTAAGGTCCAGATCAACAGTCGACCCTGCTAATTTGTCAGCTTGTTCATTACCATAGATACCATAATGTGATGGTACCCATATTAACTTGATCAATTTATTGGCACTAAATAGCTTACTAATGATATTACCCTGTATTTCATTGTTAGTTGTATTCAAAGATTTAATAGCTTTAAGTGAACTTAATGAATCAGTAAATATGACTATCCTATCGTGGGTCGTCGATAGGGCAAAATCCAAAGCTTTATCAATAGCAAATAATTCAGCAAGAAAAATAGATGTATGATTCGGCAGTCTGAATCTTAACTGACATTCATGCGACCATACACCCGCACCTACACATTCATCCGTCTTGGACCCGTCGGTATACAGTTGGAAATAAGAAAGATGTTTGACAATTATCTCACGAAACCTCTGGTGTACCTCCACCTCCGGCACCTGGGATTTAACCCCTGGTAACCAGGATTCCACACAACTAAAAGGGGGTATTACCCAAGGTGCAATATTTACTATAACCAGGGAATCGATTGTTGATAAGTCTATACCGACACACTCTACGAGGTCGTGGAGTCTTGCTCTGAGGGACCTAACGCCAGTGCCCTCCGGGGCCGTGCGTCCCCTAGGCGGATAACTTGGCCCTTCCAGGGGCCTATCGCCATGGCCCCCCGGCTGCGGGCGCAAAAAGGCACCACCGGGAGGATGACTCGGCTCCCCGGGATTACAAACAGCGGGCCTGGTGTCCCTTGGCCTAACGCCAGTGCCCCCTAGGGCGCAGGGGTTCCCGGACGGATGACTCGGTCCCTCTACCAGGGGCCTAACGCCATGGCCCCCCGGGTGCGGTTGCCGCAGCAAGGCATTACTGGGAGGATGACTCGGCACCCTGGCTTTCTTAGCGAAATATGTTAACATTAGTTGGTCTCGTCTTAGACGGAGGGGAGGCACTTGTGACTCCACCTCTAGACGCTCGATTCGAGTGCAACGTAGGGCTCCAAGACACACACGCAAACAAGCATTCTGCACAACATCCAAACCTTTCAACACAGACTCAGATGCCGAACCATACACTATGGACCCATAATCTACTCTAGATCTGATCAGGGATTTATATAGCATTAACAAAGACTTCCTATCTGCTCCCCATTCTTTACCAGAAATGCATTTAAGTAAATTGAGTGCTTTTAAACATTTAGTTTTTAACTGACTGACATGGCAAGTCCATGTCAGTCGACTGTCAAAAATCAGTCCAAGAAATCTAGTTGAATTTTGAATAGGTAGGGGGTTTCCACCCATGGTCAACCGAACGTCTGGTTTTTTCCTATGAGTGAAAATAACCCCTACACTTTTTCTAATTGAAAACTTAAAACCCCACTGGAGGCCCCAATTATGGATCGAATCCAGTGCCGATTGAATTCGAGTTGCCGAAAACTGTGCACCATGGCTGGAGTGCCATATTGCACAGTCATCGGCATACAGTGAGTATTTAAGATTTCGTGGAGGAGCTGGTAGAATGTCATTAATCATACATAGAAATAAGGTCGGAGACAGAACACTTCCCTGGGGGACCCCGTTTGCCTGGACAAAAGTGTCCGAGAAAGTGACTGTATCCGAAAAAAGCTTGACAGAGAAAGTTCTGTCAGACATGAAATTCTTAACAAAAAAGGGCAGATTACCGCGTAATCCCATCGCATGTAGTTTCCTGAGGAGGCCATGTCGCCAGGTCATGTCGTAGGCTTTTTCTATATCTAAAAATACTGCAACTAAAAACTGTTTTTTGGCAAATGCCTCTTGAATATGAGATTCCAGGCTTACTAATTGATCGAGCGTCTGGCGACCTTTGCGGAAGCCACACTGCTCGTCAACCAGCAAGTTCCTGGAATTTAAAAAATGCAATAGCCTACGATTAACAATTCGTTCCATGACCTTGCATAAACAACTTGTGAGAGCAATAGGGCGATACGATGAAGTCGATCTGGGGTCCCCCCCTCCTTTCGGTATGGGAATGATATGTGCAAAGTGCCATGAATTTGGAAAAGCATGACCCCTCCAAATTTCATTAAACACTTGCAGCATCTTGATCATGGAATCATGATCAAGATGCTTAATCATCTCATACCGAATCTCATCGGGTCCTGGGGATGTCCCACTACAGGCTCCTAGGGCTTGAACAAGCTCTTGCATTGTAAGATCACAGTTGTAATCCAATTCATCTCCTGTGGCAAAGTTAATATGCTGCAGCTCTGATGCTTCCTTGAGAGGCAAGAAAGCTGGATGGTAATTGTCAGAGCTGCTAGCAAAAGAGAACTGCCTGGCGAGGGCGTTAGCAATGTCTCTAGGCTCGTCAAAATTGACGTTATTATGATTGATGTTAGTTATTTTAATTGATATTTTCTTTTTATTTAACTTTTTAACAGTGGACCAGACTTTAGAGATAGATGTTTCTGAGTTAATAGTAGAGACAAAGCTTCGCCAGGAGTCTCGTTTGGCTTGTTTGATGGTTCTACGAGCCCTAGCTCTCGCAAGTTTATACTTGCGAAAATTCTCATCACTGATGTGAATTTTGAAAAGCCTGTAGGCCCTATTTCTCTCACACAGTGCTATGCGGCAATCTGGCGTCCACCAAGGAACTCTATGCTTTGCGCTATCTATCGAAGTCTTAGGAATGGTTGCCGTTGCGGCTTTGAGAATACTATCTTTAATGTTATTTACTTTATCATCAATGGTTTCCCCAACAATTTCAATATTGAGACTCTTTGTGAAGGACACCCAGTCTGCTTTTTTTACGTTAAATTTAGGTGCTGAAGGCTCTTTAACAGTGTCGCTGTTATATTTAATCAAAATAGGAAAATGGTCACTTCCCAATGAGTCATCAATAGGTAGCCACTGGCAAGAAGTGGCAATTGATGGGGAGACCAGAGATAGGTCAAGGACGCTAAAATTACCGGTATTATCATCAACTCTCGTCGGACTACCGTCGTTCAAAAGAACCAAACCGGAATTACTGATAAGCCTAGCCATCTGTTCCCCCTTCCTGTCATCCCGCAGGGAACCCCATAACGTATGATGTGCATTAAAATCACCTACAATTAATTTTCTACAGGGCAGACTGTCCTGCAGATCAAAAACATCATCATAAGTTACTGTATCAGGAGGACAGTAGACAGAACAGACAGTCAGGTAGGTACCACCGAATTTC
This sequence comes from Petrolisthes manimaculis, assembly GCA_034508575.1. Lineage (NCBI taxonomy): Eukaryota > Metazoa > Arthropoda > Malacostraca > Decapoda > Porcellanidae > Petrolisthes > Petrolisthes manimaculis. Next base: position 82,101 of record JAWZYT010002075.1, on the reverse strand, counting down.
ACTCTGCAGGCGACAGACTCCAGAGGGAAATTAGATGGCACCTCAGTGAAAGGGAGGGAACGGCGGATGTAGAGAGCTACCCCACCTCCCCCCCTCCCGTTTCGATCCTTCCTAATTAACTCGTAGTTCCGAAGCTGGATAACCTCGTCTTCAACCCGGTTATCCAGATGAGTTTCCTGAAGGGCAATAATATCGGCAGCGTAAGTACAGGCCAAAAGTTTAAGTTCATTTAATCTACTTCTAAGACTTCGACAGTTCCATTGTACTATGGTCAGCGCGAAGATTATCGTGGTTTACGGTGTTTTGGAGGGCCGTGTTCGTCCTGGCGAACCTTTTTGTGCTGGGAAGGAGTACCCTCCTCTTCCTCAGCACTTCCCGGGGACCTCCCACGGGATGGTTTGGAGATGATAGTCTCCATTGCCTGTGCCTCTCCACGAGTCACAGATCCAGACCTCGAGCAGCTCGACGCACGACGAGCTGTCCGAGTCCCGGACACATGCTTCGTGGGAGTCACCTGAGCGAGAACATGAGATTGAGATTGTTTATTTTTAGCGGTTTCATTTGCCTTGTGGGGTTTCTGTTTCTGTTGTTGGTTTGATTCAACAAGTTGTGCAACTAATTCTTTCAATTCAATTACTGTAGTTTCCAAACTATTTACTTTATCATTTAATGCTTTGTTTTCTTTTTCTTTGGCTTTAAGAAGTTCCAAGAGGTCATTTACGGCAGGAGCATTAGATGAGCCAGCTACAGCTCCGGCGTAGGATACGGTGGGAACCTGGGTAACCCCCTCCACCTTCCTCTTTGCCTCACCATAACTGACATCATGAGCCTTCATGTATGCCATTGTTTCGGTCTCCACAATCAGACTTCTGCAGATACCTGCACCTGCCTGGTGGGGGCCGCCACAATTGGCACACTTGAATACTGTCTCTGAACATAAATTAGTCTCGTGACTTCCGGCACATTTACCACAAATGAATTCACCTGAATCTCTAGTGAAACACCTCAATGCTGTATGTCCGAATTTTTGGCACCTGAAACAACGCATGGGTTTCTGAATATATGGTCTAACGTGAACAATTTCGTATCCAATTTTAACTGTATCCGGTATCTGAGCAGCAGCAAAAGTCATGAAAACTAGGCCAAATTTCTCTCTCTTGTTCTCTCTCATCCTGGTCATACTTTGCACTTCCACTACGCCCTGGTCCTTCATTCCGTCAAGTATGTCTGCATCATCCAGGTCAGCCAAATCCCTATGGAATATGACGCCCTTACAAGTATTTGGCCCAACTGGAATGGTGGTTTTCACCTTGAAAGTATGAATCTGCGTCAGTTTAAGTAAATCCTTAACCTGGGAAGAGTTGAGCACTTTAACCAGGAGACTACCATCTCGCAATTTCTTAGCAAATTCCAGACTGCCACCCACCTGACCATCAAGGACCTTTTTGATGATAAATGGGTTAACAGTCTTCAGAGATTGAGATTCATCAACACAACGTACATTCACGTAACGAGCATTCAGGGAAGGAATATCTATATCAGGTCGCCTTTGTCTGTCAGCCGTAGGGGTTCCATTATTGTCTGCCTTAGTCTTAGGATGGTCATTGGTCGTCAGCCTCCCTCCTTGAGGAGGAGGAAGGCTAGTCGAGGGATCAGCCATTCGGGACATCGGACTAGGTCCGAGCCCTCTCCACTCACCCTCTCCTAACTCCCTTAACTATTGTATCAACCCCCTAAAATAAGGACAATAATTTAGGGAAAAATAAAAGTAACCTCACTCAACCCTCCCTAGTGGTAGCCTGGCGGCGTACTCCAGTACCAGCTAGGGGATCGGAGCTAGTGCGGAAGGAACTTTCCCACCACCGAACCTGCCTAATGCGAGGGGTGGTGTAGTCAGAACCCACCTCCCAAGCGAATACCGTTGCTCAGAAATATGAGACAACCGTAGGCTCAAGAGGTCGCGGAAAATATGGAAGAAAAAGAGTAGTTCGAGAAAAAGAGGTGCCCAAATGACACACCAGACTACTGGGCCCCACTACCACAGGGATTACCCCTGAGGCAGCGAGTGCTGCGGGTCTGGTGTAGGGAACAACTATCTACTAGCTAGCATGCACTACATGATGTCCTCAAGCAAAGACAAAACACAGAAGGTGCACAACAGCAGTGCAGCAAAACGCTGCAAATTACGTTACTATTTACTTTACAAAAGCAAAGAGACAACAGAGTATTGCTGGCAAGAGGCCTCGGAACCCAAGGTAGCTCGAACGGACAATACGTGTAAACTGTTGGCGCTATGCAGAGAACGAGGACGAGGTCTTGACTGCACAGAGTCTGGACGCATAATGGTCCTTGGTGGTTTGGTTTGTTGGATTTATGGCTATCAACCAGCGACATATAGTCAAAGGTCATTAAGCCAGTATAATCCATTTTATTCTATCAATTTATATAAGGTCATAAAGTTTTGTCTCCCTCAGAAAACAGAGCAGTTTGTCTATAATATTCTTATCATCAGATAGAATATTTTCGATGGTAAGAGCAAGTTTTTTAAATTGAAAAAATCTTTTAATTCTAATTCTTTGATTTGAATATTTATTACAGTAAATAAGTAAATGATTGATTGACATTACTGTGTCACATTGTGTGCACATTGGTGGAAAATCTTTGTTGATATATGGCTCTAAGTGAGTGAGCCTGGTGGCGTTGACCCTCAACCGAGCCACCACCACTTCATCCCTGCGACTACGCCAGGATGACGTAGCCCAGGGTTCAATCAAAAGCTTTACTTTATTTCTGATGTCTAATCTGGTCCACTGCCTTTGCCACAGGAGATGAATTTTAGATTTTATGAGAGAGACAAAACACCTGAGATCCGTACGGACTATGCTAAGGTCCAGATCAACAGTCGACCCTGCTAACTTGTCAGCTTGTTCATTACCATAGATACCATAATGTGATGGTACCCATATTAACTTGATCAATTTATTGGCACTAAATAGCTTACTAATGATATTACCCTGTATTTCATTGTTAGTTGTATTCAAAGATTTAATAGCTTTAAGTGAACTTAATGAATCAGTAAATATGACTATCCTATCGTGGGTCGTCGATAGGGCAAAATCCAAAGCTTTATCTATAGCAAATAATTCAGCAAGAAAAATAGATGTATGATTCGGCAGTCTGAATCTTAACTGACATTCATGCGACCATACACCCGCACCCACACATTCATCCGTCTTGGACCCGTCGGTATACAGTTGGAAATAAGAAAGATGTTTGACAATTATCTCACGAAACCTCTGGTGTACCTCCACCTCCGGCACCTGGGATTTAACCCCCGGTAACCAGGATTCCACACAACTAAAAGGGGGTATTACCCAAGGTGCAATATTTACTATAACCAGGGAATCGATTGTTGATAAGTCTATACCGACACACTCTACGAGGTCGTGGAGTCTTGCTCTGAGGGACCTAACGCCAGTGCCCTCCGGGGCCGTGCGTCCCCTAGGCGGATAACTTGGCCCTTCCAGGGGCCTATCGCCATGGCCCCCCGGCTGCAGGCGCAAAAAGGCACCACCGGGAGGATGACTCGGCTCCCCGGGAATACAAACAGCGGGCCTGGTGTCCCTTGGCCTAACGCCAGTGCCCCCTAGGGCGCAGGGGTTCCCGGACGGATAACTCGGTCCCTCTGCCAGGGGCCTAACGCCATGGCCCCCCGGGTGCGGTTGCCGCAGCAAGGCATTACCGGGAGGATGACTCGGCACCCTGGCTTTCTTAGCAAAGTATGTTAACATTAGTTGGTCTCGTCTTAGACGGAGGGGAGGCACTTGTGACTCCACCTCTAGACGCTCGATTCGAGTGCAACGTAGGGCTCCAAGACACACACGCAAACAAGCATTCTGCACAACATCCACACCTTTCAACACAGACTCAGATGCCGAACCATACACTATGGACCCATAATCTACTCTAGATCTGATCAGGGATTTATATAGCATTAACAAAGACTTCCTATCTGCTCCCCATTTCGTACCAGAAATGCATTTAAGTAAATTGAGTGCTTTTAAACATTTAGTTTTTAACTGACTGACATGGCAAGTCCATGTCAGTCGACTGTCAAAAATCAGTCCAAGAAATCTAGTTGAATTTTGAATAGGTAGGGGGTTTCCACCCATGGTCAACCGGACGACTGGTTTTTTCCTATGAGTGAAAATAACCCCTACACTTTTTCTAATTGAAAACTTAAAACCCCACTGGAGGCCCCAATTATGGATCGAATCCAGTGCCGATTGAATTCGAGTTGCCGAAAACTGTGCACTATGGCTGGAGTGCCATATTGCACAGTCATCAGCATACAGTGAGTATTTAAGATTTCGAGGAGGAGCTGGTAGAATGTCATTAATCATACATAGAAATAAGGTCGGAGACAGAACACTTCCCTGGGGGACCCCGTTTGCCTGGACAAAAGTGTCCGAGAAAGTGACTGTATCCGAAAAAAGCTTGACAGAGAAAGTTCTGTCAGACATGAAATTCTTAACAAAAAAGGGCAGATTACCGCGTAATCCCATCGCATGTAGTTTCCTGAGGAGGCCATGTCGCCAGGTCATGTCGTAGGCTTTTTCTATATCTAAAAATACTGCAACTAAAAACTGTTTTTTGGCAAATGCCTCTTGAATATGAGATTCCAGGCTTACTAATTGATCGAGCGTCTGGCGACCTTTGCGGAAGCCACACTGCTCGTCAACCAGCAAGTTCCTGGAATTTAAAAAATGCAATAGCCTACGATTAACAATTCGTTCCATGACCTTGCATAAACAACTTGTGAGAGCAATAGGGCGATACGATGAAGTCGATCTGGGGTCCCCCCCTCCTTTCGGCATGGGAATGATATGTGCAAAGTGCCATGAATTTGGAAAGGCATGACCCCTCCAAATTTCATTAAACACTTGCAGCATCTTGATCATGGAATCATGATCAAGATGCTTAATCATCTCATACCGAATCTCATCGGGTCCTGGGGATGTCCCACTACAGGCTCCTAGGGCTTGAACAAGCTCTTGCATTGTAAGATCACAGTTGTAATCCAATTCATCTCCTGTGGCAAAGTTAATATGCTGCAGCTCTGATGCTTCCTTGAGAGGCAAGAAAGCTGGATGGTAATTGTCAGAGCTGCTAGCAAAAGAGAACTGCCTGGCGAGGGCGTTAGCAATGTCTCTAGGCTCGTCAAAATTGACGTTATTATGATTGATGTTGGTGATTTTAATTGAAATTTTCTTTTTATTTAACTTTTTAACAGTGGACCAGACTTTAGAGACAGATGTTTCAGAATTTATAGTAGAGACAAAGCTTCGCCAGGAGTCTCGTTTGGCTTGTTTGATGGTTCGACGAGCCCTAGCTCTCGCAAGTTTATACTTGCGAAAATTCTCATCACTGATATGAGTTTTGAAAAGCCTGTAAGCCCTATTTCTCTCACACAGTGCTATGCGGCAATCTGGCGTCCACCAAGGAACTCTATGCTTTGCGCTATCTATCGAAGTCTTAGGAATTGTTGCCGTTGCGGCTTTGAGAATACTATCTTTAATGTTATTTACTTTATCATCAATGGTTTCCCCAACAATTTCAATATTGAGACTCTTTGTGAAGGACACCCAGTCTGCTTTTTTTACGTTAAATTTAGGTGCTGAAGGCTCTTTAACAGTGTCGCTGTTATATTTAATCAAAATAGGAAAATGGTCACTTCCCAATGAGTCATCAATAGGTAGCCACTGGCAAGAAGTGGCAATTGATGGGGAGACCAGAGATAGGTCAAGGACGCTAAAATTACCGGTATTATCATCAACTCTCGTCGGACTACCGTCGTTCAAAAGAATCAAACCGGAATTACTGATAAGCCTAGCCATCTGTTCCCCCTTCCTGTCATCCCGCAGGGAACCCCATAACGTATGATGTGCATTAAAATCACCTACAATTAATTTTCTACAGGGCAGACTGTCCTGCAGATCAAAAACATCATCATAAGTTACTGTATCAGGAGGACAGTAGACAGAACAGACAGTCAGGTAGGTACCACCGAATTTCACTCTGCAGGCGACAGACTCCAGAGGGAAATTAGATGGCACCTCAGTGAAAGGGAGGGAACGGCGGATGTAGAGAGCTACCCCACCTCCCCCCCTCCCGTTTCGATCCTTCCTAATTAACTCGTAGTTCCGAAGCTGGATAACCTCGTCTTCAACCCGGTTATCCAGATGAGTTTCCTGAAGGGCAATAATATCGGCAGCGTAAGTACAGGCCAAAAGTTTAAGTTCATTTAATCTACTTCTAAGACTTCGACAGTTCCATTGTACTATGGTCAGCGCGAAGATTATCGTGGTTTACGGTGTTTTGGAGGGCCGTGTTCGTCCTGGCGAACCTTTTTGTGCTGGGAAGGAGTACCCTCCTCTTCCTCAGCACTTCCCGGGGACCTCCCACGGGATGGTTTGGAGATGATAGTCACCATTGCCTGTGCCTCTCCACGAGTCACAGATCCAGACCTCGAGCAGCTCGACGCACGACGAGCTGTCCGAGTCCCGGACACATGCTTCGTGGGAGTCACCTGAGCGAGAACATGAGATTGAGATTGTTTATTTTTAGCGGTTTCATTTGCCTTGTGGGGTTTCTGTTTCTGTTGTTGGTTTGATTCAACAAGTTGTGCAACTAATTCTTTCAATTCAATTACTGTAGTTTCCAAACTATTTACTTTATCATTTAATGCTTTGTTTTCTTTTTCTTTGGCTTTAAGAAGTTCCAAGAGGTCATTTACGGCAGGAGCATTAGATGAGCCAGCTACAGCTCCGGCGTAGGATACGGTGGGAACCTGGGTAACCCCCTCCACCTTCCTCTTTGCCTCACCATAACTGACATCATGAGCCTTCATGTATGCCATTGTTTCGGTCTCCACAATCAGACTTCTGCAGATACCTGCACCTGCCTGGTGGGGGCCGCCACAATTGGCACACTTGAATACTGTCTCTGAACATAAATTCGTCTCGTGACTTCCGGCACATTTACCACAAATGAATTCACCTGAATCTCTAGTGAAACACCTCAATGCTGTATGTCCGAATTTTTGGCACCTGAAACAACGCATGGGTTTCTGAATATATGGTCTAACGTGAACAATTTCGTATCCAATTTTAACTGTATCCGGTATCTGAGCAGCAGCAAAAGTCATGAAAACTAGGCCAAATTTCTCTCTCTTGTTCTCTCTCATCCTGGTCATACTTTGCACTTCCACTACGCCCTGGTCCTTCATTCCGTCAAGTATGTCTGCATCATCCAGGTCAGCCAAATCCCTATGGAATATGACGCCCTTACAAGTATTTGGCCCAACTGGAATGGTGGTTTTCACCTTGAAAGTATGAATCTGCGTCAGTTTAAGTAAATCCTTAACCTGGGAAGAGTTGAGCACTTTAACCAGGAGACTACCATCTCGCAATTTCTTAGCAAATTCCAGACTGCCACCCACCTGACCATCAAGGACCTTTTTGATGATAAATGGGTTAACAGTCTTCAGAGATTGAGATTCATCAACACAACGTACATTCACGTAACGAGCATTCAGGGAAGGAATATCTATATCAGGTCGCCTTTGTCTGTCAGCCGTAGGGGTTCCATTATTGTCTGCCTTAGTCTTAGGATGGTCATTGGTCGTCAGCCTCCCTCCTTGAGGAGGAGGAAGGCTAGTCGAGGGATCAGCCATTCGGGACATCGGACTAGGTCCGAGCCCTCTCCACTCACCCTCTCCTAACTCCCTTAACTATTGTATCAACCCCCTAAAATAAGGACAATAATTTAGGGAAAAATAAAAGTAACCTCACTCAACCCTCCCTAGTGGTAGCCTGGCGGCGTACTCCAGTACCAGCTAGGGGATCGGAGCTAGTGCGGAAGGAACTTTCCCACCACCGAACCTGCCTAATGCGAGGGGTGGTGTAGTCAGAACCCACCTCCCAAGCGAATACCGTTGCTCAGAAATATGAGACAACCGTAGGCTCAAGAGGTCGCGGAAAATATGGAAGAAAAGAGTAGTTCGAGAAAAAGAGGTGCCCAAATGACACACCAGACTACTGGGCCCCACTACCACAGGGATTACCCCTGAGGCAGCGAGTGCTGCGGGTCTGGTGTAGGGAACAACTATCTACTAGCTAGCATGCACTACATGATGTCCTCAAGCAAAGACAAAACACAGAAGGTGCACAACAGCAGTGCAGCAAAACGCTGCAAATTACGTTACTATTTACTTTACAAAAGCAAAGAGACAACAGAGTATTGCTGGCAAGAGGCCTCAGAACCCAAGGTAGCTCGAACGGACAATACGTGTAAACTGTTGGCGCTATGCAGAGAACGAGGACGAGGTCTTGACTGCACAGAGTCTGGACGCATAATGGTCCTTGGTGGTTGGTTTGTTGGATTTATGGCTATCAACCAGCGACATATAGTCAAAGGTCATTAAGCCAGTATAATCCATTTTATTCTATCAATTTATATAAGGTCATAAAGTTTTGTCTCCCTCAGAAAACAGAGCAGTTTGTCTATAATATTCTTATCATCAGATAGAATATTTTCGATGGTAAGAGCAAGTTTTTTAAATTGAAAAAATCTTTTAATTTTAATTCTTTGATTTGAATATTTATTACAGTAAATAAGTAAATGATTGATGGACATTACTGTGTCACAGTGTGTACACATTGGTGGAAATTCTTTGTTAATATAGGGCTCTAAGTGAGTGAGCCTGGTGGCGTTGACCCTCAACCGAGCCACCACCACTTCATCCCTGCGACTACGCCAGGATGACGTAGCCCAGGGTTCAATAAGAAGCTTTACTTTATTTCTGATGTCTAATCCGGTCCACTGCCTTTGCCACAGGAGATGAATTTTAGATTTTATGAGAGAGACAAAACACCTGAGATCCGTACGGACTATGCTAAGGTCCAGATCAACAGTCGACCCTGCTAACTTGTCAGCTTGTTCATTACCATAGATACCATAATGTGATGGTACCCATATTAACTTGATCAATTTATTGGCACTAAATAGCTTACTAATGATATTACCCTGTATTTCATTGTTAGTTGTATTCAAAGATTTAATAGCTTGAAGTGAACTTAATGAATCAGTAAATATGACTATCCTATCGTGGGTCGTCGATAGGGCAAAATCCAAAGCTTTATCTATAGCAAATAATTCAGCAAGAAAAATAGATGTATGATTCGGCAGTCTGAATCTTAACTGACATTCATGCGACCATACACCCGCACCCACACATTCATCCGTCTTGGACCCGTCGGTATACAGTTGGAAATAAGAAAGATGTTTGACAATTATCTCACGAAACCTCTGGTGTACCTCCACCTCCGGCACCTGGGATTTAACCCCCGGTAACCAGGATTCCACACAACTAAATGGGGGTATTACCCAAGGTGCAATATTTACTATAACCAGGGAATCGATTGTTGATAAGTCTATACCGACGCACTCTACGAGGTCGTGGAGTCTTGCTCTGAGGGACCTAACGCCAGTGCCCTCCGGGGCCGTGCGTCCCCTAGGCGGATAACTTGGCCCTTCCAGGGGCCTATCGCCATGGCCCCCCGGCTGCAGGCGCAAAAAGGCACCACCGGGAGGATGACTCGGCTCCCCGGGAATACAAACAGCGGGCCTGGTGTCCCTTGGCCTAACGCCAGTGCCCCCTAGGGCGCAGGGGTTCCCGGACGGATAACTCGGTCCCTCTGCCAGGGGCCTAACGCCATGGCCCCCCGGGTGCGGTTGCCGCAGCAAGGCATTACCGGGAGGATGACTCGGCACCCTGGCTTTCTTAGCAAAGTATGTTAACATTAGTTGGTCTCGTCTTAGACGGAGGGAAGGCACTTGTGACTCCACCTCTAGACGCTCGATTCGAGTGCAACGTAGGGCTCCAAGACACACACGCAAACAAGCATTCTGCACAATATCCAAACCTTTCAACACAGACTCAGATGCCGAACCATACACTATGGACCCATAATCTACTCTAGATCTGATCAGGGATTTATATAGCATTAACAAAGACTTCCTATCTGCTCCCCATTCTTTACCAGAAATGCATTTAAGTAAATTGAGTGCTTTTAAACATTTAGTTTTTAACTGACTGACATGGCAAGTCCATGTCAGTCGACTGTCAAAAATCAGTCCAAGAAATCTAGTTGAATTTTGAATAGGTAGGGGGTTTCCACCCATGGTCAACCGGACGACTGGTTTTTTCCTATGAGTGAAAATAACCCCTACACTTTTTCTAATTGAAAACTTAAAACCCCACTGGAGGCCCCAATTATGGATCGAATCCAGTGCCGATTGAATTCGAGTTGCCGAAAACTGTGCACTATGGCTGGAGTGCCATATTGCACAGTCATCAGCATACAGTGAGTATTTAAGATTTCGAGGAGGAGCTGGCAGAATGTCATTTATCATACATAGAAATAAGGTCGGAGACAGAACACTTCCCTGGGGGACCCCGTTTGCCTGGACAAAAGTGTCCGAGAAAGTGACTGTATCCGAAAAAAGCTTGACAGAGAAAGTTCTGTCAGACATGAAATTCTTAACAAAAAAGGGCAGATTACCGCGTAATCCCATCGCATGTAGTTTCCTGAGGAGGCCATGTCGCCAGGTCATGTCGTAGGCTTTTTCTATGTCTAAAAATACTGCAACTAAAAACTGTTTTTTGGCAAATGCCTCTTGAATGTGAGATTCCAGGCTTACTAATTGATCGAGCGTCTGGCGACCTTTGCGGAAGCCACACTGCTCGTCAACCAGCAAGTTCCTGGAATTTAAAAAAATGCAATAGTCTACGATTAACAATTCGTTCCATGACCTTGCATAAACAACTTGTGAGAGCAATAGGGCGATACGATGAAGTCGATCTGGGGTCCCCCCCTCCTTTCGGTATGGGAATGATATGTGCAAAGTGCCATGAATTTGGAAAAGCATGACCCCTCCAAATTTCATTAAACACTTGCAGCATCTTGATCATGGAATCATGATCAAGATGCTTTATCATCTCATACCGAATCTCATCGGGTCCCGGGGATGTCCCACTACAGGCTCCTAGGGCTTGAACAAGCTCTTGCATTGTAAGATTACAGTTGTAATCCAATTCATCTCCTGTGGCAAAGTTAATAGGCTGCAGCTCTGATGCTTCCTTGAGAGGCAAGAAAGCTGGATGGTAATTGTCAGAGCTGCTAGCAAAAGAGAACTGCCTGGCGAGGGCGTTAGCAATGTCTCTAGGCTCGTCAAAATTGACGTTATTATGATTGATGTTGGTGATTTTAATTGAAATTTTCTTTTTATTTAACTTTTTAACAGTGGACCAGACTTTAGAGATAGATGTTTCAGAATTTATAGTAGAGACAAAGCTTCGCCAGGAGTCTCGTTTGGCTTGTTTGATGGTTCGACGAGCCCTAGCTCTCGCAAGTTTATACTTGCGAAAATTCTCATCACTGATATGAGTTTTGAAAAGCCTGTAAGCCCTATTTCTCTCACACAGTGCTATGCGGCAATCTGGCGTCCACCAAGGAACTCTATGCTTTGCGCTATCTATCGAAGTCTTAGGAATTGTTGCCGTTGCGGCTTTGAGAATACTATCTTTAATGTTATTTACTTTATCATCAATGGTTTCCCCAACAATTTCAATATTGAGACTCTTTGTGAAGGACACCCAGTCTGCTTTTTTTACGTTAAATTTAGGTGCTGAAGGCTCTTTAACAGTGTCGCTGTTATATTTAATCAAAATAGGAAAATGGTCACTTCCCAATGAGTCATCAATAGGTAGCCACTGGCAAGAAGTGGCAATTGATGGGGAGACCAGAGATAGGTCAAGGACGCTAAAATTACCGGTATTATCATCAACTCTCGTCGGACTACCGTCGTTCAAAAGAACCAAACCAGAATTACTGATAAGCCTGGCCATCTGTTCCCCCTTCCTGTCATCCCGCAGGGAACCCCATAACGTATGATGTGCATTAAAATCACCTACAATTAATTTTCTACAGGGCAGACTGTCCTGCAGATCAAAAACATCATCATAAGTTACTGTATCAGGAGGACAGTAGACAGAACAGACAGTCAGGTAGGTACCACCGAATTTCACTCTGCAGGCGACAGCCTCCAGAGGGAAATTAGATGGCACCTCAGTGAAAGGGAGGGAACGGCGGATGTAGAAAGCTACCCCACCTCCCCCCCTCCCGTTTCGATCCTTCCTAATTAACTCGTAGTTCCGAAGCTGGATAACCTCGTCTTCAACCCGGTTATCCAGATGAGTTTCCTGAAGGGCAATAATATCGGCAGCGTAAGTACAGGCCAAAAGTTTAAGTTCATTTAATCTACTTCTAAGACTTCGACAGTTCCATTGTACTATGGTCAGCGCGAAGATTATCGTGGTTTACGGTGTTTTGGAGGGCCGTGTTCGTCCTGGCGAACCTTTTTGTGCTGGGAAGGAGTACCCTCCTCTTCCTCAGCACTTCCCGGGGACCTCCCACGGGATGGTTTGGAGATGATAGTCTCCATTGCCTGTGCCTCTCCACGAGTCACAGATCCAGACCTCGAGCAGCTCGACGCACGACGAGCTGTCTGAGTCCCAGATACATGCTTCGTGGGAGTCACCTGAGCGAGAACATGAGATTGAGCTTGTTTATTCTTTGCGGTTTCGTTTGCCTTGTGGGGTTTCTGTTTCTGTTGTTTGGTTGATTCAACAAGTTGTGCAACTAATTCTTTTAGTTCAACTACTGTAGTTTCCAAACTATTTACTTTATCAGTTAATGCTTTGTTTTCTTTCTCTTTAGCCTTCAGAAGTTCCAAGAGGTCATTTACTGCAGGAGCATTAGATGAGCCAGCTACAGCTCCGGCGTAGGATACGGTGGGAACCTGGGTAACCCCCTCCACCTTCCTCTTTGCCTCACCATAACTGACATCATGAGCCTTCATGTATGCCATTGTTTCGGTCTCCACAATCAGACTTCTGCAGATACCTGCACCTGCCTGGTGGGGGCCGCCACAATTGGCACACTTGAATACTGTCTCTGAACATAAATTAGTCTCGTGACTTCCGGCACATTTACCACAAATGAATTCACCTGAATCTCTAGTGAAACACCTCAATGCTGTATGTCCGAATTTTTGGCACCTGAAACAACGCATGGGTTTCTGAATGTAAGGTCTAACATGAACAATTTCGTATCCAATTTTAACTGTATCCGGTATCTGAGCAGCAGCAAAAGTCATGAAAACTAGGCCAAATTTCTCTCTCTTGTTCTCTCTCATCCTGGTCATACTTTGCACTTCCACAACGCCCTGGTCCTTCATTCCGTCAAGTATGTCTGCATCATCCAGGTCAGCCAAATCCCTATGGAATATGACGCCCTTACAAGTATTTGGCCCAACTGGAATGGTGGTTTTCACCTTGAAAGTATGAATCTGCGTCAGTTTAAGTAAATCCTTAACCTGGGAAGAGTTGAGCACTTTAACCAGGAGACTACCATCTCGCAATTTCTTAGCAAATTCCAGACTGCCACCCACCTGACCATCAAGGACCTTTTTGATGATAAATGGGTTAACAGTCTTCAGAGATTGAGAAGCATCAACACAACGTACATTCACATATCGAGCATTCAGGGAAGGAATATCTATATCAGGTCGCCTTGGTCTGTCAGCCGTAGGGGTTCCAATATTGTCTGCCGTGGTCTTAGGATGGTCATTGGTCGTCAGCCTCCCTCCTTGAGGAGGAGGAAGGCTAGTCGAGGGATCAGCCATTCGGGACATCGGACTAGGTCCGAGCCCTCTCCACACACCCTCTCCTAACTCCCTTAACTATTGTATCAACCCCCTAAAATAAGGACAATAATTTAGGGAAAAATAAAAGTAACCTTACTCAACCCTCCCTAGTGGTAGCCTGGCGGCGTACTCCAGTACCAGCTAGGGGATCGGAGTTAATGCGGAAGGAACTTTCCCACCACCGAACCTGCCTAATGCGAGGGGTGGTGTAGTCAGAACCCACCTCCCAAGCGAATACCGTTGCTCAGAAATATGAGACAACCGTAGGCCCAAGAGGTCGCGGAAAATATGGAAGAAAAGAGTAGTTCGAGAAAAAGAGGTGCCCAAATGACACACCAGACTACTGGGCCCCACTACCACAGGGATTACCCCTGAGGCAGCGAGTGCTGCGGGTCTGGTGTAGGGAACAACTATCTACTAGCTAGCATGCACTACATGATGTCCTCAAGCAAAGACAAAACACAGAAGGTGCACAACAGCAGTGCAGCAAAACGCTGCAAATTACGTTACTATTTACTTTATAAAAGCAAAGAGACAACAGAGTATTGCTGGCAAGAGGCCTCGGAACCCAAGGTAGCTCAAACGGACAATACGTGTAAACTGTTGGCGCTATGCAGAGAACGAGGACGAGGTCTGAACTTCACAGAGTCTGGACGCATAAATGCCCTTGGTGGTTGGTTGGTTGGTTTGTTGGATTTATGGCTATCAACCAGCGACATATAGTCAAAGGTCATTAAGCCAGTATAATCCATTTTATTCTATCAATTTATATAAGGTCATAAAGTTTTGTCTCCCTCAGAAAACAGAGCAGTTTGTCTATAATATTCTTATCATCGGATAGAATATTTTCAAAAGTAAAAGCTAGATGTTTAAGTTGAAAATATCTTATTATTTTAACTCTCTGGGTGACATACTTGTCACAATAAAGAAGCAAATGATTCAGTGACATAACTGTGTCACATTGTGTGCACATTGGTGGAAATTCTTTGTTTATATAGGGCTCTAAGTGAGTGAGCCTGGTGGCGTTGACCCTCAACCGAGCCACCACCACTTCATCCCTGCGACTACGCCAGGATGACGTAGCCCAGGGTTCAATAAGAAGCTTAACTTTATTCCTGATGTCTAATCTGGTCCACTGCCTTTGCCACAGGAGATGAATTTTAGATTTTATGAGAGAGATAAAACACCTGAGATCCGTACGGACTATGCTAAGGTCCAGATCAACAGTTGACCCTGCTAGTTTGTCAGCTTGTTCATTACCATAGATACCATAATGTGATGGTACCCATATTAGCTTGATCAATTTATTGGCACTAAATAGCTTACTAATGATATTACCCTGTATTTCATTGTTAGTTGTATTCAAAGATTTAATAGCTTGAAGTGAACTTAATGAATCAGTAAATATGACTATCCTATCGTGGGTCGTCGATAGGGCAAAATCCAAAGCTTTATCTATAGCAAATAATTCAGCAAGAAAAATAGATGTATGATTCGGCAGTCTGAATCTTAACTGACATTCATGCGACCATACACCCGCACCCACACATTCATCCGTCTTGGACCCGTCGGTATACAGTTGGAAATAAGAAAGATGTTTGACAATTATCTCACGAAACCTCTGGTGTACCTCCACCTCCGGCACCTGGGATTTAACCCCTGGTAACCAGGATTCCACACAACTAAAAGGGGGTATTACCCAAGGTGCAATATTTACTATAACCAGGGAATCGATTGTTGATAAGTCTATACCGACACACTCTACGAGGTCGTGGAGTCTTGCTCTGAGGGACCTAACGCCAGTGCCCTCCGGGGCCGTGCGTCCCCTAGGCGGATAACTTGGCCCTTCCAGGGGCCTATCGCCATGGCCCCCCGGCTGCGGGCGCAAAAAGGCACCACCGGGAGGATGACTCGGCTCCCCGGGAATACAAACAGCGGGCCTGGTGTCCCTTGGCC
The DNA here is from genome assembly GCA_034508575.1 of Petrolisthes manimaculis. Classification (NCBI taxonomy): domain Eukaryota; kingdom Metazoa; phylum Arthropoda; class Malacostraca; order Decapoda; family Porcellanidae; genus Petrolisthes; species Petrolisthes manimaculis. The sequence goes on along the minus strand of JAWZYT010002075.1, from coordinate 66,315 downwards.
TAACGCCAGTGCCCCCTAGGGCGCAGGGGTTCCCGGACGGATAACTCGGTCCCTCTACCAGGGGCCTAACGCCATGGCCCCCCGGGTGCGGTTGCCGCAGCAAGGCATTACCGGGAGGATGACTCGGCACCCTGGCTTTCTTAGCAAAGTATGTTAACATTAGTTGGTCTCGTCTTAGACGGAGGGGAGGCACTTGTGACTCCACCTCTAGACGCTCGATTCGAGTGCAACGTAGGGCTCCAAGACACACACGCAAACAAGCATTCTGCACAACATCCACACCTTTCAAAACAGACTCAGATGCCGAACCATACACTATGGACCCATAATCTACTCTAGATCTGATCAGGGATTTATATAGCATTAACAAAGACTTCCTATCTGCTCCCCATTTTGTACCAGAAATGCATTTAAGTAAATTGAGTGCTTTTAAACATTTAGTTTTTAACTGGCTGACATGGCAAGTCCATGTCAGTCGACTGTCAAAAATCAGTCCAAGAAATCTAGTTGAATTTTGAATAGGTAGGGGGTTTCCACCCATGGTCAACCGGACGACGGGTTTTTTCCTATGAGTGAAAATAACCCCTACACTTTTTCTAATTGAAAACCTAAAACCCCACTGGAGGCCCCAATTATGGATCGAATCCAGTGCCGATTGAATTCGAGTTGCCGAAAACTGTGCACTATGGCTGGAGTGCCATACCGCACAGTCATCAGCATACAGTGAGTATTTAAGATTTCGTGGAGGAGCTGGTAGAATGTCATTAATCATACATAGAAATAAGGTCGGAGACAGAACACTTCCCTGGGGGACCCCGTTTGCCTGGACAAAAGTGTCCGAGAAAGTGACTGTATCCGAAAAAAGCTTGACAGAGAAAGTTCTGTCAGACATGAAATTCTTAACAAAAAAGGGCAGATTACCGCGTAATCCCATCGCATGTAGTTTCCTGAGGAGGCCATGTCGCCAGGTCATGTCGTAGGCTTTTTCTATGTCTAAAAATACTGCAACTAAAAACTGTTTTTTGGCAAATGCCTCTTGAATGCGAGATTCCAGGCTTACTAATTGATCGAGCGTCTGGCGACCTTTGCGGAAGCCACACTGCTCGTCAACCAGCAAGTTCCTGGAATTTAAAAAATGCAATAGCCTACGATTAACAATTCGTTCCATGACCTTGCATAAACAACTTGTGAGAGCAATAGGGCGATACGATGAAGTCGATCTGGGGTCCCCCCCTCCTTTCGGTATGGGAATGATATGTGCAAAGTGCCATGAATTTGGAAAAGCATGACCCCTCCAAATTTCATTAAACACTTGCAGCATCCTGATCATGGAATCATGATCAAGATGCTTAATCATCTCATACCGAATCTCATCGGGTCCTGGGGATGTCCCACTACAGGCTCCTAGGGCTTGAACAAGCTCTTGCATTGTAAGATCACAGTTGTAATCCAATTCATCTCCTGTGGCAAAGTTAATATGCTGCAGCTCTGATGCTTCCTTGAGAGGCAAGAAAGCTGGATGGTAATTGTCAGAGCTGCTAGCAAAAGAGAACTGCCTGGCGAGGGCGTTAGCAATGTCTCTAGGCTCGTCAAAATTGACGTTATTATGATTGATGTTAGTTATTTTAATTGATATTTTCTTTTTATTTAACTTTTTAACAGTGGACCAGACTTTAGATATAGATGTTTCAGAATTTATAGTAGAGACAAAGCTTCGCCAGGAGTCTCGTTTGGCTTGTTTGATGGTTCGACGAGCCCTAGCTCTCGCAAGTTTATACTTGCGAAAATTCTCATCACTGATGTGAGTTTTGAAAAGCCTGTAGGCCCTATTTCTCTCACACAGTGCTATGCGGCAATCTGGCGTCCACCAAGGAACTCTATGCTTTGCGCTATCTATCGAAGTCTTAGGAATTGTTGCCGTTGCGGCTTTGAGAATACTATCTTTAATGTTATTTACTTTATCATCAATGGTTTCCCCAACAATTTCAATATTGAGACTCTTTGTGAAGGACACCCAGTCTGCTTTTTTTACGTTAAATTTAGGTGCTGAAGGCTCTTTAACAGTGTCGCTGTTATATTTAATCAAAATAGGAAAATGGTCACTTCCCAATGAGTCATCAATAGGTAGCCACTGGCAAGAAGTGGCAATTGATGGGGAGACCAGAGATAGGTCAAGGACGCTAAAATTACCGGTATTATCATCAACTCTCGTCGGACTACCGTCGTTCAAAAGAACCAAACCGGAATTACTGATAAGCCCAGCCATCTGTTCCCCCTTCCTGTCATCCCGCAGGGAACCCCATAACGTATGATGTGCATTAAAATCACCTACAATTAATTTTCTACAGGGCAGACTGTCCTGCAGATCAAAAACATCATCATAAGTTACTGTATCAGGAGGACAGTAGACAGAACAGACAGTCAGGTAGGTACCACCGAATTTCACTCTGCAGGCGACAGACTCCAGAGGGAAATTAGATGGCACCTCAGTGAAGGGGAGGGAACGGCGGATGTAGAGAGCTACCCCACCTCCCCCCCTCCCGTTTCGATCCCTCCTAATTAACTCGTAGTTCCGAAGCTGGATAACCTCGTCTTCAACCCGGTTATCCAGATGAGTTTCCTGAAGGGCAATAATATCGGCAGCGTAAGTACAGGCCAAAAGTTTAAGTTCATTTAATCTACTTCTAAGACTTCGACAGTTCCATTGTACTATGGTCAGCGCGAAGATTATCGTGGTTTACGGTGTTTTGGAGGGCCGTGTTCGTCCTGGCGAACCTTTTTGTGCTGGGAAGGAGTACCCTCCTCTTCCTCAGCACTTCCCGGGGACCTCCCACGGGATGGTTTGGAGATGATAGTCTCCATTGCCTGTGCCTCTCCACGAGTCACAGATCCAGACCTCGAGCAGCTCGATGCACGACGAGCTGTCCGAGTCCCAGATACATGCTTCGTAGGAGTCACCTGAGCGAGAACATGAGATTGAGCTTGTTTATTCTTAGCGGTTTCATTTGCCTTGTGGGGTTTCTGTTTTTGTTGTTGGTTTGATTCAACAAGTTGTGCAACTAATTCTTTCAGTTCAATTACTGTACTTTCCAAACTATTTACTTTATCATTTAATGCTTGATTTTCTTTTTCTTTGGCCTTAAGAAGTTCCAAGAGGTCATTTACTGCAGGAGCATTAGATGAGCCAGCTACAGCTCCGGCGTAGGATACGGTGGGAACCTGGGTAACCCCCTCCACCTTCCTCTTTGCCTCACCATAACTGACATCATGAGCCTTCATGTATGCCATTGTTTCGGTCTCCACAATCAGACTTCTGCAGATACCTGCACCTGCCTGGTGGGGGCCGCCACAATTGGCACACTTGAATACTGTCTCTGAACATAAATTCGTCTCGTGACTTCCGGCACATTTACCACATATAAATTCTCCTGAATCTCTAGTGAAACACCTCAATGCTGTATGTCCGAATTTTTGGCACCTGAAACAACGCATGGGTTTCTGAATGTAAGGTCTAACATGAACAATTTCGTATCCAATTTTAACTGTATCCGGTATCTGAGCAGCAGCAAAAGTCATGAAAACTAGGCCAAATTTCTCTCTCTTGTTCTCTCTCATCCTGGTCATACTTTGCACTTCCACAACGCCCTGGTCCTTCATTCCGTCAAGTATGTCTGCATCATCCAGGTCAGCCAAATCCCTATGGAATATGACGCCCTTACAAGTATTTGGCCCAACTGGAATGGTGGTTTTCACCTTGAAAGTATGAATCTGCGTCAGTTTAAGTAAATCCTTAACCTGGGAAGAGTTGAGCACTTTAACCAGGAGACTACCATCTCGCAATTTCTTAGCAAATTCCAGACTGCCACCCACCTGACCATCAAGGACCTTTTTGATGATAAATGGGTTAACAGTCTTCAGAGATTGAGAAGCATCAACACAACGTACATTCACATATCGAGCATTCAGGGAAGGAATATCTATATCAGGTCGCCTTGGTCTGTCAGCCGTAGGGGTTCCATTATTGTCTGCCGTGGTCTTAGGATGGTCATTGGTCGTCAGCCTCCCTCCTTGAGGAGGAGGAAGGCTAGTCGAGGGATCAGCCATTCGGGACATCGGACTAGGTCCGAGCCCTCTCCACACACCCTCTCCTAACTCCCTTAACTATTGTATCAACCCCCTAAAATAAGGACAATAATTTAGGGAAAAATAAAAGTAACCTTACTCAACCCTCCCTAGTGGTAGCCTGGCGGCGTACTCCAGTACCAGCTAGGGGATCGGAGCTAATGCGGAAGGAACTTTCCCACCACCGAACCTGCCTAATGCGAGGGGTGGTGTAGTCAGAACCCACCTCCCAAGCGAATACCGTTGCTCAGAAATATGAGACAACCGTAGGCCCAAGAGGTCGCGGAAAATATGGAAGAAAAGAGTAGTTCGAGAAAAAGAGGTGCCCAAATGACACACCAGACTACTGGGCCCCACTACCACAGGGATTACCCCTGAGGCAGCGAGTGCTGCGGGTCTGGTGTAGGGAACAACTATCTACTAGCTAGCATGCACTACATGATGTCCTCAAGCAAAGACAAAACACAGAAGGTGCACAACAGCAGTGCAGCAAAACGCTGCAAATTACGTTACTATTTACTTTACAAAAGCAAAGAGACAACAGAGTATTGCTGGCAAGAGGCCTCGGAACCCAAGGTAGCTCAAACGGACAATACGTGTAAACTGTTGGCGCTATGCAGAGAACGAGGACGAGGTCTGAACTTCACAGAGTCTGGACGCATAAATGCCCTTGGTGGTTGGTTTGTTGGATTTATGGCTATCAACCAGCGACATATAGTCAAAGGTCATTAAGCCAGTATAATCCCTTTTATTCTATCAATTTATATAAGGTCATAAAGTTTTGTCTCCCTCAGAAAACAGAGCAGTTTGTCTATAATATTCTTATCATCGGATAGAATATTTTCAAAAGTAAAAGCTAGATGTTTAAGTTGAAAATATCTTATAAGTTTGATTCTCTGGTTGACATACTTGTCACAATAAAGTAGTAAGTGATTTAGTGACATAACTGTGTCACATTGTGAACAAATTGGTGGAAAATCTTTGTTGATATAGGGCTCTAAGTGAGTGAGCCTGGTGGCGTTGACCCTCAACCGAGCCACCACCACTTCATCCCTGCGACTACGCCAGGATGACGTAGCCCAGGGTTCAATCAAAAGCTTAACTTTATTCCTGATGTCTAATCTGGTCCACTGCCTTTGCCACAGGAGATGAATTTTAGATTTTATGAGAGAGACAAAACACCTGAGATCCGTACGGACTATGCTAAGGTCCAGATCAACAGTTGACCCTGCTAATTTGTCAGCTTGTTCATTACCATAGATACCATAATGTGATGGTACCCATATTAACTTGATCAATTTATTGGCACTAAATAGCTTACTAATGATATTACCCTGTATTTCATTGTTAGTTGTATTCAAAGATTTAATAGCTTTAAGTGAACTTAATGAATCAGTAAATATGACTATCCTATCGTGGGTCGTCGATAGGGCAAAATCCAAAGCTTTATCTATAGCAAATAATTCAGCAAGAAAAATAGATGTATGATTCGGCAGTCTGAATCTTAACTGACATTCATGCGACCATACACCCGCACCCACACATTCATCCGTCTTGGACCCGTCGGTATACAGTTGGAAATAAGAAAGATGTTTGACAATTATCTCACGAAACCTCTGGTGTACCTCCACCTCCGGCACCTGGGATTTAACCCCCGGTAACCAGGATTCCACACAACTAAAAGGGGGTATTACCCAAGGTGCAATATTTACTATAACCAGGGAATCGATTGTTGATAAGTCTATACCGACACACTCTACGAGGTCGTGGAGTCTTGCTCTGAGGGACCTAACGCCAGTGCCCTCCGGGGCCGTGCGTCCCCTAGGCGGATAACTTGGCCCTTCCAGGGGCCTATCGCCATGGCCCCCCGGCTGCAGGCGCAAAAAGGCACCACCGGGAGGATGACTCGGCTCCCCGGGAATACAAACAGCGGGCCTGGTGTCCCTTGGCCTAACGCCAGTGCCCCCTAGGGCGCAGGGGTTCCCGGACGGATGACTCGGTCCCTCTACCAGGGGCCTAACGCCATGGCCCCCCGGGTGCGGTTGCCGCAGCAAGGCATTACCGGGAGGATGACTCGGCACCCTGGCTTTCTTAGCAAAGTATGTTAACATTAGTTGGTCTCGTCTTAGACGGAGGGGAGGCACTTGTGACTCCACCTCTAGACGCTCGATTCGAGTGCAACGTAGGGCTCCAAGACACACACGCAAACAAGCATTCTGCACAACATCCACACCTTTCAACACAGACTCAGATGCCGAACCATACACTATGGACCCATAATCTACTCTAGATCTGATCAGGGATTTATATAGCATTAACAAAGACTTCCTATCTGCTCCCCATTTCGTACCAGAAATGCATTTAAGTAAATTGAGTGCTTTTAAACATTTAGTTTTTAACTGACTGACATGGCAAGTCCATGTCAGTCGACTGTCAAAAATCAGTCCAAGAAATCTAGTTGAATTTTGAATAGGTAGGGGGTTTCCACCCATGGTCAACCGGACGACTGGTTTTTTCCTATGAGTGAAAATAACCCCTACACTTTTTCTAATTGAAAACTTAAAACCCCACTGGAGGCCCCAATTATGGATCAAATCCAGTGCCGATTGAATTCGAGTTGCCGAAAACTGTGCACTATGGCTGGAGTGCCATATTGCACAGTCATCAGCATACAGTGAGTATTTAAGATTTCGAGGAGGAGCTGGTAGAATGTCATTTATCATACATAAAAATAAGGTCGGAGACAGAACACTTCCCTGGGGGACCCCGTTTGCCTGGACAAAAGTGTCCGAGAAAGTGACTGTATCCGAAAAAAGCTTGACAGAGAAAGTTCTGTCAGACATGAAATTTTGAACAAAAAAGGGCAGATTACCGCGTAATTCCATCGCATGTAGTTTCCTGAGGAGGCCATGTCGCCAGGTCATGTCGTAGGCTTTTTCTATGTCTAAAAATACTGCAACTAAAAACTGTTTTTTGGCAAATGCCTCTTGAATGTGAGATTCCAGGCTTACTAATTGATCGAGCGTCTGGCGACCTTTGCGGAAGCCACACTGCTCGTCAACCAGCAAGTTCCTGGAATTTAAAAAATGCAATAGCCTACGATTAACAATTCGTTCCATGACCTTGCATAAACAACTTGTGAGAGCAATAGGGCGATACGATGAAGTCGATCTGGGGTCCCCCCCTCCTTTCGGTATGGGAATGATATGTGCAAAGTGCCATGAATTTGGAAAGGCATGACCCCTCCAAATTTCATTAAACACTTGCAGCATCTTGATCATGGAATCATGATCAAGATGCTTTATCATCTCATACCGAATCTCATCGGGTCCTGGGGATGTCCCACTACAGGCTCTTAGGGCTTGAACAAGCTCTTGCATTGTAAGATCACAATTGTAATCCAATTCATCTCCTGTGGCAAAGTTAATATGCTGCAGCTCTGATGCTTCCTTGAGAGGCAAGAAAGCTGGATGGTAATTGTCAGAGCTGCTAGCAAAAGAGAACTGCCTGGCGAGGGCGTTAGCAATGTCTCTAGGCTCGTCAAAATTGACGTTATTATGATTGATGTTGGTGATTTTAATTGAAATTTTCTTTTTATTTAACTTTTTAACAGTGGACCAGACTTTAGAGATAGATGTTTCAGAGTTTATATTAGAGACAAAGCTTCGCCAGGAGTCTCGTTTGGCTTGTTTGATGGTTCGACGAGCCCTAGCTCTCGCAAGTTTATACTTGCGAAAATTCTCATCACTGATATGAGTTTTGAAAAGCCTGTAAGCCCTATTTCTCTCACACAGTGCCATGCGGCAATCTGGCGTCCACCAAGGAACTCTATGCTTTGCGCTATCTATCGAAGTCTTAGGAATTGTTGCCGTTGCGGCTTTGAGAATACTATCTTTAATGTTATTTACTTTATCATCAATGGTTTCCCCAACAATTTCAATATTGAGACTCTTTGTGAAGGACACCCAGTCTGCTTTTTTTACGTTAAATTTAGGTGCTGAAGGCTCTTTAACAGTGTCGCTGTTATATTTAATCAAAATAGGAAAATGGTCACTTCCCAATGAGTCATCAATAGGTAGCCACTGGCAAGAAGTGGCAATTGATGGGGAGACCAGAGATAGGTCAAGGAAGCTAAAATTACCGGTATTATCATCAACTCTCGTCGGACTACCGTCGTTCAGAAGAACCAAACCGGAATTACTGATAAGCCCGGCCATCTGTTCCCCCTTCCTGTCATCCCGCAGGGAACCCCATAGCGTATGATGTGCATTAAAATCACCTACAATTAATTTTCTACAGGGCAGACTGTCCTGCAGATCAAAAACATCATCATAAGTTACTGTATCAGGAGGACAGTAGACAGAACAGACAGTCAGGTAGGTACCACCGAATTTCACTCTGCAGGCGACAGACTCCAGAGGGAAATTAGATGGCACCTCAGTGAAAGGGAGGGAACGGCGGATGTAGAGAGCTACCCCACCTCCCCCCCTCCCGTTTCGATCCTTCCTAATTAACTCGTAGTTCCGAAGCTGGATAACCTCGTCTTCAACCCGGTTATCCAGATGAGTTTCCTGAAGGGCAATAATATCGGCAGCGTAAGTACAGGCCAAAAGTTTAAGTTCATTTAATCTACTTCTAAGACTTCGACAGTTCCATTGTACTATGGTCAGCGCGAAGATTATCGTGGTTTACGGTGTTTTGGAGGGCCGTGTTCGTCCTGGCGAACCTTTTTGTGCTGGGAAGGAGTACCCTCCTCTTCCTCAGCACTTCCCGGGGACCTCCCACGGGATGGTTTGGAGATGATAGTCTCCATTGCCTGTGCCTCTCCACGAGTCACAGATCCAGACCTCGAGCAGCTCGACGCACGACGAGCTGTCTGAGTCCCAGATACATGCTTCGTGGGAGTCACCTGAGCGAGAACATGAGATTGAGATTGTTTATTTTTTTCGGTTTCCTTTGCCTTGTGGGGTTTCTGTTTCTGTTGTTGGTTTGATTCAACAAGTTGTGCAACTAATTCTTTCAGTTCAATTACTGTACTTTCCAAACTATTTACTTTATCATTTAATGCTTGATTTTCTTTCTCTTTAGCCTTCAGAAGTTCCAAGAGGTCATTTACAGCAGGAGCATTAGATGAGCCAGCTACAGCTCCGGCGTAGGATACGGTGGGAACCTGGGTAACCCCCTCCACCTTCCTCTTTGCCTCACCATAACTGACATCATGAGCCTTCATGTATGCCATTGTTTCGGTCTCCACAATCAGACTTCTGCAGATACCTGCACCTGCCTGGTGGGGGCCGCCACAATTGGCACACTTGAATACTGTCTCTGAACATTGATTCGTCTCGTGACTTCCGGCACATTTACCACAAATGAATTCACCTGAATCTCTAGTGAAACACCTCAATGCTGTATGTCCGAATTTTTGGCACCTGAAACAACGCATGGGTTTCTGAATGTAAGGTCTAACATGAACAATTTCGTATCCAATTTTAACTGTATCCGGTATCTGAGCAGCAGCAAAAGTCATGAAAACTAGGCCAAATTTCTCTCTCTTGTTCTCTCTCATCCTGGTCATACTTTGCACTTCCACTACGCCCTGGTCCTTCATTCCGTCAAGTATGTCTGCATCATCCAGGTCAGCCAAATCCCTATGGAATATGACGCCCTTACAAGTATTTGGCCCAACTGGAATGGTGGTTTTCACTTTGAAAGAATGAATCTGCGTCAGTTTAAGTAAATCCTTAACCTGGGAAGAGTTGAGCACTTTAACCAGGAGACTACCATCTCGCAATTTCTTAGCAAATTCCAGACTGCCACCCACCTGACCATCAAGGACCTTTTTGATGATAAATGGGTTAACAGTCTTCAGAGATTGAGAAGCATCAACACAACGTACATTCACATATCGAGCATTCAGGGAAGGAATATCTATATCAGGTCGCCTTGGTCTGTCAGCCGTAGGGGTTCCAATATTGTCTGCCGTGGTCTTAGGATGGTCATTGGTCGTCAGCCTCCCTCCTTGAGGAGGAGGAAGGCTAGTTGGGGGATCAGCCATTCGGGACATCGGACTAGGTCCGAGCCCTCTCCACTCACCCTCTCCTAACTCCCTTAACTATTGTATGAACCCCCTAAAATAAGGACAATAATTTAGGGAAAAATAAAAGTAACCTTACTCAACCCTCCCTAGTGGTAGCCTGGCGGCGTACTCCAGTACCAGCTAGGGGATCGGAGCTAGTGCGGAAGGAACTTTCCCACCACCGAACCTGCCTAATGCGAGGGGTGGTGTAGTCAGAACCCACCTCCCAAGCGAATACCGTTGCTCAGAAATATGAGACAACCGTAGGCCCAAGAGGTCGCGGAAAATATGGAAGAAAAGAGTAGTTCGAGAAAAAGAGGTGCCCAAATGACACACCAGACTACTGGGCCCCACTACCACAGGGATTACTCCTGAGGCAGCGAGTGCTGCGGGTCTGGTGTAGGGAACAACTATCTACTAGCTAGCATGCACTACATGATGTCCTCAAGCAAAGACAAAACACAGAAGGTGCACAACAGCAGTGCAGCAAAACGCTGCAAATTACGTTACTATTTTACTTTACAAAAGCAAAGAGACAACAGAGTATTGCTGGCAAGAGGCCTCGGAACCCAAGGTAGCTCAAACGGACAATACGTGTAAACTGTTGGCGCTATGCAGAGAACGAGGACGAGGTCTTGACTGTACAGAGTCTGGACGCATAAAGGGGTCCTTGGTGACTTGACTTGTTGGATTTATGGCTATCAACCAGCGACATATAGTCAAAGGTCATTAAGCCAGTATAATCCATTTTATTCTATCAATTTATATAAGGTCATAAAGTTTTGTCTCCCTCAGAAAACAGAGCAGTTTGTCTATAATATTCTTATCATCAGATAGAATATTTTCAAAAGTAAAAGCTAGATGTTTAAGTTGAAAATATCTTATTATTTTTAATCTCTGGTTGACATACTTGTCACAAAAAAGAAGTAAATGATTTAATGACATTACTGTGTCACATTGTGTACACATAGGGGGAAATTCTTTATTTATATAGGGCTCTAAGTGAGTGAGCCTGGTGGCGTTGACCCTTAACCGAGCCACCACCACTTCATCCCTGCGACTACGCCAGGATGACGTAGCCCAGGGTTCAATCAAAAACTTGACTTTATTCCTGATGTTTAATCTGGTCCACTGCCTTTGCCACAGGAGATGAATTTTAGATTTTATGAGAGAGACAAAACACCTGAGATCCGTACGGACTATGCTAAGGTCCAGATCAACAGTCGACCCTGCTAGTTTGTCAGCTTGTTCATTACCATAGATACCATAATGTGATGGTACCCATATTAACTTGATCAATTTATTGGCACTAAATAGCTTACTAATGATATTACCCTGTATTTCATTGTTAGTTGTATTCAAAGATTTAATAGCTTTAAGTGAACTTAATGAATCAGTAAATATGACTATCCTATCGTGGGTCGTCGATAGGGCAAAATCCAAAGCTTTATCAATAGCAAATAATTCAGCAAGAAAAATAGATGTATGATTCGGCAGTCTGAATCTTAACTGACATTCATGCGACCATACACCCGCACCCACACATTCATCCGTCTTGGACCCGTCGGTATACAGTTGGAAATAAGAAAGATGTTTGACAATTATCTCACGAAACCTCTGGTGTACCTCCACCTCCGGCACCTGGGATTTAACCCCTGGTAACCAGGATTCCACACAAATAAAAGGGGGTATTACCCAAGGTGCAATATTTACTATAACCAGGAAATCGATTGTTGATAAGTCTATACGGACACACTCTACGAGGTCGTGGAGTCTTGCTCTGAGGGACCTAACGCCAGTGCCCTCCGGGGCCGTGCGTCCCCTAGGCGGATAACTTGGCCCTTCCAGGGGCCTATCGCCATGGCCCCCCGGCTGCAGGCGCAAAAAGGCACCACCGGGAGGATGACTCGGCTCCCCGGGAATACAAACAGCGGGCCTGGTGTCCCTTGGCCTAACGCCAGTGCCCCCTAGGGCGCAGGGGTTCCCGGACGGATAACTCGGTCCCTCTACCAGGGGCCTAACGCCATGGCCCCCCGGGTGCGGTTGCCGCAGCAAGGCATTACCGGGAGGATGACTCGGCACCCTGGCTTTCTTAGCAAAGTATGTTAACATTAGTTGGTCTCGTCTTAGACGGAGGGGAGGCACTTGTGACTCCACCTCTAGACGCTCGATTCGAGTGCAACGTAGGGCTCCAAGACACACACGCAAACAAGCATTCTGCACAACATCCACACCTTTCAAAACAGACTCAGATGCCGAACCATACACTATGGACCCATAATCTACTCTAGATCTGATCAGGGATTTATATAGCATTAACAAAGACTTCCTATCTGCTCCCCATTTTGTACCAGAAATGCATTTAAGTAAATTGAGTGCTTTTAAACATTTAGTTTTTAACTGGCTGACATGGCAAGTCCATGTCAGTCGACTGTCAAAAATCAGTCCAAGAAATCTAGTTGAATTTTGAATAGGTAGGGGGTTTCCACCCATGGTCAACCGGACGACGGGTTTTTTCCTATGAGTGAAAATAACCCCTACACTTTTTCTAATTGAAAACTTAAAACCCCACTGGAGGCCCCAATTATGGATCGAATCCAGTGCCGATTGAATTCGAGTTGCCGAAAACTGTGCACTATGGCTGGAGTGCCATATTGCACAGTCATCAGCATACAGTGAGTATTTAAGATTTCGAGGAGGAGCTGGTAGAATGTCATTAATCATACATAGAAATAAGGTCGGAGACAGAACACTTCCCTGGGGGACCCCGTTTGCCTGGACAAAAGTGTCCGAGAAAGTGACTGTATCCGAAAAAAGCTTGACAGAGAAAGTTCTGTCAGACATGAAATTCTTAACAAAAAAGGGCAGATTACCGCGTAATCCCATCGCATGTAGTTTCCTGAGGAGGCCATGTCGCCAGGTCATGTCGTAGGCTTTTTCTATGTCTAAAAATACTGCAACTAAAAACTGTTTTTTGGCAAATGCCTCTTGAATGTGAGATTCCAGGCTTACTAATTGATCGAGCGCCTGGCGACCTTTGCGGAAGCCACACTGCTCGTCAACCAGCAAGTTCCTGGAATTTAAAAAATGCAATAGCCTACGATTAACAATTCGTTCCATGACCTTGCATAAACAACTTGTGAGAGCAATAGGGCGATACGATGAAGTCGATCTGGGGTCCCCCCCTCCTTTCGGTATGGGAATGATATGTGCAAAGTGCCATGAATTTGGAAAAGCATGACCCCTCCAAATTTCATTAAACACTTGCAGCATCTTGATCATGGAATCATGATCAAGATGCTTAATCATCTCATACCGAATCTCATCGGGTCCTGGGGATGTCCCACTACAGGCTCCTAGGGCTTGAACAAGCTCTTGCATTGTAAGATCACAGTTGTAATCCAATTCATCTCCTGTGGCAAAGTTAATATGCTGCAGCTCTGATGCTTCCTTGAGAGGCAAGAAAGCTGGATGGTAATTGTCAGAGCTGCTAGCAAAAGAGAACTGCCTGGCGAGGGCGTTAGCAATGTCTCTAGGCTCGTCAAAATTGACGTTATTATGATTGATGTTGGTGATTTTAATTGAAATTTTCTTTTTATTTAACTTTTTAACAGTGGACCAGACTTTAGAGACAGATGTTTCAGAATTTATAGTAGAGACAAAGCTTCGCCAGGAGTCTCGTTTGGCTTGTTTGATGGTTCGACGAGCCCTAGCTCTCGCAAGTTTATACTTGCGAAAATTCTCATCACTGATATGAGTTTTGAAAAGCCTGTAAGCCCTATTTCTCTCACACAGTGCCATGCGGCAATCTGGCGTCCACCAAGGAACTCTATGCTTTGCGCTATCTATCGAAGTCTTAGGAATTGTTGCCGTTGCGGCTTTGAGAATACTATCTTTAATGTTATTTACTTTATCATCAATGCTTTCCCCAACAATTTCAATATTGAGACTCTTTGTGAAGGACACCCAGTCTGCTTTTTTTACGTTAAATTTAGGTGCTGAAGGCTCTTTAACAGTGTCGCTGTTATATTTAATCAAAATAGGAAAATGGTCACTTCCCAATGAGTCATCAATAGGTAGCCACTGGCAAGAAGTGGCAATTGATGGGGAGACCAGAGATAGGTCAAGGACGCTAAAATTACCGGTATTATCATCAACTCTCGTCGGACTACCGTCGTTCAGAAGAACCAAACCGGAATTACTGATAAGCCTGGCCATCTGTTCCCCCTTCCTGTCATCCCGCAGGGAACCCCATAACGTATGATGTGCATTAAAATCACCTACAATTAATTTTCTACAGGGCAGACTGTCCTGCAGATCAAAAACATCATCATAAGTTACTGTATCAGGTGGACAGTAGACAGAACAGACAGTCAGGTAGGTACCACCGAATTTCACTCTGCAGGCGACAGACTCCAGAGGGAAATTAGATGGCACCTCAGTGAAAGGGAGGGAACGGCGGATGTAGAGAGCTACCCCACCTCCCCCCCTCCCGTTTCGATCCTTCCTAATTAACTCGTAGTTCCGAAGCTGGATAACCTCGTCTTCAACCCGGTTATCCAGATGAGTTTCCTGAAGGGCAATAATATCGGCAGCGTAAGTACAGGCCAAAAGTTTAAGTTCATTTAATCTACTTCTAAGACTTCGACAGTTCCATTGTACTATGGTCAGCGCGAAGATTATCGTGGTTTACGGTGTTTTGGAGGGCCGTGTTCGTCCTGGCGAACCTTTTTGTGCTGGGAAGGAGTACCCTCCTCTTCCTCAGCACTTCCCGGGGACCTCCCACGGGATGGTTTGGAGATGATAGTCTCCATTGCCTGTGCCTCTCCACGAGTCACAGATCCAGACCTCGAGCAGCTCGACGCACGACGAGCTGTCCGAGTCCCGGACACATGCTTCGTGGGAGTCACCTGAGCGAGAACATGAGATTGAGATTGTTTATTTTTAGCGGTTTCATTTGCCTTGTGGGGTTTCTGTTTCTGTTGTTGGTTTGATTCAACAAGTTGTGCAACTAATTCTTTCAATTCAATTACTGTAGTTTCCAAACTATTTACTTTATCATTTAATGCTTTGTTTTCTTTTTCTTTGGCTTTAAGAAGTTCCAAGAGGTCATTTACGGCAGGAGCATTAGATGAGCCAGCTACAGCTCCGGCGTAGGATACGGTGGGAACCTGGGTAACCCCCTCCACCTTCCTCTTTGCCTCACCATAACTGACATCATGAGCCTTCATGTATGCCATTGTTTCGGTCTCCACAATCAGACTTCTGCAGATACCTGCACCTGCCTGGTGGGGGCCGCCACAATTGGCACACTTGAATACTGTCTCTGAACATAAATTAGTCTCGTGACTTCCGGCACATTTACCACAAATGAATTCACCTGAATCTCTAGTGAAACACCTCAATGCTGTATGTCCGAATTTTTGGCACCTGAAACAACGCATGGGTTTCTGAATATATGGTCTAACGTGAACAATTTCGTATCCAATTTTAACTGTATCCGGTATCTGAGCAGCAGCAAAAGTCATGAAAACTAGGCCAAATTTCTCTCTCTTGTTCTCTCTCATCCTGGTCATACTTTGCACTTCCACTACGCCCTGGTCCTTCATTCCGTCAAGTATGTCTACATCATCCAGGTCAGCCAAATCCCTATGGAATATGACGCCCTTACAAGTATTTGGCCCAACTGGAATGGTGGTTTTCACTTTGAAAGTATGAATCTGCGTC
Organism: Petrolisthes manimaculis; assembly: GCA_034508575.1. Taxonomy (NCBI): domain Eukaryota; kingdom Metazoa; phylum Arthropoda; class Malacostraca; order Decapoda; family Porcellanidae; genus Petrolisthes; species Petrolisthes manimaculis. Next base: position 50,390 of record JAWZYT010002075.1, on the reverse strand, counting down.
AGTTTAAGTAAATCCTTAACCTGGGAAGAGTTGAGCACTTTAACCAGGAGACTACCATCTCGCAATTTCTTAGCAAATTCCAGACTGCCACCCACCTGACCATCAAGGACCTTTTTGATGATAAATGGGTTAACAGTCTTCAGAGATTGAGAAGCATCAACACAACGTACATTCACATATCGAGCATTCAGGGAAGGAATATCTATATCAGGTCGCCTTGGTCTGTCAGCCGTAGGGGTTCCAATATTGTCTGCCGTGGTCTTAGGATGGTCATTGGTCGTCAGCCTCCCTCCTTGAGGAGGAGGAAGGCTAGTCGAGGGATCAGCCATTCGGGACATCGGACTAGGTCCGAGCCCTCTCCACACACCCTCTCCTAACTCCCTTAACTATTGTATCAACCCCCTAAAATAAGGACAATAATTTAGGGAAAAATAAAAGTAACCTCACTCAACCCTCCCTAGTGGTAGCCTGGCGGCGTACTCCAGTACCAGCTAGGGGATCGGAGCTAGTGCGGAAGGAACTTTCCCACCACCGAACCTGCCTAATGCGAGGGGTGGTGTAGTCAGAACCCACCTCCCAAGCGAATACCGTTGCTCAGAAATATGAGACAACCGTAGGCCCAAGAGGTCGCGGAAAATATGGAAGAAAAAGAGTAGTTCGAGAAAAAGAGGTGCCCAAATGACACACCAGACTACTGGGCCCCACTACCACAGGGATTACCCCTGAAGCAGTGAGTGCTGCGGGTCTGGTGTAGGGAACAACTATCTACTAGCTAGCATGCACTACATGATGTCCTCAAGCAAAGACAAAACACAGAAGGTGCACAACAGCAGTGCAGCAAAACGCTGCAAATTACGTTACTATTTTACTTTACAAAAGCAAAGAGACAACAGAGTATTGCTGGCAAGAGGCCTCGGAACCCAAGGTAGCTCAAACGGACAATACGTGTAAACTGTTGGCGCTATGCAGAGAACGAGGACGAGGTCTTGACTGTACAGAGTCTGGACGCATAAAGGGGTCCTTGGTGACTTGACTTGTTGGATTTATGGCTATCAACCAGCGACATATAGTCAAAGGTCATTAAGCCAGTATAATCCATTTTATTCTATCAATTTATATAAGGTCATAAAGTTTTGTCTCCCTCAGAAAACAGAGCAGTTTGTCTATAATATTCTTATCATCAGATAGAATATTTTCAAAAGTAAAAGCTAGATGTTTAAGTTGAAAATATCTTATTATTTTTAATCTCTGGTTGACATACTTGTCACAAAAAAGAAGTAAATGATTTAATGACATTACTGTGTCACATTGTGTACACATAGGGGGAAATTCTTTATTTATATAGGGCTCTAAGTGAGTGAGCCTGGTGGCGTTGACCCTTAACCGAGCCACCACCACTTCATCCCTGCGACTACGCCAGGATGACGTAGCCCAGGGTTCAATCAAAAACTTGACTTTATTCCTGATGTTTAATCTGGTCCACTGCCTTTGCCACAGGAGATGAATTTTAGATTTTATGAGAGAGACAATACACCTGAGATCCGTACGGACTATGCTAAGGTCCAGATCAACAGTCGACCCTGCTAATTTATCAGCTTGTTCATTACCATAGATACCATAATGTGATGGTACCCATATTAACTTGATCAATTTATTGGCACTAAATAGCTTACTAATGATATTACCCTGTATTTCATTGTTAGTTGTATTCAAAGATTTAATAGCTTTAAGTGAACTTAATGAATCAGTAAATATGACTATCCTATCGTGGGTCGTCGATAGGGCAAAATCCAAAGCTTTATCAATAGCAAATAATTCAGCAAGAAAAATAGATGTATGATTCGGCAGTCTGAATCTTAACTGACATTCATGCGACCATACACCCGCACCCACACATTCATCCGTCTTGGACCCGTCGGTATACAGTTGGAAATAAGAAAGATGTTTGACAATTATCTCACGAAACCTCTGGTGTACCTCCACCTCCGGCACCTGGGATTTAACCCCTGGTAACCAGGATTCCACACAAATAAAAGGGGGTATTACCCAAGGTGCAATATTTACTATAACCAGGAAATCGATTGTTGATAAGTCTATACGGACACACTCTACGAGGTCGTGGAGTCTTGCTCTGAGGGACCTAACGCCAGTGCCCTCCGGGGCCGTGCGTCCCCTAGGCGGATAACTTGGCCCTTCCAGGGGCCTATCGCCATGGCCCCCCGGCTGCAGGCGCAAAAAGGCACCACCGGGAGGATGACTCGGCTCCCCGGGAATACAAACAGCGGGCCTGGTGTCCCTTGGCCTAACGCCAGTGCCCCCTAGGGCGCAGGGGTTCCCGGACGGATAACTCGGTCCCTCTACCAGGGGCCTAACGCCATGGCCCCCCGGGTGCGGTTGCCGCAGCAAGGCATTACCGGGAGGATGACTCGGCACCCTGGCTTTCTTAGCAAAGTATGTTAACATTAGTTGGTCTCGTCTTAGACGGAGGGGAGGCACTTGTGACTCCACCTCTAGACGCTCGATTCGAGTGCAACGTAGGGCTCCAAGACACACACGCAAACAAGCATTCTGCACAACATCCACACCTTTCAAAACAGACTCAGATGCCGAACCATACACTATGGACCCATAATCTACTCTAGATCTGATCAGGGATTTATATAGCATTAACAAAGACTTCCTATCTGCTCCCCATTTTGTACCAGAAATGCATTTAAGTAAATTGAGTGCTTTTAAACATTTAGTTTTTAACTGGCTGACATGGCAAGTCCATGTCAGTCGACTGTCAAAAATCAGTCCAAGAAATCTAGTTGAATTTTGAATAGGTAGGGGGTTTCCACCCATGGTCAACCGGACGACGGGTTTTTTCCTATGAGTGAAAATAACCCCTACACTTTTTCTAATTGAAAACTTAAAACCCCACTGGAGGCCCCAATTATGGATCGAATCCAGTGCCGATTGAATTCGAGTTGCCGAAAACTGTGCACTATGGCTGGAGTGCCATATTGCACAGTCATCAGCATACAGTGAGTATTTAAGATTTCGAGGAGGAGCTGGTAGAATGTCATTAATCATACATAGAAATAAGGTCGGAGACAGAACACTTCCCTGGGGGACCCCGTTTGCCTGGACAAAAGTGTCCGAGAAAGTGACTGTATCCGAAAAAAGCTTGACAGAGAAAGTTCTGTCAGACATGAAATTCTTAACAAAAAAGGGCAGATTACCGCGTAATCCCATCGCATGTAGTTTCCTGAGGAGGCCATGTCGCCAGGTCATGTCGTAGGCTTTTTCTATGTCTAAAAATACTGCAACTAAAAACTGTTTTTTGGCAAATGCCTCTTGAATGTGAGATTCCAGGCTTACTAATTGATCGAGCGCCTGGCGACCTTTGCGGAAGCCACACTGCTCGTCAACCAGCAAGTTCCTGGAATTTAAAAAATGCAATAGCCTACGATTAACAATTCGTTCCATGACCTTGCATAAACAACTTGTGAGAGCAATAGGGCGATACGATGAAGTCGATCTGGGGTCCCCCCCTCCTTTCGGTATGGGAATGATATGTGCAAAGTGCCATGAATTTGGAAAAGCATGACCCCTCCAAATTTCATTAAACACTTGCAGCATCTTGATCATGGAATCATGATCAAGATGCTTAATCATCTCATACCGAATCTCATCGGGTCCTGGGGATGTCCCACTACAGGCTCCTAGGGCTTGAACAAGCTCTTGCATTGTAAGATCACAGTTGTAATCCAATTCATCTCCTGTGGCAAAGTTAATATGCTGCAGCTCTGATGCTTCCTTGAGAGGCAAGAAAGCTGGATGGTAATTGTCAGAGCTGCTAGCAAAAGAGAACTGCCTGGCGAGGGCGTTAGCAATGTCTCTAGGCTCGTCAAAATTGACGTTATTATGATTGATGTTGGTGATTTTAATTGAAATTTTCTTTTTATTTAACTTTTTAACAGTGGACCAGACTTTAGAGACAGATGTTTCAGAATTTATAGTAGAGACAAAGCTTCGCCAGGAGTCTCGTTTGGCTTGTTTGATGGTTCGACGAGCCCTAGCTCTCGCAAGTTTATACTTGCGAAAATTCTCATCACTGATATGAGTTTTGAAAAGCCTGTAAGCCCTATTTCTCTCACACAGTGCCATGCGGCAATCTGGCGTCCACCAAGGAACTCTATGCTTTGCGCTATCTATCGAAGTCTTAGGAATTGTTGCCGTTGCGGCTTTGAGAATACTATCTTTAATGTTATTTACTTTATCATCAATGCTTTCCCCAACAATTTCAATATTGAGACTCTTTGTGAAGGACACCCAGTCTGCTTTTTTTACGTTAAATTTAGGTGCTGAAGGCTCTTTAACAGTGTCGCTGTTATATTTAATCAAAATAGGAAAATGGTCACTTCCCAATGAGTCATCAATAGGTAGCCACTGGCAAGAAGTGGCAATTGATGGGGAGACCAGAGATAGGTCAAGGACGCTAAAATTACCGGTATTATCATCAACTCTCGTCGGACTACCGTCGTTCAGAAGAACCAAACCGGAATTACTGATAAGCCTGGCCATCTGTTCCCCCTTCCTGTCATCCCGCAGGGAACCCCATAACGTATGATGTGCATTAAAATCACCTACAATTAATTTTCTACAGGGCAGACTGTCCTGCAGATCAAAAACATCATCATAAGTTACTGTATCAGGTGGACAGTAGACAGAACAGACAGTCAGGTAGGTACCACCGAATTTCACTCTGCAGGCGACAGACTCCAGAGGGAAATTAGATGGCACCTCAGTGAAAGGGAGGGAACGGCGGATGTAGAGAGCTACCCCACCTCCCCCCCTCCCGTTTCGATCCTTCCTAATTAACTCGTAGTTCCGAAGCTGGATAACCTCGTCTTCAACCCGGTTATCCAGATGAGTTTCCTGAAGGGCAATAATATCGGCAGCGTAAGTACAGGCCAAAAGTTTAAGTTCATTTAATCTACTTCTAAGACTTCGACAGTTCCATTGTACTATGGTCAGCGCGAAGATTATCGTGGTTTACGGTGTTTTGGAGGGCCGTGTTCGTCCTGGCGAACCTTTTTGTGCTGGGAAGGAGTACCCTCCTCTTCCTCAGCACTTCCCGGGGACCTCCCACGGGATGGTTTGGAGATGATAGTCTCCATTGCCTGTGCCTCTCCACGAGTCACAGATCCAGACCTCGAGCAGCTCGACGCACGACGAGCTGTCCGAGTCCCGGACACATGCTTCGTGGGAGTCACCTGAGCGAGAACATGAGATTGAGATTGTTTATTTTTAGCGGTTTCATTTGCCTTGTGGGGTTTCTGTTTCTGTTGTTGGTTTGATTCAACAAGTTGTGCAACTAATTCTTTCAATTCAATTACTGTAGTTTCCAAACTATTTACTTTATCATTTAATGCTTTGTTTTCTTTTTCTTTGGCTTTAAGAAGTTCCAAGAGGTCATTTACGGCAGGAGCATTAGATGAGCCAGCTACAGCTCCGGCGTAGGATACGGTGGGAACCTGGGTAACCCCCTCCACCTTCCTCTTTGCCTCACCATAACTGACATCATGAGCCTTCATGTATGCCATTGTTTCGGTCTCCACAATCAGACTTCTGCAGATACCTGCACCTGCCTGGTGGGGGCCGCCACAATTGGCACACTTGAATACTGTCTCTGAACATAAATTAGTCTCGTGACTTCCGGCACATTTACCACAAATGAATTCACCTGAATCTCTAGTGAAACACCTCAATGCTGTATGTCCGAATTTTTGGCACCTGAAACAACGCATGGGTTTCTGAATATATGGTCTAACGTGAACAATTTCGTATCCAATTTTAACTGTATCCGGTATCTGAGCAGCAGCAAAAGTCATGAAAACTAGGCCAAATTTCTCTCTCTTGTTCTCTCTCATCCTGGTCATACTTTGCACTTCCACTACGCCCTGGTCCTTCATTCCGTCAAGTATGTCTGCATCATCCAGGTCAGCCAAATCCCTATGGAATATGACGCCCTTACAAGTATTTGGCCCAACTGGAATGGTGGTTTTCACCTTGAAAGTATGAATCTGCGTCAGTTTAAGTAAATCCTTAACCTGGGAAGAGTTGAGCACTTTAACCAGGAGACTACCATCTCGCAATTTCTTAGCAAATTCCAGACTGCCACCCACCTGACCATCAAGGACCTTTTTGATGATAAATGGGTTAACAGTCTTCAGAGATTGAGATTCATCAACACAACGTACATTCACGTAACGAGCATTCAGGGAAGGAATATCTATATCAGGTCGCCTTTGTCTGTCAGCCGTAGGGGTTCCATTATTGTCTGCCTTAGTCTTAGGATGGTCATTGGTCGTCAGCCTCCCTCCTTGAGGAGGAGGAAGGCTAGTCGAGGGATCAGCCATTCGGGACATCGGACTAGGTCCGAGCCCTCTCCACTCACCCTCTCCTAACTCCCTTAACTATTGTATCAACCCCCTAAAATAAGGACAATAATTTAGGGAAAAATAAAAGTAACCTCACTCAACCCTCCCTAGTGGTAGCCTGGCGGCGTACTCCAGTACCAGCTAGGGGATCGGAGCTAGTGCGGAAGGAACTTTCCCACCACCGAACCTGCCTAATGCGAGGGGTGGTGTAGTCAGAACCCACCTCCCAAGCGAATACCGTTGCTCAGAAATATGAGACAACCGTAGGCTCAAGAGGTCGCGGAAAATATGGAAGAAAAAGAGTAGTTCGAGAAAAAGAGGTGCCCAAATGACACACCAGACTACTGGGCCCCACTACCACAGGGATTACCCCTGAGGCAGCGAGTGCTGCGGGTCTGGTGTAGGGAACAACTATCTACTAGCTAGCATGCACTACATGATGTCCTCAAGCAAAGACAAAACACAGAAGGTGCACAACAGCAGTGCAGCAAAACGCTGCAAATTACGTTACTATTTACTTTACAAAAGCAAAGAGACAACAGAGTATTGCTGGCAAGAGGCCTCGGAACCCAAGGTAGCTCGAACGGACAATACGTGTAAACTGTTGGCGCTATGCAGAGAACGAGGACGAGGTCTTGACTGCACAGAGTCTGGACGCATAATGGGTCCTTGGTGGTTTGGTTTGTTGGTTTGTTGGATTTATGGCTATCAACCAGCGACATATAGTCAAAGGTCATTAAGCCAGTATAATCCATTTTATTCTATCAATTTATATAAGGTCATAAAGTTTTGTCTCCCTCAGAAAACAGAGCAGTTTGTCTATAATATTCTTATCATCGGATAGAATATTTTCAAAAGTAAAAGCTAGATGTTTAAGTTGAAAATATCTTATTATTTTAACTCTCTGGGTGACATACTTGTCACAATAAAGAATCAAATGATTCAGTGACATAACTGTGTCACATTGTGTGCACATTGGTGGAAATTCTTTGTTTATATAGGGCTCTAAGTGAGTGAGCCTGGTGGCGTTGACCCTCAACCGAGCCACCACCACTTCATCCCTGCGACTACGCCAGGATGACGTAGCCCAGGGTTCAATAAGAAGCTTAACTTTATTCCTGATGTCTAATCTGGTCCACTGCCTTTGCCACAGGAGATGAATTTTAGATTTTATGAGAGAGACAAAACACCTGAGATCCGTACGGACTATGCTAAGGTCCAGATCAACAGTCGACCCTGCTAGTTTGTCAGCTTGTTCATTACCATAGATACCATAATGTGATGGTACCCATATTAGCTTGATCAATTTATTGGCACTAAATAGCTTACTAATGATATTACCCTGTATTTCATTGTTAGTTGTATTCAAAGATTTAATAGCTTTAAGTGAACTTAATGAATCAGTAAATATGACTATCCTATCGTGGGTCGTCGATAGGGCAAAATCCAAAGCTTTATCTATAGCAAATAATTCAGCAAGAAAAATAGATGTATGATTCGGCAGTCTGAATCTTAACTGACATTCATGCGACCATACACCCGCACCCACACATTCATCCGTCTTGGACCCGTCGGTATACAGTTGGAAATAAGAAAGATGTTTGACAATTATCTCACGAAACCTCTGGTGTACCTCCACCTCCGGCACCTGGGATTTAACCCCCGGTAACCAGGATTCCACACAACTAAAAGGGGGTATTACCCAAGGTGCAATATTTACTATAACCAGGGAATCGATTGTTGATAAGTCTATACCGACACACTCTACGAGGTCGTGGAGTCTTGCTCTGAGGGACCTAACACCAGTGCCCTCCGGGGCCGTGCGTCCTCTAGGCGGATAACTTGGCCCTTCCAGGGGCCTATCGCCATGGCCCCCCGGCTGCAGGCGCAAAAAGGCACCACCGGGAGGATGACTCGGCTCCCCGGGAATACAAACAGCGGGCCTGGTGTCCCTTGGCCTAACGCCAGTGCCCCCTAGGGCGCAGGGGTTCCCGGACGGATAACTCGGTCCCTCTGCCAGGGGCCTAACGCCATGGCCCCCCGGGTGCGGTTGCCGCAGCAAGGCATTACCGGGAGGATGACTCGGCACCCTGGCTTTCTTAGCAAAGTATGTTAACATTAGTTGGTCTCGTCTTAGACGGAGGGGAGGCACTTGTGACTCCACCTCTAGACGCTCGATTCGAGTGCAACGTAGGGCTCCAAGACACACACGCAAACAAGCATTCTGCACAACATCCAAACCTTTCAACACAGACTCAGATGCCGAACCATACACTATGGACCCATAATCTACTCTAGATCTGATCAGGGATTTATATAGCATTAACAAAGACTTCCTATCTGCTCCCCATTCTTTACCAGAAATGCATTTAAGTAAATTGAGTGCTTTTAAACATTTAGTTTTTAACTGACTGACATGGCAAGTCCATGTCAGTCGACTGTCAAAAATCAGTCCAAGAAATCTAGTTGAATTTTGAATAGGTAGGGGGTTTCCACCCATGGTCAACCGAACGTCTGGTTTTTTCCTATGAGTGAAAATAACCCCTACACTTTTTCTAATTGAAAACTTAAAACCCCACTGGAGGCCCCAATTATGGATCGAATCCAGTGCCGATTGAATTCGAGTTGCCGAAAACTGTGCACTATGGCTGGAGTGCCATATTGCACAGTCATCAGCATACAGTGAGTATTTAAGATTTCGAGGAGGAGCTGGTAGAATGTCATTAATCATACATAGAAATAAGGTCGGAGACAGAACACTTCCCTGGGGGACCCCGTTTGCCTGGACAAAAGTGTCCGAGAAAGTGACTGTATCCGAAAAAAGCTTGACAGAGAAAGTTCTGTCAGACATGAAATTCTTAACAAAAAAGGGCAGATTACCGCGTAATCCCATCGCATGTAGTTTCCTGAGGAGGCCATGTCGCCAGGTCATGTCGTAGGCTTTTTCTATATCTAAAAATACTGCAACTAAAAACTGTTTTTTGGCAAATGCCTCTTGAATGTGAGATTCCAGGCTTACTAATTGATCGAGCGTCTGGCGACCTTTGCGGAAGCCACACTGCTCGTCAACCAGCAAGTTCCTGGAATTTAAAAAATGCAATAGCCTACGATTAACAATTCGTTCCATGACCTTGCATAAACAGCTTGTGAGAGCAATAGGGCGATACGATGAAGTCGATCTGGGGTCCCCCCCTCCTTTCGGTATGGGAATGATATGTGCAAAGTGCCATGAATTTGGAAAGGCATGACCCCTCCAAATTTCATTAAACACCTGCAGCATCTTGATCATGGAATCATGATCAAGATGCTTTATCATCTCATACCGAATCTCATCGGGTCCTGGGGATGTCCCACTACAGGCTCCTAGGGCTTGAACAAGCTCTTGCATTGTAAGATTACAGTTGTAATCCAATTCATCTCCTGTGGCAAAGTTAATAGGCTGCAGCTCTGATGCTTCCTTGAGAGGCAAGAAAGCTGGATGGTAATTGTCAGAGCTGCTAGCAAAAGAGAACTGCCTGGCGAGGGCGTTAGCAATGTCTCTAGGCTCGTCAAAATTGACGTTATTATGTTTGATGTTAGTGATTTTAAGTGAAATTTTCTTTTTATTTAACTTTTTAACAGTGGACCAGACTTTAGAGATAGATGTTTCAGAGTTAATAGTAGAGACAAAGCTTCGCCAGGAGTCTCGTTTGGCTTGTTTGATGGTTCTACGAGCCCTAGCTCTCGCAAGTTTATACTTGCGAAAGTTCTCATCACTGATGTGAGTTTTGAAAAGCCTGTAGGCCCTATTTCTCTCACACAGTGCTATGCGGCAATCTGGCGTCCACCAAGGAACTCTATGCTTTGCGCTATCTATCGAAGTCTTAGGAATTGTTGCCGTTGCGGCTTTGAGAATACTATCTTTAATGTTATTTACTTTATCATCAATGGTTTCCCCAACAATTTCAATATTGAGACTCTTTGTGAAGGACACCCAGTCTGCTTTTTTTACGTTAAATTTAGGAGCTGAAGGCTCTTTAACAGTGTCGCTGTTATATTTAATCAAAATAGGAAAATGGTCACTTCCCAATGAGTCATCAATAGGTAGCCACTGGCAAGAAGTGGCAATTGATGGGGAGACCAGAGATAGGTCAAGGACGCTAAAATTACCGGTATTATCATCAACTCTCGTCGGACTACCGTCGTTCAGAATAACCAAACCAGAATTACTGATAAGCCTGGCCATCTGTTCCCCCTTCCTGTCATCCCGCAGGGAACCCCATAACGTATGATGTGCATTAAAATCACCTACAATTAATTTTCTACAGGGCAGACTGTCCTGCAGATCAAAAACATCATCATAAGTTACTGTATCAGGAGGACAGTAGATAGAACAGACAGTCAGGTAGGTACCACCGAATTTCACTCTGCAGGCGACAGACTCCAGAGGGAAATTAGATGGCACCTCAGTGAAAGGGAGGGAACGGCGGATGTAGAGAGCTACCCCACCTCCCCCCCTCCCGTTTCGATCCTTCCTAATTAACTCGTAGTTCCGAAGCTGGACAACCTCGTCTTCAACCCGGTTATCCAGATGAGTTTCCTGAAGGGCAATAATATCGGCAGCGTAAGTACAGGCCAAAAGTTTAAGTTCATTTAATCTACTTCTAAGACTTCGACAGTTCCATTGTACTATGGTCAGCGCGAAGATTATCGTGGTTTACGGTGTTTTGGAGGGCCGTGTTCGTCCTGGCGAACCTTTTTGTGCTGGGAAGGAGTACCCTCCTCTTCCTCAGCACTTCCCGGGGACCTCCCACGGGATGGTTTGGAGATGATAGTCTCCATCGCCTGTGCCTCTCCACGAGTCACAGATCCAGACCTCGAGCAGCTCGACGCACGACGAGCTGTCTGAGTCCTAGATACATGCTTCGTAGGAGTCACCTGAGCGAGAACATGAGATTGAGATTGTTTATTTTTTTCGGTTTCCTTTGCCTTGTGGGGTTTCTGTTTCTGTTGTTGGTTTGATTCAACAAGTTGTGCAACTAATTCTTTCAGTTCAATTACTGTACTTTCTAAACTATTTACTTTATCATTTAATGCTTTGTTTTCTTTCTCTTTAGCCTTCAGAAGTTCCAAGAGGTCATTTACTGCAGGAGCATTAGATGAGCCAGCTACAGCTCCGGCGTAGGATACGGTGGGAACCTGGGTAACCCCCTCCACCTTCCTCTTTGCCTCACCATAACTGACATCATGAGCCTTCATGTATGCCATTGTTTCGGTCTCCACAATCAGACTCCTGCAGATACCTGCACCTGCCTGGTGGGGGCCGCCACAATTGGCACACTTGAACACTGTCTCTGAACATTGATTCGTCTCGTGACTTCCGGCACATTTACCACAAATGAATTCACCTGAATCTCTAGTGAAACACCTCAATGCTGTATGTCCGAATTTTTGGCACCTGAAACAACGCATGGGTTTCTGAATGTAAGGTCTAACGTGAACAATTTCATATCCAATCTTAACAGTGTCAGGTATCTGAGCAGCAGCAAAAGTCATGAAAACTAGGCCAAATTTCTCTCTCTTGTTCTCTCTCATCCTGGTCATACTTTGCACTTCCACTACGCCCTGGTCCTTCATTCCGTCAAGTATGTCTGCATCATCCAGGTCAGCCAAATCCCTATGGAATATGACGCCCTTACAAGTATTTGGCCCAACTGGAATGGTGGTTTTCACTTTGAAAGAATGAATCTGCGTCAGTTTAAGTAAATCCTTAACCTGGGAAGAGTTGAGCACTTTAACCAGGAGACTACCATCTCGCAATTTCTTAGCAAATTCCAGACTGCCACCCACCTGACCATCAAGGACCTTTTTGATGATAAATGGGTTAACAGTCTTCAGAGATTGAGAAGCATCAACACAACGTACATTCACATATCGAGCATTCAGGGAAGGAATATCTATATCAGGTCGCCTTGGTCTGTCAGCCGTAGGGGTTCCAATATTGTCTGCCTTAGTCTTAGGATGGTCATTGGTCGTCAGCCTCCCTCCTTGAGGAGGAGGAAGGCTAGTCGAGGGATCAGCCATTCGGGACATCGGACTAGGTCCGAGCCCTCTCCACTCACCCTCTCCTAACTCCCTTAACTATTGTATCAACCCCCTAAAATAAGGACAATAATTTAGGGAAAAATAAAAGTAACCTTACTCAACCCTCCCTAGTGGTAGCCTGGCGGCGTACTCCAGTACCAGCTAGGGGATCGGAGCTAGTGCGGAAGGAACTTTCCCACCACCGAACCTGCCTAATGCGAGGGGTGGTGTAGTCAGAACCCACCTCCCAAGCGAATACCGTTGCTCAGAAATATGAGACAACCGTAGGCCCAAGAGGTCGCGGAAAATATGGAAGAAAAGAGTAGTTCGAGAAAAAGAGGTGCCCAAATGACACACCAGACTACTGGGCCCCACTACCACAGGGATTACCCCTGAGGCAGCGAGTGCTGCGGGTCTGGTGTAGGGAACAACTATCTACTAGCTAGCATGCACTACATGATGTCCTCAAGCAAAGACAAAACACAGAAGGTGCACAACAGCAGTGCAGCAAAACGCTGCAAATTACGTTACTATTTTACTTTACAAAAGCAAAGAGACAACAGAGTATTGCTGGCAAGAGGCCTCGGAACCCAAGGTAGCTCAAACGGACAATACGTGTAAACTGTTGGCGCTATGCAGAGAACGAGGACGAGGTCTTGACTGTACAGAGTCTGGACGCATAAAGGGGTCCTTGGTGACTTGACTTGTTGGATTTATGGCTATCAACCAGCGACATATAGTCAAAGGTCATTAAGCCAGTATAATCCATTTTATTCTATCAATTTATATAAGGTCATAAAGTTTTGTCTCCCTCAGAAAACAGAGCAGTTTGTCTATAATATTCTTATCATCAGATAGAATATTTTCAAAAGTAAAAGCTAGATGTTTAAGTTGAAAATATCTTATTATTTTTAATCTCTGGTTGACATACTTGTCACAAAAAAGAAGTAAATGATTTAATGACATTACTGTGTCACATTGTGTACACATAGGGGGAAATTCTTTATTTATATAGGGCTCTAAGTGAGTGAGCCTGGTGGCGTTGACCCTTAACCGAGCCACCACCACTTCATCCCTGCGACTACGCCAGGATGACGTAGCCCAGGGTTCAATCAAAAACTTGACTTTATTCCTGATGTTTAATCTGGTCCACTGCCTTTGCCACAGGAGATGCATTTTAGATTTTATGAGAGAGACAAAACACCTGAGATCCGTACGGACTATGCTAAGGTCCAGATCAACAGTCGACCCTGCTAATTTATCAGCTTGTTCATTACCATAGATACCATAATGTGATGGTACCCATATTAACTTGATCAATTTATTGGCACTAAATAGCTTACTAATGATATTACCCTGTATTTCATTGTTAGTTGTATTCAAAGATTTAATAGCTTTAAGTGAACTTAATGACTCAGTAAATATGACTATCCTATCGTGGGTCGTCGATAGGGCAAAATCCAAAGCTTTATCAATAGCAAATAATTCAGCAAGAAAAATAGATGTATGATTCGGCAGTCTGAATCTTAACTGACATTCATGCGACCATACACCCGCACCCACACATTCATCCGTCTTGGACCCGTCGGTATACAGTTGGAAATAAGAAAGATGTTTGACAATTATCTCACGAAACCTCTGGTGTACCTCCACCTCCGGCACCTGGGATTTAACCCCTGGTAACCAGGATTCCACACAAATAAAAGGGGGTATTACCCAAGGTGCAATATTTACTATAACCAGGGAATCGATTGTTGATAAGTCTATACGGACACACTCTACGAGGTCGTGGAGTCTTGCTCTGAGGGACCTAACGCCAGTGCCCTCCGGGGCCGTGCGTCCCCTAGGCGGATAACTTGGCCCTTCCAGGGGCCTATCGCCATGGCCCCCCGGCTGCAGGCGCAAAAAGGCACCACCGGGAGGATGACTCGGCTCCCCGGGAATACAAACAGCGGGCCTGGTGTCCCTTGGCCTAACGCCAGTGCCCCCTAGGGCGCAGGGGTTCCCGGACGGATAACTCGGTCCCTCTACCAGGGGCCTAACGCCATGGCCCCCCGGGTGCGGTTGCCGCAGCAAGGCATTACCGGGAGGATGACTCGGCACCCTGGCTTTCTTAGCAAAGTATGTTAACATTAGTTGGTCTCGTCTTAGACGGAGGGGAGGCACTTGTGACTCCACCTCTAGACGCTCGATTCGAGTGCAACGTAGGGCTCCAAGACACACACGCAAACAAGCATTCTGCACAACATCCACACCTTTCAAAACAGACTCAGATGCCGAACCATACACTATGGACCCATAATCTACTCTAGATCTGATCAGGGATTTATATAGCATTAACAAAGACTTCCTATCTGCTCCCCATTTTGTACCAGAAATGCATTTAAGTAAATTGAGTGCTTTTAAACATTTAGTTTTTAACTGGCTGACATGGCAAGTCCATGTCAGTCGACTGTCAAAAATCAGTCCAAGAAATCTAGTTGAATTTTGAATAGGTAGGGGGTTTCCACCCATGGTCAACCGGACGACGGGTTTTTTCCTATGAGTGAAAATAACCCCTACACTTTTTCTAATTGAAAACTTAAAACCCCACTGGAGGCCCCAATTATGGATCGAATCCAGTGCCGATTGAATTCGAGTTGCCGAAAACTGTGCACTATGGCTGGAGTGCCATATTGCACAGTCATCAGCATACAGTGAGTATTTAAGATTTCGAGGAGGAGCTGGTAGAATGTCATTAATCATACATAGAAATAAGGTCGGAGACAGAACACTTCCCTGGGGGACCCCGTTTGCCTGGACAAAAGTGTCCGAGAAAGTGACTGTATCCGAAAAAAGCTTGACAGAGAAAGTTCTGTCAGACATGAAATTCTTAACAAAAAAGGGCAGATTACCGCGTAATCCCATCGCATGTAGTTTCCTGAGGAGGCCATGTCGCCAGGTCATGTCGTAGGCTTTTTCTATGTCTAAAAATACTGCAACTAAAAACTGTTTTTTGGCAAATGCCTCTTGAATGTGAGATTCCAGGCTTACTAATTGATCGAGCGCCTGGCGACCTTTGCGGAAGCCACACTGCTCGTCAACCAGCAAGTTCCTGGAATTTAAAAAATGCAATAGCCTACGATTAACAATTCGTTCCATGACCTTGCATAAACAACTTGTGAGAGCAATAGGGCGATACGATGAAGTCGATCTGGGGTCCCCCCCTCCTTTCGGTATGGGAATGATATGTGCAAAGTGCCATGAATTTGGAAAAGCATGACCCCTCCAAATTTCATTAAACACTTGCAGCATCTTGATCATGGAATCATGATCAAGATGCTTAATCATCTCATACCGAATCTCATCGGGTCCTGGGGATGTCCCACTACAGGTTCCTAGGGCTTGAACAAGCTCTTGCATTGTAAGATCACAGTTGTAATCCAATTCATCTCCTGTGGCAAAGTTAATATGCTGCAGCTCTGATGCTTCCTTGAGAGGCAAGAAAGCTGGATGGTAATTGTCAGAGCTGCTAGCAAAAGAGAACTGCCTGGCGAGGGCGTTAGCAATGTCTCTAGGCTCGTCAAAATTGACGTTATTATGATTGATGTTGGTGATTTTAATTGAAATTTTCTTTTTATTTAACTTTTTAACAGTGGACCAGACTTTAGAGACAGATGTTTCAGAATTTATAGTAGAGACAAAGCTTCGCCAGGAGTCTCGTTTGGCTTGTTTGATGGTTCGACGAGCCCTAGCTCTCGCAAGTTTATACTTGCGAAAATTCTCATCACTGATATGAGTTTTGAAAAGCCTGTAAGCCCTATTTCTCTCACACAGTGCCATGCGGCAATCTGGCGTCCACCAAGGAACTCTATGCTTTGCGCTATCTATCGAAGTCTTAGGAATTGTTGCCGTTGCGGCTTTGAGAATACTATCTTTAATGTTATTTACTTTATCATCAATGGTTTCCCCAACAATTTCAATATTGAGACTCTTTGTGAAGGACACCCAGTCTGCTTTTTTTACGTTAAATTTAGGTGCTGAAGGCTCTTTAACAGTGTCGCTGTTATATTTAATCAAAATAGGAAAATGGTCACTTCCCAATGAGTCATCAATAGGTAGCCACTGGCAAGAAGTGGCAATTGATGGGGAGACCAGAGATAGGTCAAGGACGCTAAAATTACCGGTATTATCATCAACTCTCGTCGGACTACCGTCGTTCAGAAGAACCAAACCGGAATTACTGATAAGCCTGGCCATCTGTTCCCCCTTCCTGTCATCCCGCAGGGAACCCCATAACGTATGATGTGCATTAAAATCACCTACAATTAATTTTCTACAGGGCAGACTGTCCTGCAGATCAAAAACATCATCATAAGTTACTGTATCAGGTGGACAGTAGACAGAACAGACAGTCAGGTAGGTACCACCGAATTTCACTCTGCAGGCGACAGACTCCAGAGGGAAATTAGATGGCACCTCAGTGAAAGGGAGGGAACGGCGGATGTAGAGAGCTACCCCACCTCCCCCCCTCCCGTTTCGATCCTTCCTAATTAACTCGTAGTTCCGAAGCTGGATAACCTCGTCTTCAACCCGGTTATCCAGATGAGTTTCCTGAAGGGCAATAATATCGGCAGCGTAAGTACAGGCCAAAAGTTTAAGTTCATTTAATCTACTTCTAAGACTTCGACAGTTCCATTGTACTATGGTCAGCGCGAAGATTATCGTGGTTTACGGTGTTTTGGAGGGCCGTGTTCGTCCTGGCGAACCTTTTTGTGCTGGGAAGGAGTACCCTCCTCTTCCTCAGCACTTCCCGGGGACCTCCCACGGGATGGTTTGGAGATGATAGTCTCCATTGCCTGTGCCTCTCCACGAGTCACAGATCCAGACCTCGAGCAGCTCGACGCACGACGAGCTGTCCGAGTCCCGGACACATGCTTCGTGGGAGTCACCTGAGCGAGAACATGAGATTGAGATTGTTTATTTTTAGCGGTTTCATTTGCCTTGTGGGGTTTCTGTTTCTGTTGTTGGTTTGATTCAACAAGTTGTGCAACTAATTCTTTCAATTCAATTACTGTAGTTTCCAAACTATTTACTTTATCATTTAATGCTTTGTTTTCTTTTTCTTTGGCTTTAAGAAGTTCCAAGAGGTCATTTACGGCAGGAGCATTAGATGAGCCAGCTACAGCTCCGGCGTAGGATACGGTGGGAACCTGGGTAACCCCCTCCACCTTCCTCTTTGCCTCACCATAACTGACATCATGAGCCTTCATGTATGCCATTGTTTCGGTCTCCACAATCAGACTTCTGCAGATACCTGCACCTGCCTGGTGGGGGCCGCCACAATTGGCACACTTGAATACTGTCTCTGAACATAAATTAGTCTCGTGACTTCCGGCACATTTACCACAAATGAATTCACCTGAATCTCTAGTGAAACACCTCAATGCTGTATGTCCGAATTTTTGGCACCTGAAACAACGCATGGGTTTCTGAATATATGGTCTAACGTGAACAATTTCGTATCCAATTTTAACTGTATCCGGTATCTGAGCAGCAGCAAAAGTCATGAAAACTAGGCCAAATTTCTCTCTCTTGTTCTCTCTCATCCTGGTCATACTTTGCACTTCCACAACGCCCTGGTCCTTCATTCCGTCAAGTATGTCTGCATCATCCAGGTCAGCCAAATCCCTATGGAATATGACGCCCTTACAAGTATTTGGCCCAACTGGAATGGTGGTTTTCACCTTGAAAGTATGAATCTGCGTCAGTTTAAGTAAATCCTTAACCTGGGAAGAGTTGAGCACTTTAACCAGGAGACTACCATCTCGCAATTTCTTAGCAAATTCCAGACTGCCACCCACCTGACCATCAAGGACCTTTTTGATGATAAATGGGTTAACAGTCTTCAGAGATTGAGATTCATCAACACAACGTACATTCACGTAACGAGCATTCAGGGAAGGAATATCTATATCAGGTCGCCTTTGTCTGTCAGCCGTAGGGGTTCCATTATTGTCTGCCTTAGTCTTAGGATGGTCATTGGTCGTCAGCCTCCCTCCTTGAGGAGGAGGAAGGCTAGTCGAGGGATCAGCCATTCGGGACATCGGACTAGGTCCGAGCCCTCTCCACTCACCCTCTCCTAACTCCCTTAACTATTGTATCAACCCCCTAAAATAAGGACAATAATTTAGGGAAAAATAAAAGTAACCTCACTCAACCCTCCCTAGTGGTAGCCTGGCGGCGTACTCCAGTACCAGCTAGGGGATCGGAGCTAGTGCGGAAGGAACTTTCCCACCACCGAACCTGCCTAATGCGAGGGGTGGTGTAGTCAGAACCCACCTCCCAAGCGAATACCGTTGCTCAGAAATATGAGACAACCGTAGGCTCAAGAGGTCGCGGAAAATATGGAAGAAAAAGAGTAGTTCGAGAAAAAGAGGTGCCCAAATGACACACCAGACTACTGGGCCCCACTACCACAGGGATTACCCCTGAGGCAGCGAGTGCTGCGGGTCTGGTGTAGGGAACAACTATCTACTAGCTAGCATGCACTACATGATGTCCTCAAGCAAAGACAAAACACAGAAGGTGCACAACAGCAGTGCAGCAAAACGCTGCAAATTACGTTACTATTTACTTTACAAAAGCAAAGAGACAACAGAGTATTGCTGGCAAGAGGCCTCGGAACCCAAGGTAGCTCGAACGGACAATACGTGTAAACTGTTGGCGCTATGCAGAGAACGAGGACGAGGTCTTGACTGCACAGAGTCTGGACGCATAATGGTCCTTGGTGGTTTGGTTTGTTGGATTTATGGCTATCAACCAGCGACATATAGTCAAAGGTCATTAAGCCAGTATAATCCATTTTATTCTATCAATTTATATAAGGTCATAAAGTTTTGTCTCCCTCAGAAAACAGAGCAGTTTGTCTATAATATTCTTATCATCAGATAGAATATTTTCGATGGTAAGAGCAAGTTTTTTAAATTGAAAAAATCTTTTAATTTTAATTCTTTGATTTGAATATTTATTACAGTAAATAAGTAAATGATTGATTGACATTACTGTGTCACAGTGTGTACACATTGGTGGAAATTCTTTGTTGATATATGGCTCTAAGTGAGTGAGCCTGGTGGCGTTGACCCTCAACCGAGCCACCACCACTTCATCCCTGCGACTACGCCAGGATGACGTAGCCCAGGGTTCAATCAAAAGCTTAACTTTATTTCTGATGTCTAGTCTGGTCCACTGCCTTTGCCACAGGAGATGAATTTTAGATTTTATGAGAGAGACGAAACACCTGAGATCCGTACGGACTATGCTAAGGTCCAGATCAACAGTCGACCCTGCTAATTTGTCAGCTTGTTCATTACCATAGATACCATAATGTGATGGTACCCATATTAACTTGATCAATTTATTGGCACTAAATAGCTTACTAATGATATTACCCTGTATTTCATTGTTAGTTGTATTCAAAGATTTAATAGCTTTAAGTGAACTTAATGAATCAGTAAATATGACTATCCTATCGTGGGTCGTCGATAGGGCAAAATCCAAAGCTTTATCAATAGCAAATAATTCAGCAAGAAAAATAGATGTATGATTCGGCAGTCTGAATCTTAACTGACATTCATGCGACCATACACCCGCACCTACACATTCATCCGTCTTGGACCCGTCGGTATACAGTTGGAAATAAGAAAGATGTTTGACAATTATCTCACGAAACCTCTGGTGTACCTCCACCTCCGGCACCTGGGATTTAACCCCTGGTAACCAGGATTCCACACAACTAAAAGGGGGTATTACCCAAGGTGCAATATTTACTATAACCAGGGAATCGATTGTTGATAAGTCTATACCGACACACTCTACGAGGTCGTGGAGTCTTGCTCTGAGGGACCTAACGCCAGTGCCCTCCGGGGCCGTGCGTCCCCTAGGCGGATAACTTGGCCCTTCCAGGGGCCTATCGCCATGGCCCCCCGGCTGCGGGCGCAAAAAGGCACCACCGGGAGGATGACTCGGCTCCCCGGGATTACAAACAGCGGGCCTGGTGTCCCTTGGCCTAACGCCAGTGCCCCCTAGGGCGCAGGGGTTCCCGGACGGATGACTCGGTCCCTCTACCAGGGGCCTAACGCCATGGCCCCCCGGGTGCGGTTGCCGCAGCAAGGCATTACTGGGAGGATGACTCGGCACCCTGGCTTTCTTAGCGAAATATGTTAACATTAGTTGGTCTCGTCTTAGACGGAGGGGAGGCACTTGTGACTCCACCTCTAGACGCTCGATTCGAGTGCAACGTAGGGCTCCAAGACACACACGCAAACAAGCATTCTGCACAACATCCAAACCTTTCAACACAGACTCAGATGCCGAACCATACACTATGGACCCATAATCTACTCTAGATCTGATCAGGGATTTATATAGCATTAACAAAGACTTCCTATCTGCTCCCCATTCTTTACCAGAAATGCATTTAAGTAAATTGAGTGCTTTTAAACATTTAGTTTTTAACTGACTGACATGGCAAGTCCATGTCAGTCGACTGTCAAAAATCAGTCCAAGAAATCTAGTTGAATTTTGAATAGGTAGGGGGTTTCCACCCATGGTCAACCGAACGTCTGGTTTTTTCCTATGAGTGAAAATAACCCCTACACTTTTTCTAATTGAAAACTTAAAACCCCACTGGAGGCCCCAATTATGGATCGAATCCAGTGCCGATTGAATTCGAGTTGCCGAAAACTGTGCACCATGGCTGGAGTGCCATATTGCACAGTCATCGGCATACAGTGAGTATTTAAGATTTCGTGGAGGAGCTGGTAGAATGTCATTAATCATACATAGAAATAAGGTCGGAGACAGAACACTTCCCTGGGGGACCCCGTTTGCCTGGACAAAAGTGTCCGAGAAAGTGACTGTATCCGAAAAAAGCTTGACAGAGAAAGTTCTGTCAGACATGAAATTCTTAACAAAAAAGGGCAGATTACCGCGTAATCCCATCGCATGTAGTTTCCTGAGGAGGCCATGTCGCCAGGTCATGTCGTAGGCTTTTTCTATATCTAAAAATACTGCAACTAAAAACTGTTTTTTGGCAAATGCCTCTTGAATATGAGATTCCAGGCTTACTAATTGATCGAGCGTCTGGCGACCTTTGCGGAAGCCACACTGCTCGTCAACCAGCAAGTTCCTGGAATTTAAAAAATGCAATAGCCTACGATTAACAATTCGTTCCATGACCTTGCATAAACAACTTGTGAGAGCAATAGGGCGATACGATGAAGTCGATCTGGGGTCCCCCCCTCCTTTCGGTATGGGAATGATATGTGCAAAGTGCCATGAATTTGGAAAAGCATGACCCCTCCAAATTTCATTAAACACTTGCAGCATCTTGATCATGGAATCATGATCAAGATGCTTAATCATCTCATACCGAATCTCATCGGGTCCTGGGGATGTCCCACTACAGGCTCCTAGGGCTTGAACAAGCTCTTGCATTGTAAGATCACAGTTGTAATCCAATTCATCTCCTGTGGCAAAGTTAATATGCTGCAGCTCTGATGCTTCCTTGAGAGGCAAGAAAGCTGGATGGTAATTGTCAGAGCTGCTAGCAAAAGAGAACTGCCTGGCGAGGGCGTTAGCAATGTCTCTAGGCTCGTCAAAATTGACGTTATTATGATTGATGTTAGTTATTTTAATTGATATTTTCTTTTTATTTAACTTTTTAACAGTGGACCAGACTTTAGAGATAGATGTTTCTGAGTTAATAGTAGAGACAAAGCTTCGCCAGGAGTCTCGTTTGGCTTGTTTGATGGTTCTACGAGCCCTAGCTCTCGCAAGTTTATACTTGCGAAAATTCTCATCACTGATGTGAATTTTGAAAAGCCTGTAGGCCCTATTTCTCTCACACAGTGCTATGCGGCAATCTGGCGTCCACCAAGGAACTCTATGCTTTGCGCTATCTATCGAAGTCTTAGGAATGGTTGCCGTTGCGGCTTTGAGAATACTATCTTTAATGTTATTTACTTTATCATCAATGGTTTCCCCAACAATTTCAATATTGAGACTCTTTGTGAAGGACACCCAGTCTGCTTTTTTTACGTTAAATTTAGGTGCTGAAGGCTCTTTAACAGTGTCGCTGTTATATTTAATCAAAATAGGAAAATGGTCACTTCCCAATGAGTCATCAATAGGTAGCCACTGGCAAGAAGTGGCAATTGATGGGGAGACCAGAGATAGGTCAAGGACGCTAAAATTACCGGTATTATCATCAACTCTCGTCGGACTACCGTCGTTCAAAAGAACCAAACCGGAATTACTGATAAGCCTAGCCATCTGTTCCCCCTTCCTGTCATCCCGCAGGGAACCCCATAACGTATGATGTGCATTAAAATCACCTACAATTAATTTTCTACAGGGCAGACTGTCCTGCAGATCAAAAACATCATCATAAGTTACTGTATCAGGAGGACAGTAGACAGAACAGACAGTCAGGTAGGTACCACCGAATTTCACTCTGCAGGCGACAGACTCCAGAGGGAAATTAGATGGCACCTCAGTGAAAGGGAGGGAACGGCGGATGTAGAGAGCTACCCCACCTCCCCCCCTCCCGTTTCGATCCTTCCTAATTAACTCGTAGTTCCGAAGCTGGATAACCTCGTCTTCAACCCGGTTATCCAGATGAGTTTCCTGAAGGGCAATAATATCGGCAGCGTAAGTACAGGCCAAAAGTTTAAGTTCATTTAATCTACTTCTAAGACTTCGACAGTTCCATTGTACTATGGTCAGCGCGAAGATTATCGTGGTTTACGGTGTTTTGGAGGGCCGTGTTCGTCCTGGCGAACCTTTTTGTGCTGGGAAGGAGTACCCTCCTCTTCCTCAGCACTTCCCGGGGACCTCCCACGGGATGGTTTGGAGATGATAGTCTCCATTGCCTGTGCCTCTCCACGAGTCACAGATCCAGACCTCGAGCAGCTCGACGCACGACGAGCTGTCCGAGTCCCGGACACATGCTTCGTGGGAGTCACCTGAGCGAGAACATGAGATTGAGATTGTTTATTTTTAGCGGTTTCATTTGCCTTGTGGGGTTTCTGTTTCTGTTGTTGGTTTGATTCAACAAGTTGTGCAACTAATTCTTTCAATTCAATTACTGTAGTTTCCAAACTATTTACTTTATCATTTAATGCTTTGTTTTCTTTTTCTTTGGCTTTAAGAAGTTCCAAGAGGTCATTTACGGCAGGAGCATTAGATGAGCCAGCTACAGCTCCGGCGTAGGATACGGTGGGAACCTGGGTAACCCCCTCCACCTTCCTCTTTGCCTCACCATAACTGACATCATGAGCCTTCATGTATGCCATTGTTTCGGTCTCCACAATCAGACTTCTGCAGATACCTGCACCTGCCTGGTGGGGGCCGCCACAATTGGCACACTTGAATACTGTCTCTGAACATAAATTAGTCTCGTGACTTCCGGCACATTTACCACAAATGAATTCACCTGAATCTCTAGTGAAACACCTCAATGCTGTATGTCCGAATTTTTGGCACCTGAAACAACGCATGGGTTTCTGAATATATGGTCTAACGTGAACAATTTCGTATCCAATTTTAACTGTATCCGGTATCTGAGCAGCAGCAAAAGTCATGAAAACTAGGCCAAATTTCTCTCTCTTGTTCTCTCTCATCCTGGTCATACTTTGCACTTCCACTACGCCCTGGTCCTTCATTCCGTCAAGTATGTCTGCATCATCCAGGTCAGCCAAATCCCTATGGAATATGACGCCCTTACAAGTATTTGGCCCAACTGGAATGGTGGTTTTCACCTTGAAAGTATGAATCTGCGTCAGTTTAAGTAAATCCTTAACCTGGGAAGAGTTGAGCACTTTAACCAGGAGACTACCATCTCGCAATTTCTTAGCAAATTCCAGACTGCCACCCACCTGACCATCAAGGACCTTTTTGATGATAAATGGGTTAACAGTCTTCAGAGATTGAGATTCATCAACACAACGTACATTCACGTAACGAGCATTCAGGGAAGGAATATCTATATCAGGTCGCCTTTGTCTGTCAGCCGTAGGGGTTCCATTATTGTCTGCCTTAGTCTTAGGATGGTCATTGGTCGTCAGCCTCCCTCCTTGAGGAGGAGGAAGGCTAGTCGAGGGATCAGCCATTCGGGACATCGGACTAGGTCCGAGCCCTCTCCACTCACCCTCTCCTAACTCCCTTAACTATTGTATCAACCCCCTAAAATAAGGACAATAATTTAGGGAAAAATAAAAGTAACCTCACTCAACCCTCCCTAGTGGTAGCCTGGCGGCGTACTCCAGTACCAGCTAGGGGATCGGAGCTAGTGCGGAAGGAACTTTCCCACCACCGAACCTGCCTAATGCGAGGGGTGGTGTAGTCAGAACCCACCTCCCAAGCGAATACCGTTGCTCAGAAATATGAGACAACCGTAGGCTCAAGAGGTCGCGGAAAATATGGAAGAAAAAGAGTAGTTCGAGAAAAAGAGGTGCCCAAATGACACACCAGACTACTGGGCCCCACTACCACAGGGATTACCCCTGAGGCAGCGAGTGCTGCGGGTCTGGTGTAGGGAACAACTATCTACTAGCTAGCATGCACTACATGATGTCCTCAAGCAAAGACAAAACACAGAAGGTGCACAACAGCAGTGCAGCAAAACGCTGCAAATTACGTTACTATTTACTTTACAAAAGCAAAGAGACAACAGAGTATTGCTGGCAAGAGGCCTCGGAACCCAAGGTAGCTCGAACGGACAATACGTGTAAACTGTTGGCGCTATGCAGAGAACGAGGACGAGGTCTTGACTGCACAGAGTCTGGACGCATAATGGTCCTTGGTGGTTTGGTTTGTTGGATTTATGGCTATCAACCAGCGACATATAGTCAAAGGTCATTAAGCCAGTATAATCCATTTTATTCTATCAATTTATATAAGGTCATAAAGTTTTGTCTCCCTCAGAAAACAGAGCAGTTTGTCTATAATATTCTTATCATCAGATAGAATATTTTCGATGGTAAGAGCAAGTTTTTTAAATTGAAAAAATCTTTTAATTCTAATTCTTTGATTTGAATATTTATTACAGTAAATAAGTAAATGATTGATTGACATTACTGTGTCACATTGTGTGCACATTGGTGGAAAATCTTTGTTGATATATGGCTCTAAGTGAGTGAGCCTGGTGGCGTTGACCCTCAACCGAGCCACCACCACTTCATCCCTGCGACTACGCCAGGATGACGTAGCCCAGGGTTCAATCAAAAGCTTTACTTTATTTCTGATGTCTAATCTGGTCCACTGCCTTTGCCACAGGAGATGAATTTTAGATTTTATGAGAGAGACAAAACACCTGAGATCCGTACGGACTATGCTAAGGTCCAGATCAACAGTCGACCCTGCTAACTTGTCAGCTTGTTCATTACCATAGATACCATAATGTGATGGTACCCATATTAACTTGATCAATTTATTGGCACTAAATAGCTTACTAATGATATTACCCTGTATTTCATTGTTAGTTGTATTCAAAGATTTAATAGCTTTAAGTGAACTTAATGAATCAGTAAATATGACTATCCTATCGTGGGTCGTCGATAGGGCAAAATCCAAAGCTTTATCTATAGCAAATAATTCAGCAAGAAAAATAGATGTATGATTCGGCAGTCTGAATCTTAACTGACATTCATGCGACCATACACCCGCACCCACACATTCATCCGTCTTGGACCCGTCGGTATACAGTTGGAAATAAGAAAGATGTTTGACAATTATCTCACGAAACCTCTGGTGTACCTCCACCTCCGGCACCTGGGATTTAACCCCCGGTAACCAGGATTCCACACAACTAAAAGGGGGTATTACCCAAGGTGCAATATTTACTATAACCAGGGAATCGATTGTTGATAAGTCTATACCGACACACTCTACGAGGTCGTGGAGTCTTGCTCTGAGGGACCTAACGCCAGTGCCCTCCGGGGCCGTGCGTCCCCTAGGCGGATAACTTGGCCCTTCCAGGGGCCTATCGCCATGGCCCCCCGGCTGCAGGCGCAAAAAGGCACCACCGGGAGGATGACTCGGCTCCCCGGGAATACAAACAGCGGGCCTGGTGTCCCTTGGCCTAACGCCAGTGCCCCCTAGGGCGCAGGGGTTCCCGGACGGATAACTCGGTCCCTCTGCCAGGGGCCTAACGCCATGGCCCCCCGGGTGCGGTTGCCGCAGCAAGGCATTACCGGGAGGATGACTCGGCACCCTGGCTTTCTTAGCAAAGTATGTTAACATTAGTTGGTCTCGTCTTAGACGGAGGGGAGGCACTTGTGACTCCACCTCTAGACGCTCGATTCGAGTGCAACGTAGGGCTCCAAGACACACACGCAAACAAGCATTCTGCACAACATCCACACCTTTCAACACAGACTCAGATGCCGAACCATACACTATGGACCCATAATCTACTCTAGATCTGATCAGGGATTTATATAGCATTAACAAAGACTTCCTATCTGCTCCCCATTTCGTACCAGAAATGCATTTAAGTAAATTGAGTGCTTTTAAACATTTAGTTTTTAACTGACTGACATGGCAAGTCCATGTCAGTCGACTGTCAAAAATCAGTCCAAGAAATCTAGTTGAATTTTGAATAGGTAGGGGGTTTCCACCCATGGTCAACCGGACGACTGGTTTTTTCCTATGAGTGAAAATAACCCCTACACTTTTTCTAATTGAAAACTTAAAACCCCACTGGAGGCCCCAATTATGGATCGAATCCAGTGCCGATTGAATTCGAGTTGCCGAAAACTGTGCACTATGGCTGGAGTGCCATATTGCACAGTCATCAGCATACAGTGAGTATTTAAGATTTCGAGGAGGAGCTGGTAGAATGTCATTAATCATACATAGAAATAAGGTCGGAGACAGAACACTTCCCTGGGGGACCCCGTTTGCCTGGACAAAAGTGTCCGAGAAAGTGACTGTATCCGAAAAAAGCTTGACAGAGAAAGTTCTGTCAGACATGAAATTCTTAACAAAAAAGGGCAGATTACCGCGTAATCCCATCGCATGTAGTTTCCTGAGGAGGCCATGTCGCCAGGTCATGTCGTAGGCTTTTTCTATATCTAAAAATACTGCAACTAAAAACTGTTTTTTGGCAAATGCCTCTTGAATATGAGATTCCAGGCTTACTAATTGATCGAGCGTCTGGCGACCTTTGCGGAAGCCACACTGCTCGTCAACCAGCAAGTTCCTGGAATTTAAAAAATGCAATAGCCTACGATTAACAATTCGTTCCATGACCTTGCATAAACAACTTGTGAGAGCAATAGGGCGATACGATGAAGTCGATCTGGGGTCCCCCCCTCCTTTCGGCATGGGAATGATATGTGCAAAGTGCCATGAATTTGGAAAGGCATGACCCCTCCAAATTTCATTAAACACTTGCAGCATCTTGATCATGGAATCATGATCAAGATGCTTAATCATCTCATACCGAATCTCATCGGGTCCTGGGGATGTCCCACTACAGGCTCCTAGGGCTTGAACAAGCTCTTGCATTGTAAGATCACAGTTGTAATCCAATTCATCTCCTGTGGCAAAGTTAATATGCTGCAGCTCTGATGCTTCCTTGAGAGGCAAGAAAGCTGGATGGTAATTGTCAGAGCTGCTAGCAAAAGAGAACTGCCTGGCGAGGGCGTTAGCAATGTCTCTAGGCTCGTCAAAATTGACGTTATTATGATTGATGTTGGTGATTTTAATTGAAATTTTCTTTTTATTTAACTTTTTAACAGTGGACCAGACTTTAGAGACAGATGTTTCAGAATTTATAGTAGAGACAAAGCTTCGCCAGGAGTCTCGTTTGGCTTGTTTGATGGTTCGACGAGCCCTAGCTCTCGCAAGTTTATACTTGCGAAAATTCTCATCACTGATATGAGTTTTGAAAAGCCTGTAAGCCCTATTTCTCTCACACAGTGCTATGCGGCAATCTGGCGTCCACCAAGGAACTCTATGCTTTGCGCTATCTATCGAAGTCTTAGGAATTGTTGCCGTTGCGGCTTTGAGAATACTATCTTTAATGTTATTTACTTTATCATCAATGGTTTCCCCAACAATTTCAATATTGAGACTCTTTGTGAAGGACACCCAGTCTGCTTTTTTTACGTTAAATTTAGGTGCTGAAGGCTCTTTAACAGTGTCGCTGTTATATTTAATCAAAATAGGAAAATGGTCACTTCCCAATGAGTCATCAATAGGTAGCCACTGGCAAGAAGTGGCAATTGATGGGGAGACCAGAGATAGGTCAAGGACGCTAAAATTACCGGTATTATCATCAACTCTCGTCGGACTACCGTCGTTCAAAAGAATCAAACCGGAATTACTGATAAGCCTAGCCATCTGTTCCCCCTTCCTGTCATCCCGCAGGGAACCCCATAACGTATGATGTGCATTAAAATCACCTACAATTAATTTTCTACAGGGCAGACTGTCCTGCAGATCAAAAACATCATCATAAGTTACTGTATCAGGAGGACAGTAGACAGAACAGACAGTCAGGTAGGTACCACCGAATTTCACTCTGCAGGCGACAGACTCCAGAGGGAAATTAGATGGCACCTCAGTGAAAGGGAGGGAACGGCGGATGTAGAGAGCTACCCCACCTCCCCCCCTCCCGTTTCGATCCTTCCTAATTAACTCGTAGTTCCGAAGCTGGATAACCTCGTCTTCAACCCGGTTATCCAGATGAGTTTCCTGAAGGGCAATAATATCGGCAGCGTAAGTACAGGCCAAAAGTTTAAGTTCATTTAATCTACTTCTAAGACTTCGACAGTTCCATTGTACTATGGTCAGCGCGAAGATTATCGTGGTTTACGGTGTTTTGGAGGGCCGCGTTCGTCCTGGCGAACCTTTTTGTGCTGGGAAGGAGTACCCTCCTCTTCCTCAGCACTTCCCGGGGACCTCCCACGGGATGGTTTGGAGATGATAGTCTCCATTGCCTGTGCCTCTCCACGAGTCACAGATCCAGACCTCGAGCAGCTCGACGCACGACGAGCTGTCCGAGTCCCGGACACATGCTTCGTGGGAGTCACCTGAGCGAGAACATGAGATTGAGCTTGTTTATTTTTAGCGGTTTCATTTGCCTTGTGGGGTTTCTGTTTCTGTTGTTGGTTTGATTCAACAAGTTGTGCAACTAATTCTTTCAATTCAATTACTGTAGTTTCCAAACTATTTACTTTATCATTTAATGCTTTGTTTTCTTTTTCTTTGGCTTTAAGAAGTTCCAAGAGGTCATTTACGGCAGGAGCATTAGATGAGCCAGCTACAGCTCCGGCGTAGGATACGGTGGGAACCTGGGTAACCCCCTCCACCTTCCTCTTTGCCTCACCATAACTGACATCATGAGCCTTCATGTATGCCATTGTTTCGGTCTCCACAATCAGACTTCTGCAGATACCTGCACCTGCCTGGTGGGGGCCGCCACAATTGGCACACTTGAATACTGTCTCTGAACATAAATTAGTCTCGTGACTTCCGGCACATTTACCACAAATGAATTCACCTGAATCTCTAGTGAAACACCTCAATGCTGTATGTCCGAATTTTTGGCACCTGAAACAACGCATGGGTTTCTGAATATAAGGTCTAACGTGAACAATTTCGTATCCAATTTTAACTGTATCCGGTATCTGAGCAGCAGCAAAAGTCATGAAAACTAGGCCAAATTTCTCTCTCTTGTTCTCTCTCATCCTGGTCATACTTTGCACTTCCACTACGCCCTGGTCCTTCATTCCGTCAAGTATGTCTGCATCATCCAGGTCAGCCAAATCCCTATGGAATATGACGCCCTTACAAGTATTTGGCCCAACTGGAATGGTGGTTTTCACCTTGAAAGTATGAATCTGCGTCAGTTTAAGTAAATCCTTAACCTGGGAAGAGTTGAGCACTTTAACCAGGAGACTACCATCTCGCAATTTCTTAGCAAATTCCAGACTGCCACCCACCTGACCATCAAGGACCTTTTTGATGATAAATGGGTTAACAGTCTTCAGAGATTGAGATTCATCAACACAACGTACATTCACGTAACGAGCATTCAGGGAAGGAATATCTATATCAGGTCGCCTTTGTCTGTCAGCCGTAGGGGTTCCATTATTGTCTGCCTTAGTCTTAGGATGGTCATTGGTCGTCAGCCTCCCTCCTTGAGGAGGAGGAAGGCTAGTCGAGGGATCAGCCATTCGGGACATCGGACTAGGTCCGAGCCCTCTCCACTCACCCTCTCCTAACTCCCTTAACTATTGTATCAACCCCCTAAAATAAGGACAATAATTTAGGGAAAAATAAAAGTAACCTCACTCAACCCTCCCTAGTGGTAGCCTGGCGGCGTACTCCAGTACCAGCTAGGGGATCGGAGCTAGTGCGGAAGGAACTTTCCCACCACCGAACCTGCCTAATGCGAGGGGTGGTGTAGTCAGAACCCACCTCCCAAGCGAATACCGTTGCTCAGAAATATGAGACAACCGTAGGCTCAAGAGGTCGCGGAAAATATGGAAGAAAAAGAGTAGTTCGAGAAAAAGAGGTGCCCAAATGACACACCAGACTACTGGGCCCCACTACCACAGGGATTACCCCTGAGGCAGCGAGTGCTGCGGGTCTGGTGTAGGGAACAACTATCTACTAGCTAGCATGCACTACATGATGTCCTCAAGCAAAGACAAAACACAGAAGGTGCACAACAGCAGTGCAGCAAAACGCTGCAAATTACGTTACTATTTACTTTACAAAAGCAAAGAGACAACAGAGTATTGCTGGCAAGAGGCCTCGGAACCCAAGGTAGCTCGAACGGACAATACGTGTAAACTGTTGGCGCTATGCAGAGAACGAGGACGAGGTCTTGACTGCACAGAGTCTGGACGCATAATGGTCCTTGGTGGTTTGGTTTGTTGGATTTATGGCTATCAACCAGCGACATATAGTCAAAGGTCATTAAGCCAGTATAATCCATTTTATTCTATCAATTTATATAAGGTCATAAAGTTTTGTCTCCCTCAGAAAACAGAGCAGTTTGTCTATAATATTCTTATCATCAGATAGAATATTTTCAAAAGTAAAAGATAGATGTTTAAGTTGAAAAAATCTTTTAATTTTAATTCTTTGGTTGACATACTTGTCACAATAAAGAAGTAAATGATTTATTGACATCACTGTGTCACATTGTGTGCACATAGGGGGAAATTCTTTATTTATATAAGGCTCTAAGTGTGTTAGCCTGGTGGCGTTGACCCTTAACCGAGCCAACACCACTTCGTCCCTGCGACTACGCCAGGATGACGTAGCCCAGGGTTCAATAAGAAGCTTGACTTTATTTCTGATGTCTAATCTGGTCCACTGCCTCTGCCACAGGAGATGAATTTTAGATTTTATGAGAGAGACAAAACACCTGAGATCCGTACGGACTATGCTAAGGTCCAGATCAACAGTCGACCCTGCTAATTTGTCAGCTTGTTCATTACCATAGATACCATAATGTGATGGTACCCATATTAACTTGATCAATTTATTGGCACTAAATAGCTTACTAATGATATTACCCTGTATTTCATTGTTAGTTGTATTCAAAGATTTAATAGCTTGAAGTGAACTTAATGAATCAGTAAATATGACTATCCTATCGTGGGTCGTCGATAGGGCAAAATCCAAAGCTTTATCTATAGCAAATAATTCAGCAAGAAAGATAGATGTATGATTCGGCAGTCTGAATCTTAACTGACATTCATGCGACCATACACCCGCACCCACACATTCATCCGTCTTGGACCCGTCGGTATACAGTTGGAAATAAGAAAGATGTTTGACAATTATCTCACGAAACCTCTGGTGTACCTCCACCTCCGGCACCTGGGATTTAACCCCCGGTAACCAGGATTCCACACAACTAAATGGGGGTATTACCCAAGGTGCAATATTTACTATAACCAGGGAATCGATTGTTGATAAGTCTATACCGACGCACTCTACGAGGTCGTGGAGTCTTGCTCTGAGGGACCTAACGCCAGTGCCCTCCGGGGCCGTGCGTCCCCTAGGCGGATAACTTGGCCCTTCCAGGGGCCTATCGCCATGGCCCCCCGGCTGCAGGCGCAAAAAGGCACCACCGGGAGGATGACTCGGCTCCCCGGGAATACAAACAGCGGGCCTGGTGTCCCTTGGCCTAACGCCAGTGCCCCCTAGGGCGCAGGGGTTCCCGGACGGATAACTCGGTCCCTCTGCCAGGGGCCTAACGCCATGGCCCCCCGGGTGCGGTTGCCGCAGCAAGGCATTACCGGGAGGATGACTCGGCACCCTGGCTTTCTTAGCAAAGTATGTTAACATTAGTTGGTCTCGTCTTAGACGGAGGGGAGGCACTTGTGACTCCACCTCTAGACGCTCGATTCGAGTGCAACGTAGGGCTCCAAGACACACACGCAAACAAGCATTCTGCACAACATCCACACCTTTCAACACAGACTCAGATGCCGAACCATACACTATGGACCCATAATCTACTCTAGATCTGATCAGGGATTTATATAGCATTAACAAAGACTTCCTATCTGCTCCCCATTTCGTACCAGAAATGCATTTAAGTAAATTGAGTGCTTTTAAACATTTAGTTTTTAACTGACTGACATGGCAAGTCCATGTCAGTCGACTGTCAAAAATCAGTCCAAGAAATCTAGTTGAATTTTGAATAGGTAGGGGGTTTCCACCCATGGTCAACCGGACGACGGGTTTTTTCCTATGAGTGAAAATAACCCCTACACTTTTTCTAATTGAAAACTTAAAACCCCACTGGAGGCCCCAATTATGGATCGAATCCAGTGCCGATTGAATTCGAGTTGCCGAAAACTGTGCACTATGGCTGGAGTGCCATATTGCACAGTCATCAGCATACAGTGAGTATTTAAGATTTCGAGGAGGAGCTGGTAGAATGTCATTTATCATACATAGAAATAAGGTCGGAGACAGAACACTTCCCTGGGGGACCCCGTTTGCCTGGACAAAAGTGTCCGAGAAAGTGACTGTATCCGAAAAAAGCTTGACAGAGAAAGTTCTGTCAGACATGAAATTTTGAACAAAAAAGGGCAGATTACCGCGTAATCCCATCGCATGTAGTTTCCTGAGGAGGCCATGTCGCCAGGTCATGTCGTAGGCTTTTTCTATGTCTAAAAATACTGCAACTAAAAACTGTTTTTTGGCAAATGCCTCTTGAATGTGAGATTCCAGGCTTACTAATTGATCGAGCGTCTGGCGACCTTTGCGGAAGCCACACTGCTCGTCAACCAGCAAGTTCCTGGAATTTAAAAAATGCAATAGCCTACGATTAACAATTCGTTCCATGACCTTGCATAAACAACTTGTGAGAGCAATAGGGCGATACGATGAAGTCGATCTGGGGTCCCCCCCTCCTTTCGGTATGGGAATGATATGTGCAAAGTGCCATGAATTTGGAAAGGCATGACCCCTCCAAATTTCATTAAACACTTGCAGCATCTTGATCATGGAATCATGATCAAGATGCTTTATCATCTCATACCGAATCTCATCGGGTCCTGGGGATGTCCCACTACAGGCTCCTAGGGCTTGAACAAGCTCTTGCATTGTAAGATCACAATTGTAATCCAATTCATCTCCTGTGGCAAAGTTAATATGCTGCAGCTCTGATGCTTCCTTGAGAGGCAAGAAAGCTGGATGGTAATTGTCAGAGCTGCTAGCAAAAGAGAACTGCCTGGCGAGGGCGTTAGCAATGTCTCTAGGCTCGTCAAAATTGACATTATTATGATTGATGTTGGTGATTTTAATTGAAATTTTCTTTTTATTTAACTTTTTAACAGTGGACCAGACTTTAGAGATAGATGTTTCAGAGTTTATATTAGAGACAAAGCTTCGCCAGGAGTCTCGTTTGGCTTGTTTGATGGTTCGACGAGCCCTAGCTCTCGCAAGTTTATACTTGCGAAAATTCTCATCACTGATATGAGTTTTGAAAAGCCTGTAAGCCCTATTTCTCTCACACAGTGCCATGCGGCAATCTGGCGTCCACCAAGGAACTCTATGCTTTGCGCTATCTATCGAAGTCTTAGGAATTGTTGCCGTTGCGGCTTTGAGAATACTATCTTTAATGTTATTTACTTTATCATCAATGGTTTCCCCAACAATTTCAATATTGAGACTCTTTGTGAAGGACACCCAGTCTGCTTTTTTTACGTTAAATTTAGGTGCTGAAGGCTCTTTAACAGTGTCGCTGTTATATTTAATCAAAATAGGAAAATGGTCACTTCCCAATGAGTCATCAATAGGTAGCCACTGGCAAGAAGTGGCAATTGATGGGGAGACCAGAGATAGGTCAAGGACGCTAAAATTACCGGTATTATCATCAACTCTCGTCGGACTACCGTCGTTCAAAAGAATCAAACCGGAATTACTGATAAGCCTAGCCATCTGTTCCCCCTTCCTGTCATCCCGCAGGGAACCCCATAACGTATGATGTGCATTAAAATCACCTACAATTAATTTTCTACAGGGCAGACTGTCCTGCAGATCAAAAACATCATCATAAGTTACTGTATCAGGAGGACAGTAGACAGAACAGACAGTCAGGTAGGTACCACCGAATTTCACTCTGCAGGCGACAGACTCCAGAGGGAAATTAGATGGCACCTCAGTGAAAGGGAGGGAACGGCGGATGTAGAGAGCTACCCCACCTCCCCCCCTCCCGTTTCGATCCTTCCTAATTAACTCGTAGTTCCGAAGCTGGATAACCTCGTCTTCAACCCGGTTATCCAGATGAGTTTCCTGAAGGGCAATAATATCGGCAGCGTAAGTACAGGCCAAAAGTTTAAGCTCATTTAATCTACTTCTAAGACTTCGACAGTTCCATTGTACTATGGTCAGCGCGAAGATTATCGTGGTTTACGGTGTTTTGGAGGGCCGTGTTCGTCCTGGCGAACCTTTTTGTGCTGGGAAGGAGTACCCTCCTCTTCCTCAGCACTTCCCGGGGACCTCCCACGGGATGGTTTGGAGATGATAGTCTCCATTGCCTGTGCCTCTCCACGAGTCACAGATCCAGACCTCGAGCAGCTCGACGCACGACGAGCTGTCCGAGTCCCGGACACATGCTTCGTGGGAGTCACCTGAGCGAGAACATGAGATTGAGATTGTTTATTTTTAGCGGTTTCATTTGCCTTGTGGGGTTTCTGTTTCTGTTGTTGGTTTGATTCAACAAGTTGTGCAACTAATTCTTTCAATTCAATTACTGTAGTTTCCAAACTATTTACTTTATCATTTAATGCTTTGTTTTCTTTTTCTTTGGCTTTAAGAAGTTCCAAGAGGTCATTTACGGCAGGAGCATTAGATGAGCCAGCTACAGCTCCGGCGTAGGATACGGTGGGAACCTGGGTAACCCCCTCCACCTTCCTCTTTGCCTCACCATAACTGACATCATGAGCCTTCATGTATGCCATTGTTTCGGTCTCCACAATCAGACTTCTGCAGATACCTGCACCTGCCTGGTGGGGGCCGCCACAATTGGCACACTTGAATACTGTCTCTGAACATAAATTCGTCTCGTGACTTCCGGCACATTTACCACAAATGAATTCACCTGAATCTCTAGTGAAACACCTCAATGCTGTATGTCCGAATTTTTGGCACCTGAAACAACGCATGGGTTTCTGAATATATGGTCTAACGTGAACAATTTCGTATCCAATTTTAACTGTATCCGGTATCTGAGCAGCAGCAAAAGTCATGAAAACTAGGCCAAATTTCTCTCTCTTGTTCTCTCTCATCCTGGTCATACTTTGCACTTCCACTACGCCCTGGTCCTTCATTCCGTCAAGTATGTCTGCATCATCCAGGTCAGCCAAATCCCTATGGAATATGACGCCCTTACAAGTATTTGGCCCAACTGGAATGGTGGTTTTCACCTTGAAAGTATGAATCTGCGTCAGTTTAAGTAAATCCTTAACCTGGGAAGAGTTGAGCACTTTAACCAGGAGACTACCATCTCGCAATTTCTTAGCAAATTCCAGACTGCCACCCACCTGACCATCAAGGACCTTTTTGATGATAAATGGGTTAACAGTCTTCAGAGATTGAGATTCATCAACACAACGTACATTCACGTAACGAGCATTCAGGGAAGGAATATCTATATCAGGTCGCCTTTGTCTGTCAGCCGTAGGGGTTCCATTATTGTCTGCCTTAGTCTTAGGATGGTCATTGGTCGTCAGCCTCCCTCCTTGAGGAGGAGGAAGGCTAGTCGAGGGATCAGCCATTCGGGACATCGGACTAGGTCCGAGCCCTCTCCACTCACCCTCTCCTAACTCCCTTAACTATTGTATCAACCCCCTAAAATAAGGACAATAATTTAGGGAAAAATAAAAGTAACCTCACTCAACCCTCCCTAGTGGTAGCCTGGCGGCGTACTCCAGTACCAGCTAGGGGATCGGAGCTAGTGCGGAAGGAACTTTCCCACCACCGAACCTGCCTAATGCGAGGGGTGGTGTAGTCAGAACCCACCTCCCAAGCGAATACCGTTGCTCAGAAATATGAGACAACCGTAGGCTCAAGAGGTCGCGGAAAATATGGAAGAAAAGAGTAGTTCGAGAAAAAGAGGTGCCCAAATGACACACCAGACTACTGGGCCCCACTACCACAGGGATTACCCCTGAGGCAGCGAGTGCTGCGGGTCTGGTGTAGGGAACAACTATCTACTAGCTAGCATGCACTACATGATGTCCTCAAGCAAAGACAAAACACAGAAGGTGCACAACAGCAGTGCAGCAAAACGCTGCAAATTACGTTACTATTTACTTTACAAAAGCAAAGAGACAACAGAGTATTGCTGGCAAGAGGCCTCAGAACCCAAGGTAGCTCGAACGGACAATACGTGTAAACTGTTGGCGCTATGCAGAGAACGAGGACGAGGTCTTGACTGCACAGAGTCTGGACGCATAATGGTCCTTGGTGGTTGGTTTGTTGGATTTATGGCTATCAACCAGCGACATATAGTCAAAGGTCATTAAGCCAGTATAATCCATTTTATTCTATCAATTTATATAAGGTCATAAAGTTTTGTCTCCCTCAGAAAACAGAGCAGTTTGTCTATAATATTCTTATCATCGGATAGAATATTTTCAAAAGTAAAAGCTAGATGTTTAAGTTGAAAATATCTTATTATTTTAACTCTCTGGGTGACATACTTGTCACAATAAAGAAGCAAATGATTCAGTGACATAACTGTGTCACATTGTGTGCACATTGGTGGAAATTCTTTGTTTATATAGGGCTCTAAGTGAGTGAGCCTGGTGGCGTTGACCCTCAACCGAGCCACCACCACTTCATCCCTGCGACTACGCCAGGATGACGTAGCCCAGGGTTCAATAAGAAGCTTAACTTTATTCCTGATGTCTAATCTGGTCCACTGCCTTTGCCACAGGAGATGAATTTTAGATTTTATGAGAGAGATAAAACACCTGAGATCCGTACGGACTATGCTAAGGTCCAGATCAACAGTTGACCCTGCTAGTTTGTCAGCTTGTTCATTACCATAGATACCATAATGTGATGGTACCCATATTAGCTTGATCAATTTATTGGCACTAAATAGCTTACTAATGATATTACCCTGTATTTCATTGTTAGTTGTATTCAAAGATTTAATAGCTTGAAGTGAACTTAATGAATCAGTAAATATGACTATCCTATCGTGGGTCGTCGATAGGGCAAAATCCAAAGCTTTATCTATAGCAAATAATTCAGCAAGAAAAATAGATGTATGATTCGGCAGTCTGAATCTTAACTGACATTCATGCGACCATACACCCGCACCCACACATTCATCCGTCTTGGACCCGTCGGTATACAGTTGGAAATAAGAAAGATGTTTGACAATTATCTCACGAAACCTCTGGTGTACCTCCACCTCCGGCACCTGGGATTTAACCCCTGGTAACCAGGATTCCACACAACTAAAAGGGGGTATTACCCAAGGTGCAATATTTACTATAACCAGGGAATCGATTGTTGATAAGTCTATACCGACACACTCTACGAGGTCGTGGAGTCTTGCTCTGAGGGACCTAACGCCAGTGCCCTCCGGGGCCGTGCGTCCCCTAGGCGGATAACTTGGCCCTTCCAGGGGCCTATCGCCATGGCCCCCCGGCTGCGGGCGCAAAAAGGCACCACCGGGAGGATGACTCGGCTCCCCGGGAATACAAACAGCGGGCCTGGTGTCCCTTGGCCTAACGCCAGTGCCCCCTAGGGCGCAGGGGTTCCCGGACGGATAACTCGGTCCCTCTACCAGGGGCCTAACGCCATGGCCCCCCGGGTGCGGTTGCCGCAGCAAGGCATTACCGGGAGGATGACTCGGCACCCTGGCTTTCTTAGCAAAGTATGTTAACATTAGTTGGTCTCGTCTTAGACGGAGGGGAGGCACTTGTGACTCCACCTCTAGACGCTCGATTCGAGTGCAACGTAGGGCTCCAAGACACACACGCAAACAAGCATTCTGCACAACATCCACACCTTTCAAAACAGACTCAGATGCCGAACCATACACTATGGACCCATAATCTACTCTAGATCTGATCAGGGATTTATATAGCATTAACAAAGACTTCCTATCTGCTCCCCATTTTGTACCAGAAATGCATTTAAGTAAATTGAGTGCTTTTAAACATTTAGTTTTTAACTGGCTGACATGGCAAGTCCATGTCAGTCGACTGTCAAAAATCAGTCCAAGAAATCTAGTTGAATTTTGAATAGGTAGGGGGTTTCCACCCATGGTCAACCGGACGACGGGTTTTTTCCTATGAGTGAAAATAACCCCTACACTTTTTCTAATTGAAAACTTAAAACCCCACTGGAGGCCCCAATTATGGATCGAATCCAGTGCCGATTGAATTCGAGTTGCCGAAAACTGTGCACTATGGCTGGAGTGCCATATTGCACAGTCATCAGCATACAGTGAGTATTTAAGATTTCGAGGAGGAGCTGGTAGAATGTCATTAATCATACATAGAAATAAGGTCGGAGACAGAACACTTCCCTGGGGGACCCCGTTTGCCTGGACAAAAGTGTCCGAGAAAGTGACTGTATCCGAAAAAAGCTTGACAGAGAAAGTTCTGTCAGACATGAAATTCTTAACAAAAAAGGGCAGATTACCGCGTAATCCCATCGCATGTAGTTTCCTGAGGAGGCCATGTCGCCAGGTCATGTCGTAGGCTTTTTCTATGTCTAAAAATACTGCAACTAAAAACTGTTTTTTGGCAAATGCCTCTTGAATGCGAGATTCCAGGCTTACTAATTGATCGAGCGTCTGGCGACCTTTGCGGAAGCCACACTGCTCGTCAACCAGCAAGTTCCTGGAATTTAAAAAATGCAATAGCCTACGATTAACAATTCGTTCCATGACCTTGCATAAACAACTTGTGAGAGCAATAGGGCGATACGATGAAGTCGATCTGGGGTCCCCCCCTCCTTTCGGTATGGGAATGATATGTGCAAAGTGCCATGAATTTGGAAAAGCATGACCCCTCCAAATTTCATTAAACACTTGCAGCATCCTGATCATGGAATCATGATCAAGATGCTTAATCATCTCATACCGAATCTCATCGGGTCCCGGGGATGTCCCACTACAGGCTCCTAGGGCTTGAACAAGCTCTTGCATTGTAAGATCACAGTTGTAATCCAATTCATCTCCTGTGGCAAAGTTAATATGCTGCAGCTCTGATGCTTCCTTGAGAGGCAAGAAAGCTGGATGGTAATTGTCAGAGCTGCTAGCAAAAGAGAACTGCCTGGCGAGGGCGTTAGCAATGTCTCTAGGCTCGTCAAAATTGACGTTATTATGATTGATGTTAGTTATTTTAATTGATATTTTCTTTTTATTTAACTTTTTAACAGTGGACCAGACTTTAGATATAGATGTTTCAGAATTTATAGTAGAGACAAAGCTTCGCCAGGAGTCTCGTTTGGCTTGTTTGATGGTTCGACGAGCCCTAGCTCTCGCAAGTTTATACTTGCGAAAATTCTCATCACTGATGTGAGTTTTGAAAAGCCTGTAGGCCCTATTTCTCTCACACAGTGCTATGCGGCAATCTGGCGTCCACCAAGGAACTCTATGCTTTGCGCTATCTATCGAAGTCTTAGGAATTGTTGCCGTTGCGGCTTTGAGAATACTATCTTTAATGTTATTTACTTTATCATCAATGGTTTCCCCAACAATTTCAATATTGAGACTCTTTGTGAAGGACACCCAGTCTGCTTTTTTTACGTTAAATTTAGGTGCTGAAGGCTCTTTAACAGTGTCGCTGTTATATTTAATCAAAATAGGAAAATGGTCACTTCCCAATGAGT
This sequence comes from Petrolisthes manimaculis, assembly GCA_034508575.1. Lineage (NCBI taxonomy): Eukaryota > Metazoa > Arthropoda > Malacostraca > Decapoda > Porcellanidae > Petrolisthes > Petrolisthes manimaculis. The sequence continues at coordinate 9,513 of JAWZYT010002075.1, read as the reverse complement.
CATCAATAGGTAGCCACTGGCAAGAAGTGGCAATTGATGGGGAGACCAGAGATAGGTCAAGGACGCTAAAATTACCGGTATTATCATCAACTCTCGTCGGACTACCGTCGTTCAAAAGAACCAAACCGGAATTACTGATAAGCCCAGCCATCTGTTCCCCCTTCCTGTCATCCCGCAGGGAACCCCATAACGTATGATGTGCATTAAAATCACCTACAATTAATTTTCTACAGGGCAGACTGTCCTGCAGATCAAAAACATCATCATAAGTTACTGTATCAGGAGGACAGTAGACAGAACAGACAGTCAGGTAGGTACCACCGAATTTCACTCTGCAGGCGACAGACTCCAGAGGGAAATTAGATGGCACCTCAGTGAAGGGGAGGGAACGGCGGATGTAGAGAGCTACCCCACCTCCCCCCCTCCCGTTTCGATCCCTCCTAATTAACTCGTAGTTCCGAAGCTGGATAACCTCGTCTTCAACCCGGTTATCCAGATGAGTTTCCTGAAGGGCAATAATATCGGCAGCGTAAGTACAGGCCAAAAGTTTAAGTTCATTTAATCTACTTCTAAGACTTCGACAGTTCCATTGTACTATGGTCAGCGCGAAGATTATCGTGGTTTACGGTGTTTTGGAGGGCCGTGTTCGTCCTGGCGAACCTTTTTGTGCTGGGAAGGAGTACCCTCCTCTTCCTCAGCACTTCCCGGGGACCTCCCACGGGATGGTTTGGAGATGATAGTCTCCATTGCCTGTGCCTCTCCACGAGTCACAGATCCAGACCTCGAGCAGCTCGATGCACGACGAGCTGTCCGAGTCCCAGATACATGCTTCGTAGGAGTCACCTGAGCGAGAACATGAGATTGAGCTTGTTTATTCTTAGCGGTTTCATTTGCCTTGTGGGGTTTCTGTTTTTGTTGTTGGTTTGATTCAACAAGTTGTGCAACTAATTCTTTCAGTTCAATTACTGTACTTTCCAAACTATTTACTTTATCATTTAATGCTTGATTTTCTTTTTCTTTGGCCTTAAGAAGTTCCAAGAGGTCATTTACTGCAGGAGCATTAGATGAGCCAGCTACAGCTCCGGCGTAGGATACGGTGGGAACCTGGGTAACCCCCTCCACCTTCCTCTTTGCCTCACCATAACTGACATCATGAGCCTTCATGTATGCCATTGTTTCGGTCTCCACAATCAGACTTCTGCAGATACCTGCACCTGCCTGGTGGGGGCCGCCACAATTGGCACACTTGAATACTGTCTCTGAACATAAATTCGTCTCGTGACTTCCGGCACATTTACCACATATAAATTCTCCTGAATCTCTAGTGAAACACCTCAATGCTGTATGTCCGAATTTTTGGCACCTGAAACAACGCATGGGTTTCTGAATGTAAGGTCTAACATGAACAATTTCGTATCCAATTTTAACTGTATCCGGTATCTGAGCAGCAGCAAAAGTCATGAAAACTAGGCCAAATTTCTCTCTCTTGTTCTCTCTCATCCTGGTCATACTTTGCACTTCCACAACGCCCTGGTCCTTCATTCCGTCAAGTATGTCTGCATCATCCAGGTCAGCCAAATCCCTATGGAATATGACGCCCTTACAAGTATTTGGCCCAACTGGAATGGTGGTTTTCACCTTGAAAGTATGAATCTGCGTCAGTTTAAGTAAATCCTTAACCTGGGAAGAGTTGAGCACTTTAACCAGGAGACTACCATCTCGCAATTTCTTAGCAAATTCCAGACTGCCACCCACCTGACCATCAAGGACCTTTTTGATGATAAATGGGTTAACAGTCTTCAGAGATTGAGAAGCATCAACACAACGTACATTCACATATCGAGCATTCAGGGAAGGAATATCTATATCAGGTCGCCTTGGTCTGTCAGCCGTAGGGGTTCCATTATTGTCTGCCGTGGTCTTAGGATGGTCATTGGTCGTCAGCCTCCCTCCTTGAGGAGGAGGAAGGCTAGTCGAGGGATCAGCCATTCGGGACATCGGACTAGGTCCGAGCCCTCTCCACACACCCTCTCCTAACTCCCTTAACTATTGTATCAACCCCCTAAAATAAGGACAATAATTTAGGGAAAAATAAAAGTAACCTTACTCAACCCTCCCTAGTGGTAGCCTGGCGGCGTACTCCAGTACCAGCTAGGGGATCGGAGCTAATGCGGAAGGAACTTTCCCACCACCGAACCTGCCTAATGCGAGGGGTGGTGTAGTCAGAACCCACCTCCCAAGCGAATACCGTTGCTCAGAAATATGAGACAACCGTAGGCCCAAGAGGTCGCGGAAAATATGGAAGAAAAGAGTAGTTCGAGAAAAAGAGGTGCCCAAATGACACACCAGACTACTGGGCCCCACTACCACAGGGATTACCCCTGAGGCAGCGAGTGCTGCGGGTCTGGTGTAGGGAACAACTATCTACTAGCTAGCATGCACTACATGATGTCCTCAAGCAAAGACAAAACACAGAAGGTGCACAACAGCAGTGCAGCAAAACGCTGCAAATTACGTTACTATTTACTTTATAAAAGCAAAGAGACAACAGAGTATTGCTGGCAAGAGGCCTCGGAACCCAAGGTAGCTCAAACGGACAATACGTGTAAACTGTTGGCGCTATGCAGAGAACGAGGACGAGGTCTGAACTTCACAGAGTCTGGACGCATAAATGCCCTTGGTGGTTGGTTTGTTGGATTTATGGCTATCAACCAGCGACATATAGTCAAAGGTCATTAAGCCAGTATAATCCCTTTTATTCTATCAATTTATATAAGGTCATAAAGTTTTGTCTCCCTCAGAAAACAGAGCAGTTTGTCTATAATATTCTTATCATCGGATAGAATATTTTCAAAAGTAAAAGCTAGATGTTTAAGTTGAAAATATCTTATAAGTTTGATTCTCTGGTTGACATACTTGTCACAATAAAGTAGTAAGTGATTTAGTGACATAACTGTGTCACATTGTGAACAAATTGGTGGAAAATCTTTGTTGATATAGGGCTCTAAGTGAGTGAGCCTGGTGGCGTTGACCCTCAACCGAGCCACCACCACTTCATCCCTGCGACTACGCCAGGATGACGTAGCCCAGGGTTCAATCAAAAGCTTAACTTTATTCCTGATGTCTAATCTGGTCCACTGCCTTTGCCACAGGAGATGAATTTTAGATTTTATGAGAGAGACAAAACACCTGAGATCCGTACGGACTATGCTAAGGTCCAGATCAACAGTTGACCCTGCTAATTTGTCAGCTTGTTCATTACCATAGATACCATAATGTGATGGTACCCATATTAACTTGATCAATTTATTGGCACTAAATAGCTTACTAATGATATTACCCTGTATTTCATTGTTAGTTGTATTCAAAGATTTAATAGCTTTAAGTGAACTTAATGAATCAGTAAATATGACTATCCTATCGTGGGTCGTCGATAGGGCAAAATCCAAAGCTTTATCTATAGCAAATAATTCAGCAAGAAAAATAGATGTATGATTCGGCAGTCTGAATCTTAACTGACATTCATGCGACCATACACCCGCACCCACACATTCATCCGTCTTGGACCCGTCGGTATACAGTTGGAAATAAGAAAGATGTTTGACAATTATCTCACGAAACCTCTGGTGTACCTCCACCTCCGGCACCTGGGATTTAACCCCCGGTAACCAGGATTCCACACAACTAAAAGGGGGTATTACCCAAGGTGCAATATTTACTATAACCAGGGAATCGATTGTTGATAAGTCTATACCGACACACTCTACGAGGTCGTGGAGTCTTGCTCTGAGGGACCTAACGCCAGTGCCCTCCGGGGCCGTGCGTCCCCTAGGCGGATAACTTGGCCCTTCCAGGGGCCTATCGCCATGGCCCCCCGGCTGCAGGCGCAAAAAGGCACCACCGGGAGGATGACTCGGCTCCCCGGGAATACAAACAGCGGGCCTGGTGTCCCTTGGCCTAACGCCAGTGCCCCCTAGGGCGCAGGGGTTCCCGGACGGATGACTCGGTCCCTCTACCAGGGGCCTAACGCCATGGCCCCCCGGGTGCGGTTGCCGCAGCAAGGCATTACCGGGAGGATGACTCGGCACCCTGGCTTTCTTAGCAAAGTATGTTAACATTAGTTGGTCTCGTCTTAGACGGAGGGGAGGCACTTGTGACTCCACCTCTAGACGCTCGATTCGAGTGCAACGTAGGGCTCCAAGACACACACGCAAACAAGCATTCTGCACAACATCCACACCTTTCAACACAGACTCAGATGCCGAACCATACACTATGGACCCATAATCTACTCTAGATCTGATCAGGGATTTATATAGCATTAACAAAGACTTCCTATCTGCTCCCCATTTCGTACCAGAAATGCATTTAAGTAAATTGAGTGCTTTTAAACATTTAGTTTTTAACTGACTGACATGGCAAGTCCATGTCAGTCGACTGTCAAAAATCAGTCCAAGAAATCTAGTTGAATTTTGAATAGGTAGGGGGTTTCCACCCATGGTCAACCGGACGACTGGTTTTTTCCTATGAGTGAAAATAACCCCTACACTTTTTCTAATTGAAAACTTAAAACCCCACTGGAGGCCCCAATTATGGATCGAATCCAGTGCCGATTGAATTCGAGTTGCCGAAAACTGTGCACTATGGCTGGAGTGCCATATTGCACAGTCATCAGCATACAGTGAGTATTTAAGATTTCGAGGAGGAGCTGGTAGAATGTCATTTATCATACATAGAAATAAGGTCGGAGACAGAACACTTCCCTGGGGGACCCCGTTTGCCTGGAGCCCTTGGTGGACGGCTGCCGGTGCTTATATAGCCCTGGTGATGACGTAGGGTCAGCCATGTTGACGAGGTGTCCTTCCCTCATTGGTTGGTGAGCGATGAACCCTCGGGGTCTTGGTGAACTGCCGACGAGCCAAACTACCACTCTCGATACTTTAGCAGTTTGCTGCGTAAACCGCTACAGTCAAGAAGTTATAAAAATCTATTGTTCACAATGTGGTCTAGTGGACCCAGACTAAACCATGCAACAGATTATTGAATTGTTATATAAGTAGGAAAATATCTTGAAGCCTTGTTTAGAGGAATCAATGGCCATCCAAATAATTAACACAATTACTATAATCTTTTTAATATGATGTCAAAATTGGAAAGCTATTATAGATTTTTTTCCAAATATTTTATCACAAAACCGATCAGCTATTCTTATGCTAAGACACTCTTCTTCCAGACACATGTTAGATAAATTAGCAGTAGATGACACTAGAGCATTCTGTACCTACCCATGTCCTTCCTCTCTTCTCCAACAGATCCATCATATCCTTTTTCAAGTTTAGAACAACCAGCAGTCAAGTAACTCAGATCTCATATCAACTCTTCAACACCTCGAGTATGTATGTATGTATGTACAGTTGGCTCCACTCCTCCCGTTGCCAATGTTGGGCCAGTCAGAAATTTGAATTTCGATCCACAAGTTAAAAAATTCGAAACATTCATATTTCAGAGTGAAAAATATGAATGTTTCGAATATTTTAACTTGTGAATCGGAATTCGAATTTCTGACTGGCCCAACATTGGCAACGACAGGGGAAAAACGAGGGAGTGGAGCCAACTGTATGTATGTATGTATGATTATATGTATGTATGGATGTATGTATTTATGTATAGAAAAAATAAGTGCAGAAAACAAGGCCACTCGCAGATAAGGAAATTAAACTTGGGGACAAAGTACTAGAGAGGGTTGGTTAAGGAATGAGCTTACTTAGGATAGATGACTCGTGCGAAATTTGTTCCCGAGAAGGAAAAATATATTTGAATCATCATGTGATAAAGTGCATTCAAAAACAAAATATTATCATAATATGCAAATTACTTCTTTCCTTCATGAAAGATTGTAACCAAAGAATCAGAAACCTGGTGCTTAACAAAACTAATCTATGCATCCTTGTTTTTTTTTTGTTTTTTTTATATATGATCTTTCCCATTGTCAATACTGGAAAATCTTCCTCCTACCCAGAGAGCAGCATTTGTTGTGTTGTTTTCTTAACATAAGTTAACCCATGCATTCTATGTCATCCTCATCCTTTCCCATTGTCAGAATTCCACCAGTTAGTGCCGAAACTTTTAGAGAAGTGGGAGATGGTGGCGATGGACAGTCTGCTAGAGAAAAAGGCGCCTGTTCACTTGGTCTACTACGAGCATCTAAAAGAAGACCCAATTTCAACACTGAGGGGCATCTTGGCATTCCTGGGGTAATACATAACAAATATACTCAATTCAAAACATGCTCTATATACTCGTTAAGATATATGATCAATATAACTTCCCCTTCATCTATCTACCAACATAATATATCTAATATATAAAACACTCTGTCTGTCTGTCCGTTTAGCCGCTATGCACAGCCGCATCGTTTTACCTAGAGTAATAATTTTTACATATGTTTCTTCGCTGAGACAATATTTTTTTTTTCTTCAATGATTAACCAATTAAAAACGACTTTTTCTCTCCCCCCCCCCCCCCCAGCTGACAAATGCTGGTCAATTTTGTCATTTTTCAACTTTCATTTAAGCATTTTTTTTTCTTGCAGACAGTAAGAGCTACTACTACTACTACTACTACTACTGATTTTGGCATCGGTGTTTTTTTACTTGAATTATTAAAAGCTAGGCTGTTAGGGGGTCAACAGAAAATGTGCAACTTCATTGGGGGGTCGATGAGTTAAAAAATTTGAGAACCCCTGATATAGATAGAGATAGATAGATATAGATAGATAGATAGATAGATAGATATAAATAGATAGATAGATAAATATAGATAGAAGATAGATAGAAATAGATAGAGATAGAGATAGAGAGAGATAGAGATAGAGATAGAGAGATATAGATAGAGATAGAGAGATATCGATAGAGATAGATAGAGATAGATAGATAGATATAGATATAGAGATATAGATAGAGATAGATAGATAGATAGATAGATAGATAGATAGATAGATAGAGATAGATAGATAGATAGATAGATAGATAGATAGATAGATAGATAGATAGATAGATAGAGATAGATAGATAGATAGATAGATAGATAGATAGATAGAGATAGAGAGATAGATAGAGATAGATATAGATAGATATATAGAGATAGATAGATAGATATAGATAGATAGATAGATATAGATAAATAGATATAGATAGATATAAATAGATAGATATAAATAGATTGATATACATATAGATATAAATAGATATAGATGGATAGATTGATAGATACATCCCCGGACAACGTCGGGTATCCCTGCTAGTACTCTATAATTTAACTTTCTGTGGTGACAAGTGGTGTAATTACACACTCACCTGAACACATTCCCTCTTCCATCTTCTGGGGATTTGCTTCGGTAGCCCAGGTATACAGGGCCAGTCGCTCCTTTATGTTAATTTATTTTTTCACTGCGGCCAGAACGTACCGGGGCCTGGGTGTCTGTGGGGCAGGAGGCCATTCTACGTACACACACAAACACTTCTCCAGATATACCCACATACACACACGGACACTTCTCCACTTGCACCCACATATGTACACACACACGGACACTTCTCCACTTGCACCCACATATGTACACACACACGGACACTTCTCCACATGCAGACACATATACACATTCTATCAATCTAGAATTATATCACCTAAATGACCATTACGAAGTCGATAGGCTTTAAGCCCAAAGAGCAAACTCTCTCTCTCTTCAAGAGACCACGTGTGTACCTCGTATTGTATACCAATTATAACAGGCACGTGTTCACTCTCTTAGAAAACATGATGTTTTGAAAAGAGCGTGGTAACCCAAGTCAGTATACCTTGTAGCCGACCGAACACCAACTCACTATTTCTCCCTGCCTGCCTCTTGTCTTCCCATTCCTTAATTGACTGACTGATGACTAACTTGATTTGAGGTTCCACATTAAATTCAAAACATCATTTTATTGTATTTTGCTACAGAATAAAGTACATTTGTTTTTCGAAAGTGGATATATTCCTAACATTTTTCAGTGAGGTTTGTATAAATGATGTATAGAGGTATACAGTGTGTGTTTAATTCCAAGCATTTGTGATATAGAACACCAAGTATTTTATCGTGTTTCCTATCTTCATCTCTTTTCGTCTCCCTTATCCCGTACAGTGTTCCTGAGGATGAGAGCCGACTAAACTGTACCAGGACCCACCTAAAGGGACCCTACAAGAGAGAAGGCAACAGGGAATTCAACCCATACACCACCGAGGAGCAGTTGTTGATGGTCCAGGCTGTGAAGAGGGTCAACCAAACAGTGCAGTTGTTAGGATATCATCCTTTGCCACACTACTCCATTATAATGTAAACAGACACATCATGCACTATACCATCCATTATACACTAACCCATTTTTATTTACTAACTCACCACACACTAACCTACCATACCATACACCAACCACCACACACTAACCTACCATACCATACACCAACCATCACACACTAACCTACCATACCATACACCAACCATCACACACTAACCTACCATACCATACACCAACCATCACACACTAACCTACCATACCATACACCAACCATCACACACTAACCTACCATACCATACACCAACCATCACACACTAACCTACCATACCATACACCAACCATCACACACTAACCTACCATACCATACACCAACCACCACACACTAACCTACCATACCATACACCAACCATCACACACTAACCTACCATACCATACACCAACCATCACACACTAACCTACCACACCATACACCAACCATCACACACTAACCTACCATACCATACACCAACCATCACACACTAACCTACCATACCATACACCATCCACCACACACTAACCTACCATACCATACACCAACCACCACACACTAACCTACCATACCATACACCAACCATCACACACTAACCTACCATACACCAACCATCACACACTAACCTACCATACCATACACCAACCATCACACACTACAACCCGTGGTGCAATACATATTGTTGCGTCCCGCTCTCCACACACTGGCACAACTCCAACAGAAGTTGCACGGTGTGAAAGTTGACGTCACTGAAGAGTCTTTCTTCTTAGGAGCACAGTTTCAATAAGATGCACCAGACTAGATTACTGTAGGCAGCCGAAGGAAATCCACTCTGGCACTAAGTTTACTTTCTTTATTTTCCAATAACCACACTTACTTTCATAATTACACTTTTTTGTACAATTACCTGAGTAGAGTTACACTCCTTTTCCAACTGTACACACAAAATTTAATCCGGAATATAATTGTACTATACTCTTTGTTCCTTTTATCACTCTTGCTAACTTTACAAGTTCACAGGATCACTTTTGCTAATTTCACAATATCACGTTTTACTAACTTCACAGCACTCGAAAATAACACTTTTCTTTCACTTGGCTCTCTGACTCTCTTCTTTTTCACTTAGCTTTTTTGACTGACTGACTTAACCTT
>JAWZYT010002074.1:0-74404 GCA_034508575.1 Petrolisthes manimaculis | reverse complement strand
GTGCTATAAAAAACAAATAGACCTTTTACTAATGGTGGTAATGTAGTATGTGTATGTTAATAAGTAGTAGTAGTAGTAGTTGTTGTTGTTGTATGGATGTTGGTGGTAGTAGTTGTAGTATAGTATGGATGTTGGTAGTAGTGGTAGTGTGATGGAGCTAGAATTGTAGGTTTTAAGTAGGTAGGGTGAAAGCTGCTATGTTGAAGTAGTGTGAGAGTGGCAGAATATAGTACGGTAGTATGAGAGTGGTTCTATAAAATGGGTACATACATAAGCTAGTATGAGAAAAAAGACATATGAGCCAGTAGTGAGAATAATAATAGGGGCCAGTATGAGGGTAGTATTGTGAACCAGTAGTATGGTGATGGGTAGTAGTGTGAGGGTAGTTGTTGTTGGGTGGGTAGTAGTGTGAGGGTAGTAGTGTGAGGGTAGTTGTTTGTTGGGTGGTAGTAGTGTGAGGGTAGTAAAAGTTAAGAGACAGTGTGATGGGAGTTTACAGTATAGCGAGGGTGCATGGTAGTAGGGTGAGTGAAGTAATAGTGTGATAGGGTGACAGCAGTGTGTGACAGGGGTGGAAAGGGGCTGAGAAAGTAAGTGTGAGGGGGGGTAATTTAGGTAAGAGACGTGGATTGGTCAATGCTCCGGAGAACTGAAGCAAATAGTATGACCAGTGGAGCTATAGGTACACTCACTCTATATCATACTATCCCCCACCTCTCTCTCTCTCACCCTCTCTCTCTCTTCTCTCCTCTCGCTCGTCACTGCTGTCGCTTTCGGCGCGAGAGCACGAGCGCAGCGCTCGTGCAGCGACTCACTGGTGCCTTGTCACTGTATTTGAGAGAGTTGAGTGTGAGTGGGTGATTGAGGGAAGACGTGAGTGGTGATGAGAGAGAGAGAGAGAGAGAGAGGAAATAAATGGTGAAGAGTGTGAGAGGGAGAATTGGTTATATGAGTGGAAGTGAGTGAGTGTGAAAGTGAGTGAGTGAGTGAGGGAAGGATTAGGACGAGTTGGAGGGAGTGAGCAGTTAAATGGTACTTACTCCCCTCTCCCCACCCCCCCTCACTCTCCACTCTCTCTCTCTCTCACTTCATTTCTCCTACTGTCACGCCGGAAGTGCCACCTCTCTCTCTCTCTCTCTCTCTTCTCTCTCTCTCTTCTCTCTCTCTCTCTCTCTCCGCTCTCTCCTCTCTCTCTCTCTCCTTTTCTTGCGATGCCCTCCCACTTTTTCAATTATTACCTCGCTGCGTCACTCTCACCACACTCACACACACACACACACACACACTCCTCCCCTGCCCTCATTCACAACACTCACACACTTACCCCCACTCACTCGCCACTTGCCGCTGCCCTCATTCACACACTCACGCGACACTCACTCCCGCACTCCAGCAACTCCCCTCTGCCACCAGTTCATACATGCATTACTCCTCTCATTCATCACACACACACACACACACACACACACACACAACACACAACACACACACACACACTCCTTCACTCACTCAACCACTCATTCATTCACGTAATCACCCACTCTCCTTTTCTGCCCCTCATTCACACACACAAATCTTTCCCTCACCTAGCCACCCTCATTCACCACACACACACTCTTTTCCCTCACCTAACCTACTCTCCCTCTCCCTCCTCCTCCTCTACCCTCATTCACTCCTTCCCTCCTTTCATATACCACACACCCTCACTCACTCCTTCCACCACACCTACACCCCCCTCCCCTTTTCTACCCCTCACGGCCCCCTCATTCACCCCCACCTCCTCCTTCCCTCACAATTTTTACGGTGTGTGTGTGTGTGTGTGTGTGTGTGTGTGTGTGTGTGTGTGTGTGTGTGTGTGTGTGTGTGTGTGTGTGTGTGTGTGTGTGTGTGTGTGTGTTCATCCCATCCCATCCTAGCAGTACATGCATGTATTCCTTTTTAACTTTCCTCTGATCCTTCCTCTTCCTTCACGCTTCCTCCCTCACTCCATTTTCCTCCAACTTCATGCCTCTATCTTCCTCCCCCCCCCCCCACCCACCCCCCTCCCTGTTATTGTCCTCATCCCTCCTGCTTATCTTCCAGGCCATATTCCCTCCCTGCCTCCCTGCCTGCCTCCCTCCCTGCCTCCTTCCCTTCAACTTTATTATACCTCACGTCTTCTACCTCTCCCATTCCATGTCTCTTTCCTTCCCACTATCCTTTCAGTTTATGTGTTCCTTCCATGTTGCTTCTTATTTATGCCTTCCTCTCTCTTTTCTTTCCTTCCTTTCTCTCCCTTCCTTCGTTACGTCCTTCCTTCCTCCCTCCCTATGTCCCTTTACTCCTCCTCTCCTCTCCTTTCTCCTCCTCTCCTTCTTTCTCCTCTTCTCCCTATATCTTCTTCTCCCTTCCTCCCTTCCTGTCTTGTCACCCTCTTTCCCTTTCTTTCTCCTCTTCTTTCCCCTCTAGCAGCGTGACACTACTTTACACCCCCCTCCCCTCCACCCCCCCTCCACCCCCCATCGTGCATGACTCCCTCGGCCCGTGACTTTAGCCCGAGAGAGAGAGAGAGAGAGAGAGATGAGAGAGAGAGAGAAACCTCACATAATATTTGTTGTAAGTAGCAGTAGCCTTAATGATTACAGATGTTGTTGCGTGTTAAGGGACGTCAACACCAACCATGTGTCTCCTTATCGACCACACACACACACACACACACACACACACACACACACACACACACACACACACACACACACACACACACACACACACACACACACTAACTAAAAGGGAGGGAAGAATAAGAGGGGAGAAAGGTGAAATAGAAAAAAAAGAGAGACAGACAAATTGAAGTATAGAGAAAAAAGGAGATATTTTTTTTTATGAGAAATGTTTTGTATGTATATATGTGTGTGTGTGTGTGTGTGTGTGTGTGTGTGTGTGTGTGTGGTGTGTGTTTGTTTGTGTTGGGGAAAGTGTGAAAGGTAAAGGGGAAAGTAATATTATAAGGAGTCGTCGATTTATAACACAGAAAGGGAGAGGGAAGATACATGGAGATGAATGGTAAACCAATGCAATGCAGTGAATAAATGAGAATCAATGTGTTGACACTTGGTACTGAAAAGGGATCCATCATTTCTCTCTCTCCGTCTCTCTCACTCTCTCTTCTCTCTCTCTCTCTCTCTCTCTCTCCCTCTCTCCTCTCTCTCTCTCTCTCTCTCTCGTCTCTCCTCTCTCCTCTCTCTCTCTCTCTCCTCTCTCTCTTCTCTCTCTCTCTCTCTCTCTCTCTCTCTCTCTCTCTCTCTCTCTCTCTCTCTCTCTCTCTCTCATTTGGTTGTGTGAATGTGTACTTTTATATCTTCAGTTTTAGTGTTCGAATTAACGTAAGGCAAACATACATTACCATTAGGACAACTCCTTACAATGTTTGCAGCACCATGAACTCATTATATACAGTCAGGCACAAGTATATAGAGTTACGTTATAAAAGTATCTTATATCATGTTGTTGTAGGGGTGAATAGACCTTTTCTATCACTTGTGTTTACTGTGGGATGAAAGGAGGGCAGTAGGAGGCTTTATAATGTATTCTCACCTTTATCTTGTTATTGAAGGCTCATCTCCACTTGCACATTTTAGAGATTTTCTGATGCATTTGGCTTATCGTCTCTCTGTCTGACACACACCACATACACACACACACACACACACACGCACACTTCACTGAGTTCATTGTGTGTGTGTGTGTGTGCATTATGTAAACATTTGAGTGTGTGTGTGATTATGTAAACAGTTGTCTTCTTTGTGTGTGTGTGTGTGTGTGTTGTATGTATGAACGAGACATTTAATCAAGTCTTTGTTTCTTGTCAGACAATATTAACCATTACCCTCGTAGCTCACTGTCTTGTCCTGGTAACTACCTATATATATGTACTTGTAATGATATGTATGATGATCTATTATTACAGTTAACTATTACAATACAAGTTACTACAATCAAGGGAATCAGATTGTATGTATGTATGTATGTATGTGTGTTCAGTCTACCACACTCATAACCCGTACAAACCAGAGAGAAAAAAAAAAACATATTCACTGGCAACTGTCTTGAAAAAGACTTCACAACACACACTCATTTCAGTCCCCCTTCAAACTCATTCCTTCAGGTTGTATGAAGTTCAAGGTCATACTCAAACTAGTAACAACTTGAAGGGATAATTTTAAAATGATATAAACTTAAGATAGTGTTGTGTGTGTGTGTGTGTGTGTGTGTGTGTGTGTGTGTGTGTGTGTGTGTGTGTGTGTGTGTGTGTGAGTGGACCAGAAGAGGTCACTTGTTGATGCAATAGAAGGTGTGTCTCGTATGTGCATGTACAGTATAGAAAGTTGATAGTTTTTATTTTACGATGATCACTTAGACTATCAATGACCCACAACATAATATTATCTCAACTCTATAATAATCTTATTGATGATTATAATTTTGAGGTAAGATGAAAAGTTTATCTGTGAATGTAGACTTGCTATGGAGAGGTAAGGGGAGTGTGTGTGTGTGTGTGTGTGTGTGTGTGTGTGTGTGTGTGTGTGTGTGTTCGTAAGGGGGAGAGGGGAGTTGCAAGGAGGTGAAAGTGGTTGAAGGAAAATGTCACAGTTCATGTTGGTTGTGTTGCTGTATGTAGCTGAAGGTGACGTGTGTGTGTGTGTGTGTATTTGTTTGTGTGTGTGTGTGTGTGTGTGTGTGTGTGTGTTGTGTGTGTGTGTGTGTGTGTGTTCTGCCTGATGTTTTCAATACAAAGTAAGTGTATGTGTGTTTGTGTGTGTGATGTCAATACAAAGTAAGTGTGTGTGTTGTGTGTTGTCAATCTGATTGCTTAATTTCCTGTATGTATGCCTGTATCCATTCCTTAGTCTCTGTGCCTATATAGTGTGTGTGTGTGTGTGTGTGTGTACTTATGAAAGTGAAAGTTTGGGTATAACTATGAAAAAGAAGCATTATGGCAATCTCAATAAAACAACAACCAGAGTACGATCAAACACACACACACACACACACACACACACACACACACACACACACACACACACTAATACACATACATACACACACACTAATGCATACAAACATACCCAAGTCATGTGACCTTTCAGTCTTAAGAGACCCCCTTCCCTGGTGTGTGTGTGTGTGTGTGTGTGTGTGTGTGTGTGTGTGTGTGTGTGTGTGTGTAGACTTCTCACACTGACTTATGTCATTTGTGTTGAGGAGCTCTCTCTCTCTCTCTCTCTCTCTCTCTCTCTCTCTCTCTCTCTCTCTCTCTCTCTCTCTCTCTCTCTCTCTCTCTCTCTCTCTCTCTCTCTCTCTCTCTTTGTGTGTGTGTGTGTGTAGTGAATGTCATTGTTGATATTGGGGTCGGTATCTGTCTCACTTACTATAATGGTCTTCACAACCACTCACAAAAAAACAACATGAGCTCCATTTAATACACCTCAAGGTTATGATGCCTTTGGCGTGTGTGTGTGTGTGTGTGTGTGTGTGTGTGTGTGTGTGTGAACGAACGAACGAACGAACTGTACTTAGATTCACACACTCATATATATTTAATATGTAGTATGAAAAGAAATTACAGTCCTCCTTCACAGCATCTCCCTCCCTCCATCTCTACTTCTCCCACTTTCGATTTCCCTCACTCATGCCTCACCAAACTTTCACAACCATAATGAACTTCACTCCCTCGTGCAGTCTCCATACAAAACATTTTAATTCTAACCAGTGCATTTATAGCTACATTTTTCACTTCAGTTTTACCCTATTTTTCTACTTTCCTTTCAATGCTTCAATTCCTATCTTATTCAGAATTACTCCCATGCAGGTACTTAACTTATTCAACCACTTTAAGGAGGAAGTTCAGTGTTGGTAAATCTGGAGCAAACTATTTCTCCAAACTATTCCAAGTAACAGCACACCATTAATTTTGTTCATCTGGTCATGTTTCCTGGCATAGTTTGGAGGACTCGAGGCGTTCCAATGTATGTACCAAAAGGGAAATACCTCCTTTTAAGTATAGCCTAAATATGTATGTATGTATGTATGTGTTGTATATATTGTATTGTTAACAGTTTAGTATTCTTATCTTCAAAATCTTCTCTCATTTACATTTTAGCTTTGTACCCGCGGAATGCCATCTCAGCTGATCATTGTGTGACGTTACCGAGAACACACACACACACACACACACACACACACACACACACACACACACACACACACACACACACACACACACACACACATACGCCTGCTCTTACTAATCCTTTCACTCACTCAAGATTATAACCCAACTTTTCCCACTGACTCGCGTGTAAAAAAAAAAAACACACACACACACACAGAATGATAAAAAAATGAAGATAAATAAAGATAGTAGATAAAGAATGTAAACCACTTCTTGTGTATCCGTTAAAGGGCCTGTGTGTGTGTGTGTGTGTGTGTGTGTGTGTGTGTGTGTGTGTATTCTTGCGTGCGTTTGCGTCTTCTGTCTCCGTCTGTTTCTATACTTCTTACAGTAATTATTAGAATGCGTTTAAGATTGCTTCTTTCTTTCTGCGTCTGAGTAAAACTATTTATATAATTTCGTTCACAGAGTTGATAGGGTTGGTTAATAAAAGTCATGTATCTGTTTATTATTTGATTTGTGCGATGGATTTTTTTTTTTTTTTTTTTTTTTTTTTTTTTTTAAAGATACGTTTATGTGGCCAAATTAAAAAAAAAATTGTAATATATATATATATATATGTGACCTGTATGGTGATACTCGTCTATGTACAGTTACCATCATTATTTTCATTACCATCATTGCTGTTTTGGGCAATTCTGTGAGGAACATCAAAGTTTTTAGACAAAGTGTTTAGTGGCAATATAGTGTTGATAATAGTGAGAAAATCAATGTGTGTGTGTGTGTGTGAGAGTGTGTGTGTGTGTGTGTGTGTGTGTGTGTGTGTGTGTGTGTGTGTGTGTGTGTGTGTGTGTGTGTGTGTGTGTGTGTGTGTGTGTGTGTGTGTGTGTGTGTGTGTGTGTGTGAAAGAGTGTTTATTGACGGCACAGTGTTGGTAATCCTAGGAACATTGAAGGTGTGTGTATATGAGAAAGTGTTTAGTGGCGTGACAGACATGTGTGTTGGATAAAACCTTGATCCTTGCCACACACACACACACCTTGCCTCTCCTTGCCTTCACTAACCTCCTTATTATTCCCTTCCTCTCTGTTTGCCTGCCCCTCCTCCTTCCTTCCCTCCCTCCTTCCTTCCTTCCTTTTACCTCCCTCCCTCCCTCCTTTTACCTACCTCCCTCCCTCCCTCTCTGCCTGCCTGTCTTTCCTTCCTTCTGCATTAGCCCTATCCCCTCCCTCCCTTTTCTTCCCTCCTTTTACCTCCCTCCCTCCCTCCCTTCCTGACCCTTCATGCTTGTTTTACTCTCCCCCTTCCTTCCTTCCTTCCTTCGTATATTCTTCATCCTCCTTGTTTCTACCTCATGTAAGCTTTCCTTCCTCTCTCCCTCTGTCTTATTCTTCTTTTGACAACTGCTTACATGCATTAATCCTGTCCCCTACCACCCTTCCTTTATATTTACCCCTTATTACCCTTCGCCCTCCTTGTTTGTATATTCCTCTTCCTTCCTCCCTTATCCTATTTACGTGTGTCTGCCTCCTGTAAACCTCCTCCCTAATCTATCATACCATTTTCATCTTTATTCCCTCCTGCATCTCCATACTTCTTAGTCTCTACCCTTCATTCATTCACCTTCTCTCAAATCCATTTTCTCCTAAATTCATCTCCCCTCTTGCTCCTCCTGCCCTCGACTTCTCCCTTCCTTCCTCCCTCCCTCCCTCTACTTCCTTCCCACCTTCGTCTTTCCTCATTCCCTCCCTCTTTCTTCCTTCCCCCCTCCTCCCTTCCCTCTTCTTTCTCCTTCTTTCCTCCTGGTTTCTCCATGCCTATATTCCTCTTCTTACAACACCACAAGGACGCCCTCCTCCTCCTCCTCCTCCTCCTCCTCCTCCTCCTCCTGACTACATTTCTTTTAGCATTCACCACCGGTACTATTAGCGTCCTGTCGTGTACAGTTAATGGAAGAAGATTATATTTCATGCCGCCCATCACAACTGTGGGAAAATTGAAAGAGAGAGATGTTGAAAATATGAGGATTTGCAGTTTATGATTGAGTTTGTGTATATTAAATTGTGTACTTCTAATTCAATATAATCATCCACACAGGAGTGACTCGTGTAAAAGTTTGACAGTTTCCCTCTCTTCGTTATCTGAGACACTTTTCAAAGACAAGGTCAAGTAACATCATATGAGAACGTGAAAACATTAATCAGTAAATTGTTCGAGCTATCCATATGTGTTTTAAAACTTATGCCCACGACTGTACATGCAAACTTTTCAAACGCAAACAATCTTTATAATTACAAGTTAATGGAGATCAATTGGTAAGAACATTGTATTTTCGTAGTCTATACATATGATTTATTTACAGTAGGAAATTTTTATATGATTTCTCTATCTATTATTTTTATTTTATTGTGTACCCCTTGACAACGACAATATATTAAGGACCCTGTGATCGTATATGAGACTTGGTGGCTTCTGAATCCTCCTGACTAGGCCACGAAACAAGCTCCTTCCCTATAGGTGGTGTTTCGTGGCAATATTTGAAGGACTCGTTTATCTCCAATTTTCTGACCACATCATAGGGGTCCTCAATTAAGTGAGTACCGTATGTTCTCTTGTTTTCTATTAAGCTGTCTCTCTTTATTATTTATGATCGATACATATTGATAATAAAATAATAGTGATAACAATAATGATAATATTAATGATGAGGATGAAACTCAGAGATGATACCGAGTTACAATGTGAAAAGAATTCCTGGGTACACTAGGAAAAAAATACCTTGTCCCAATTAGAACTTCGCAATCCTGAAGGGAGAAGAAGAGGAGGGAGAGGATACTAATAAGTGAAGAAGAGAAGGGGTACAGGGGGGAAAGCAGGGGGCTAGGGGTCAGGCAGGCAGTGGGACAGGGGGGAGGTGTGTGTCAGACAGGCAGGGGGTAGGGGACAGGGGGCAGGTGTGGGTCAGACAGGTAGGGGACAGGGGGGCAGGTGTGGGGTCATACAAGCATGGGGCTAGGGGGTAGGGGGCAGGTGTGGGTCAGACAGCTAGGGGGCAGGGGGAGTAGGAAAGGAGCCAGGGCAGGTCTACCAGTTTTTGTGTACGTGTGTGAAATGTGCAGGAGGACGAGCGACACACGACTTCCACAAGCATGCA
Source organism: Petrolisthes manimaculis (assembly GCA_034508575.1). Classification (NCBI taxonomy): domain Eukaryota; kingdom Metazoa; phylum Arthropoda; class Malacostraca; order Decapoda; family Porcellanidae; genus Petrolisthes; species Petrolisthes manimaculis. Next base: position 65,099 of record JAWZYT010002074.1, on the reverse strand, counting down.
CGCATCCTCCTCACAACAACACGCACGCACGCACGCATACGAAACAGGTAGCTCTTGTGTTTGACGGTCCACACACGTTCTCTTAAATATATCCTGTAAAAGTTCTGTTGGTTCTCGTGGTCTTTTAGATATATCCTGTACACGAACTGGTAGCTCTTATATTTGACGTCTCATCATCATCTTTTAAATATAGTCTTTAAGAGTTTTGCTAGTTCTTGTGTGACATCTCCACATTATCTTTTAAATACATCCTATAAAACTTCTGCTAGTCCTTGTGTTTGACGTCTCCACACACGTTCTGTATAATAATTATATCCTTACTGAATACATGTTCTGTTAGTTCTGTGTTGGAAGATTCTCACACATTTATTATAACAAGTCTTCAATGATCACATGTTCTGGTAACTTGTTTAATTTATATTGACAGTGAACATACGTATTGCACACGTTTACCTTGATTAATATATATATATAGTTCATAGTAATTCTTATAACATCTTCACGTGTAATTTTGGCAACACCCACACGTTATTATTATGTTATCAATCATGGGGGTAACCTAACCGTGACGCTTTCTTAAAACACGTAACGCACAGTTGCAACACATTCTTCCTGACGAAATGTGAACGTGGCGTAAACATAGAAGTGGGAAAAGTTATAAAGAAGTAGGTGAAGTTATAAAATAGCAGTAGTAGTAGTAGTAATAAAGTGAGGGCCAGGGTGTTTATAGTTACTTTATGACCATTCTCTTAGTCAAACCCAGAGAAGAAGAAATATCATGAGGTATAATAAGTAGTAGTATGAAGATGTAGACGAACAGAAAGGACCAGGGTTTGTAGTCTTACTCATAGGATTGTAAAGTTATTGTCAATCGTGTTAGTGCTGTTAAATAATATCTTTTCTTTATAGTATCACAAGCAGGCTCACATTTCACTAAGACAATGGTAGTGTTAGGAATATTCTGTCAGTAAAATGGGGAGTTCACTGAGCCATTCAATATTGTGAAGCAAAATATATTCCCTTTTAGTTTTTAGACAAGATGTTGTTTATTTACCAGCTTCAGTTTTGAGGAATCAGTTGCACATTAGAAGCAACAGACACCAAACCCTTATATAGTGATAGGTTATATATTTGTACAGTTGTAGATAATTTTTCGTTTTAACATATTGAAAGAATCAATGGGCCTTCAAAAAGTATATAGTACAAAAATATATATTATCCGTACATGGAGTAGCATTTCCTAATATAATTTTAAAAAATGAGACTGATGATTTTTTTTATAGTAGACATTTATCGCTGAGGGAGGAGATTGCAGGTGAGGTGAGGTCAGGTCAGGTCGTGAGGTCTCCTGGGGGCTTGTAAGAGGTACTGGGTGGGTCAGGGGCATTAAGGTAGTGGCTCCCCTCCCCCCTCCTCCTCCTCCTTCTGTGTGTGTGTGTGTGTTACTGACATTCCCTTCTCCTTGTTTGGAATTGAATATAACCAAAACTTCTGCATCTATTTGACGTTAATGTTGATGTGTTGTCGATAGCAAATCTTTTGACGTAAAATAGCACAAGACCATCTTATGTTTTTCTTTAATCATTCTTAATTAAAATATATATATTAGTTAACCCATAAAGATAAATAAATGTTATGGACAACGCCAGACGATTTAGAGAACATTCCCAAACTATTTTAGAGAATATTTAATTAGCTGAGTGAATTAGAAGGCTACTGATTCCTCCAAACCATACCATGAAACAGACGACCTTAATGATACTAATAGGGGATCTGTTGGGTGGCATAGTTTGGAGGAATCAGAGACCTTCCAATTCACAAAAAAAAAAAAAAAAAAAAAATAAAAAAATAATAATAATAATAATATTATCTCCACAGACCAGATTCCCTATTAATTAATTCGTATACTGAGGCTCTATAGTCTGTCTTGTTTCATGGGTTAATTTGGAGTAATCAAAGTTAACATTAATCCATCCCTCTTCTTTGTATGACACGCGAATCTTATTTATATTATTTTAATATTCATATTTTTGTTATTTATTCTTTTTTGCTTAAATTTGCGTTATGAGTAAGTAATGTGGTATGAATTTATTCCTCCAAACTAAACTTCTTTTTTAATCTATGATTCACACACACACACACACACACACACACACACACACACACACACACACACACACACACACAGAAAGAGATGTAAATTACCGTGAAAAGTGAATACCTGTAATTTGAAGCAAGGCATAGAAAGTTGAGGCAGGTCATCAACTAGGAAATGAACTCGAGTTGACACACACACACACATTCATTAAGCCTCCCAGGGGTATTCATTAACTACCTTTCTCTCCGTTTCCTTTCGACCAGACATACAAGAGGAAGGAAAGCTTATTTACTGATTATTTAAGAGGAAGGAAAGCTTATTTACTGATTATTTAAGAGGAAGGAAAGCTTATTTACTGATTATTTAAGAGGAAGGAAAGCTTATTTACTGATTATTTAAGAGGAAGGAAAGCTTATTTACTGATTATTTAAGAGGAAGGAAAGCTTATTTACTGATTATTTAAGAGGAAGGAAAGCTTATTTACTGATTATTTAAGAGGAAGGAAAGCTTATTTACTGATTATTTAAGGGGGTCATGACTTGTTGTGTGGACGGATTTGAAAGCTTACAGATTCTTTCAAACAATGCTAATAAGAATTGTTTACTTCTATACTTAGGTTCTTTGTTTACTGCATGGCATATTTAGGAGGGATCACATCCAAAGAACTAACTCATTCACTCACTTACTCGCTAACTAACTAACAAACTATTTTCCTACAACAACCCTCAATCATGCACTTTTTCTTCCTTCCTTTCCCTCACTCGCTAACTAACTAACTAACTAACTACTGTAGCTAACTAACTAGCATCCGACAACAAATCTCAATACTAGTTCAATTTTCTTTCCTTCCACCCTTCCTTCCTTCCTTCTTTTCAAATCTCTCTTTCCCCGTTATCTGTCATTGAGGCCGGGCACAGGAAGAGAGACTCGGGCCCCATGATGTGCAATTAAACCATTACCTCTTACTTACCCAGTGGCCCTCAAAGGCTGCCTGGCTGATGGCTTGTTTGACTCTTTTCACCACCACCACGGAAGCCGGGATTGTAAACTCGACCCCTTCCTCACAACACAACCCACTGATTTGAGAACGTGGAAGTCTGGAAGAATTGATTGCGAGGCTGGAATCACGTGTGTGTATGTGTGTGTGTCAGAGAGGGGGTGGGGGTGTAGGGGTAGGGGTGGAGAGGGTGTATGTGTGTTGTATATATGTGTGTTAAGTGTATCGATGTTTATATACCGGTAATATGTAAAACACGTGTCAGGTCAGGCCAAGGGAAAGGTGTAGTAGTGTGGTGGTGGTGGACTCCCTTTGTGTTGGATGTGAAGAGAGCGACAGAACTTGTATTGTTATTCCCGTGTCGAGTGGTGTGATGGAGGGCTGGGAGAGGGAAAGGAAGGGAGGGAGAGGATGGGAGAGGGAAAGGAAGGGAGGGAGAGGATGGGAGAGGGAAAGGAAGGGAGGGAAAGGATGGGAGAGGGAAAGGAAGGGAGGGAGAGGATGGGAGAGGGAAAATAAGGGAGGGAGAGGATGGGAGAGGGAAAGGAAGGGAGGGAGAGGATGGGAGAGGGAAAGGAAGGAAGGGAGAGGATTATAGAAGGTCATATGTATAAGAGGAGAGGAAAAGAAAGGAAGGGGAGATGGTTGGGAAGAGTGCAGAAGTAATAGTCCTTACGAGGCTGTTTGAGTCTAAACTACCGGTACTAATTTCTAGGATAGAGGAGGATAAAATCATGGAAAGCTGTAACTGCTGAAAAGGAAGGAAGCAAAGGAGGAGGACAAAGAGGAAGAAGATAATAAAGCGAAGGAGAATTAAAAAGTGGGAAGAGATGATAATGATTATTAGGAAAACGAAAGAACGGGAGGAGGAGGGAAAAGGAAGATAAAGAAGCTACGAAGAAGATACAGGAAAGAAATGATAAATGAAGAAAAAGAAGGAAAAGGAGAAGAAATTAAGAAATGGAAGGAAATGTGAAAAAGAAAAAAAAGGAAAAGGAGAATAAGGAAGAATGAGATCAAAGTGAGCGGGGTCATGATGATTGACACACACACACACACACACACACACACACACAAGACGTCTAATGACAGGGAGATGGGTACGACGAAACGACATCATCCTTATCATTTACCCTATCATCATTATTATTGTTATCATTATCATTATTATTATTATTATTATTATTATTATTATTATTATTATTATTATTATTATTATTACTATTACTATTATTATTATTATCATTATTATTATTATTATTATTATTATTAAAGAGAAGACAATTGGTAGTGGATCTCTCTCTCTCTCTTTTATTTTCTCTTTAATTAACTCGAGACACGTAGAATTTTTAATGATATACTTTGCTGTGTATGTGTGTGTGTTCCCCCAAAGTTATTTTACCATTGTTTTGTTTAATGGGTCAGGTGAGGAGATGGGTTGTTTTGTAGGTGAGGTGAGGTCAGGTGAGAGGATGATGAGTTGTATAGTAGGTGAGGTGAGGTCAGGTCAGGTGAGGGGATGATGAGTTGTATAGTAGGTCAGGTCAGGTGAGAGGATGATGGGTTGTATAGTAGGTCAGGTCAGGTCAGGTGAGAGGATGATGAGTTGTATAGTAGGTGAGGTGAGGTCAGGTGAGGTGAGGTGAGGTGAAGGGATGATGGGTTAGGGTACTTCTCCATGGAGGTCGTTATAACATTATTGTTGACCTGCTCACTTTGATCTGACTCATTTTCCTTCTCCTTCTTCTTTTCCTTATTTTCCTTCTCCTTCTTCTTCTCCTTATTTTCCAACTTTTCCTTAATTATCTTCTTTTTCATTTCTTTTTATCCTATTTCTTCTTCTTCTTATTATTATTATTATTATTATTATTATATATTATTATTATATATATTTTTTTTCATGTAATAATTTTTTTTACTCTCTCAGTTAAAATTTTCTTTAACCCTGAAATATGCCTTCTGACAAGTCCACAGATGGTTGAGATAAACCTTGATTTTACCCTATCAAAGGTTTATAGGAAATGGCCTCAAGTATCATACACGATCATAGGGTCCTCAAAAGGTGAGTTTGTAAAGGAGGGGAGAATATTCTGTTTGGCTTAAGGACCCCGTGATCGTGTATGAAAATTGGAGGCTTCTGTTTCCTTCTGACTATGCTACGAAACAAGCTCCTTCTATATAGGTAGTGTTTCGTGGCAATAATTGAAGGACTCATTTACCTCCAATTTTCTGACTACAATACAGGGTCCCTTAATTTGAGAATTACTGATTCCTCCAAACTATGCCACGAAACAGAATATCGTCAAGCTTATGGTGTTCGTAATTAAATTATTATTTTAAAGTGTAGTTAAATTACGGCATATTATACTGAATGTCAAAAGAAAATTGTACTTAATTTAAATAAAGCTCTATTTTAAAATAATAATAATAATTTGGTTGTTCAATATATGAATTTGAATTTTCTCTTATAATAAAATATGAGTATGTATTTTGTAGTCTATAGTATAAGTTTCTCTGGGAGTGCATTCCTGTCTTCTCGAGAAAACGTAAACAAGACTATCATTATGCTGTAGCTATTGCGATGGAGACTTGGCAACACTGCTCTCGTTGACGCCAGGTGCATGATGGTCAGTGGTGGGTGTGAGTGTGGATGAGGGTGGGTGTGTGTGGGGTGAGGTGGGGTGGGGTGGAGAAATGGGACCACTTCCACCACTACCACCACCAATCACACCAGCTGGTTTTCACTTGTGCTGAGGCTACCTATTTAGGGGGGTGCGGGAATAGGGGGACAGGCTTTCTATCCATCCTAAGCCTGTCCCCCTATTCCCGCACCCCCCAAACTCCCCCCCCCCCAAGCCTGTCCCCTGCTCCCGCTCACCCCTTAAGGTATACATACATTCACTAGAACAGTTTCCCTCTCATTATTCTTCCATCCAGTTTCCTCATTTTTTCCTTCAATAGGCTACGCGATTTTGACTCGTATGGATGTTAGCTGAGACTTGTTATAATCTCGTATGTACAGTCACGTCTAATAGTCCTGCAACACCTCCTCTTTACAACGAAACTGCCTCCAAAATTGATGGCAAACTATAGTTGTTGTTGTTTGTCTGTGTAATATTGATTCATAAAATATACTTAATACGATAATTCACTTATATAATTACATACATACACGTTACAACATACACACAAACAGAAGGGAGAATTAACCTTAGTTTTCTCTATATTTTATACGGGTTTTCTCTACTCAATGTCGTATTAATAGTGTTCAAGTTTTTAGGGTGTTGTTGTTGGCATTGGTTGGCTCTCACTGTCATATTTACCTCATCTGTCATCATTACTTTACCTCATCTGTCAGTCAGTCAGTCCGTCAGTGTTATGTGTAGAGAATGTGGTTTCTAATTGGTCGTAATCTGTAAATAAACTATAACAAACCGCAAGATATAGAACATCTTAGTTTCTTGTTAACGTGTGCAAGTCGGAAAATAATTCTTTATGGGTAACACGTGTCATTGCAAATAATGATGATAATGATAATAATAATAATAGTAATAATAATAATAATAATAGTAATAATAGTATAATAATAATAATGATAAGTGCACTAGGCAGAGGGGATCAAGGTTTTAGGTATATAATACTACTACTACTACTAATAATAATAATAATAATGATTATTATTGTTATTTATTATTTTTAATTATTATTATTATTTTTTTTTTTATTACCGAGGCGTCTTGATCTGTGCTCTGGGGAACTGACGACCTACTCTTCGTGGATTCTAATTTCAGTAATTTGTAACCCAGAAACATACTGTAATAACGTGTGGGGGAATTTGAAGGAAGACGCAAGCAGAAATGTTTTGAGGTGCATGCTTGTCTGTTTGATAATTTATGTACACAGACACAGACACACACGCACATACCAATCTACAAGCTACACACATACATCAATACACACACACACACACACATCAATACACACACACACACACACACACACACAGACCGTCCTCAATTCGAACCTCTAATAATCTTGGTAAGCACTTATTATTTGATAAGGTACTGTCCAAGTGTCTAATAAACTTAAAGCTAATTGATAGTGAGTGTTAGGTCCACTACTCGTGTCTATAATTTCACAATCACTGCATGGGATCGTTTGGGGGATCTCTTTGACTTGATATTAAAGTGTGTTATTAATTATGTTCTTTTATTACATGTTCTTTATGATCTTTATAGTCTTGTTGGTGTTCAGTATGTTCTTTTATTACATGTTCTTTATGATCTTTATAGTCTTGTTGGTGTTCAGTATGTTCTCCTTGGTTAAGTTATAATGTCTGGTGTTAATCATACTACTACAAATAACAGACAGTGACAAGGAACGAGGGGGTCGGGAATCGGGATATATGTTTAACTAAGGACCTTGTGATCGTGTATGAGATTTGGTGGTTTATGATTAATCCTGACTATACCACGAAACAAGCTCCTTCAATGTACAGTAGGTGCATGGTGTTTCGTGGCAATGTCAAAAGGACTCACTAACCTCCAATTATTTACTTCATCACAGGGTCCTTTAATAAATGATGTATGTAGTTGTACTTAGACACAATTAAAGTCCCAGAAGTTGGTATACAGTGACAGAAATTACACGCACATGAAATGATTTTAATGAATAGTTTGGCTCTAGTATATCGACGGTTGTTGACCTGTATATGTATATTGTAGAGGACTAAAATATTGGAGGAGAGGAGAAGAGAGAAGAGGAGAGAAGTAGGGGGAGAAAGAGAGATAGTTGTGCCGGGTTTTGACAGGACAGAAACAGGACATCTTATATAATTATAGTAGCTGTGATGACTCAAGCTTGTGTTGTTTTTTGTTGTTGTTGTTGCTGTTGTTGTTGTTGTGTGTCTAAATGAAAAGGGTTTGGGTCGACCTCTTTATTTTCTTCATCATAATGGTCTTTGTTTTACCCCTACTTCCTAGTTTTCCTCCTCCTCCTCCTCCTCTAACTTTTGTTTTCACTTGTATTAATTCTGTTCTCACTCTTTTTCGTTTTTCTCCATTTTGTTCAACTCTTGTTTGCTGTTCTTTCCCTGTTCTGGCCTCCTCCTCCTCCTACTCCTCCTTTTCTTCCACTTATTTTCTCCTATGGTCCTTTCACTTCTTCCTACTCCTCCTCTTGGCCGTGTTATTCCCAAGGGAGGAGGAGGAGGAGGAGGAGGAGGAGGAGGAGGAGGAGGAGGAGGAGGAGGAGGAGGAGGAGGAGGAAGAGGAGGAGTTGGAGTAGCAATAAACGTCAAGTCCACAGAGACTGAGTACATAAAAGAGGACATCTCAGTACTCAATCACTTGTTGACACACACACCACAAGACCATCATATATTAGGAAGGTGAGTGACCGTAGTACAGTACAAATGTCCTGTAATAGTAGAAGTAGTAGTAATAGTAGTAGTAGTGGAAAGTAAGTCAGTGTGGAATACAACAACGTCACTCACTTATCAACAAATCATTGCAATAACCAGTTTGTGGCAAGGTTTGTGGTACATACATAAGAGATGCTGTATCATTAATGCTGAAAAACAAAGGGAAAGTAGTGTAATATAAGAAGTACCACATTACTTCATCGAATGCCTACGTCATCATTACCACTACCACCATTACTAACACGTGATTCCTCTCATTACAAACTACACACACACACACACACACACACACACACACACACACACACACACACACACACACACACACACACACACACACACACACACACACTCAACAATATACATATAGATAAAGCAGCCACATCTACTTGACCACATTGTTTATATTCTCAATTTATTGTGTTCTTAATGGTAGAGTAAAAAAATAAAGGTTATAGAAGTAGGAAAGGCACACGTGGGAAGGCATATAGGGTGACTATGAAGAAAGGGATAGAGAATAGAAGTGTATAGGGTGTACGAATTTTGTTGTTGTTTGTTGGGTTATTTTAGCTGTTCCTATTTTATTTTTATATAGCTACGTCCTCGTGGGTACCTCCTCCTCCTCCTCCTCCTCCTCCTCCTCCTCCTCCTCCTCCTCCTCCTCCTCCTCCTCAGTGAAATGACAGATGGGAAGGCAAGCAAGGAGGTCGATATCAGCTTGCAAGGGTACCAGAGGGAAAAACATGTTGAGATGATTCATATGTATAACTCATTGGGAGAAACATGAAGGCATCTTGTTTTTGAGCACCGTTGTAAACAAACACGATAATACTTTATTTATTATATACTTAGTTGGGATATGTAAGCCCTTCGATTTCTTCTTAAAAAATAGAAATTATGTATTAATAATAATAATAATAATAATAATAACAATAACAATAACAATAACGATAATAATAACAATAACAATAACAATAACGATAATAATAATAATAACAATAACGATAATAATAATAATAACAATAACGATAATAATAATATCGTAGACGAGATACAACTTGCCAAGAACGATAATGATAATAATAATAATAATAATAATAACAATAACAATAATAATAATACTATCATGAAACAGACAGATAGATACTACTAATTGGATTGTTTGATTTATACAATCCAATTGAAAAGGTCAGTTGTTGTCTTGTGGTGGAATAACAAAGTTCATATTATTATTATTATTTATTGCCACCAACCGCAAACTAACATTATTATTATTAGTCTAGTGACCTGTGTGTGTGTGTGTCTGTCTGTCTGTCTGTTTTTTTTTTTTTTTTTTTTTTTTTTTTTTTTTTTTTTTTTTTTTTTTTTTTTTTATTAACCTGCTTTCAGTCCGGTTGGTGGCTGCGTCTGGTGACCTCTGCTGTATGTACGGTATATATGTCGTCTGGTCAAAGGTCATATTTAAATGCTATCTCGTAAATTATTCTTTCACTCGATTTATTGTGCCCCAGATTGGTGATTGTGGTTGTAGTGATAATGGTTGTGGTTGTGGTGGTGGTGATAATGGTTGTGATGGTGATAATGGTTGTGGTGGTGGTGGTGGTAATTATGATGGTGGTTGTGTTGGTGGTGGTGATAATGATTTATAACTATTTATACTTTAACGAAAATAATGGTGGACCCGTTGCTTGGAATAGTTGGTGTTTCGTGGCAATATTTGAAGGACTCGTTTATCTCCAATTTTCTGACTATATCACAGGGTTCCTTAGAGTACAACCTTGATTCCTCCAAAGTATGCCAGTGAACAGGACCAGATTAACAAAAGTAATAATGGTGTCCTGTTGCTTGGAATAGTTTGAAGGAATTTTATGCAGTTGGTCCAGATAATAATATACCACAAACACTGTATTATCTCTATAGTAATGAAGGGGGTCGTCGTCGTCGTTTTGTGCTGGGGAAATTGGGGAGAGGTGTTGTTTCCTCCATACTGTGCTACAAAACAGATCCCCCTGAACATACTGAATATAGAAGAATGATCTTAAACACACACACACACACACACACACACACACACACACACACACACACACACACACACACACACACACACACACACACACACACACACACACACACACACACACACACACACACACACACACACACACACACACACACACACACACACACACACACACACACACACACACACACACACACACACACACACACACACACACACACACACACACACACACACCACCTAACACTGATTACAAATGGCCCCTGTGTTGTTGATACTTCCAATACTGCCTGCTTGCCTGTCGTGTCACATAATAAAGTGGTATAGTGGAGGAGGTGACTGTAAAGGGGGGTTCATGTACCTTTTATATTGTAAAAGGAAGTTCAATAACCCTTTATACTGTAAAAAAGAAGTTCATGTACCTTATATACTATCATAGGAAGTTCACGTACTCTTTATACTGTAAAAGGAAGTTCACGTACTCTTTATACTGTAAAAGGAAATTCATGTACCCTTCATACTGTACCCATTACATCATTCTTCTCTCGGGTGGTCAGCTGTTCCCTTTACTGTTACCTTTGGTCCATAAAAAGTATACAGTAGTTGTGGACACGTGAGACACACGACACACTTCAAACTGACTGACCCCTTATCATGTATGTATAGAATAGGACACGTCGCCTACACACACACTCACTCACTCACTCACTCACTCACTCACTCACTCACTCACACATACACACACACACACACACACACACACACACAACGTCTCATCCTACAATGTACTGTACTCAGTGAGGGGCCCCGTTTCAGGTGTGTCTCTTTTACCTGTTCCGCTACTGTACACACACCTCTCTAATTAGGTCCTTACATACATCATCAAGCCATGTTTGTTTATTGTCAACATCGTATTATACAACAAACAACATAACAAGTGAGACGACGAGAACTTTATCCAGGAATTTACGGTACATTGCTTTCACTTGATCCATATTAAGAAGTATGGCCTTAAAAAATATAAAAATAAAAATAAAAAGAATATAAAAAGCACACATTAACCTGGAGATAAGAGACATCGACACTGAGTCTGTGATATAATAAGAATTAAGGTGTGAATTCTGAGTCTGAGAAAAATTGATAATGCATGATTACAGTGTTGTTGGAAATGTGTCTTGATTATATTTAAATGTCGTATGTATTGAGCCAAACCATTTCACTAACAGGTTATACATTAAAGGGAGTAATATATTATACACTTTTGGTACATTGGAGTGCATTGGTTCTTACATAGTATGCCAGGAAACAGGACTAGATGGATGAACAAGAATAATGACGTCTGTTGCTTGGAAATGTTTGAAGGCATTATTTTCTACAGATTTACCACCAACACTGTACTCCCACCTTAAGGACCCTGTGATCGTGTATGAAACTTGGTGGCTTCTGATTCCTCCTGACTATGCCACGAAACAAGCTCTTTCTCTATAGATGGTGTTTCGTGGCAATGTTTGATGGACTCACTAACCTCCAATTTTCTTACTACATCACGTGGGTCCTTAATGTCAGTCACCCTGGAATCGAAGAACTATCAGGGTCCACATTCGTACAAGCCAATGAAGGAATATTTTACGAACCTTTACCCATTAATATCCCCGTTAAACTTGACTTCCAATATCTTTAAGGACCCTATGATCGTGTATGAGACTTGGGGGCTTCTAATTCCTCCTTACTATGGCAAGAAAACAAGCTCCTTCCATATAGGTGGTGTTTCGTGACAGTAGTTGAAGGACTCGTATACCTCCAATTTTCTAACTACATCACAAGGTCCCTTAAATCCTGACTCCATGTAACCATATTCTTGTTTATACATCGCAGCTTCGACTTTATTTCTCAGTTCAGTAGGTGTAATTTATCTTGGCTTGCATTACATTTACCGAAGAAGCATATAAGAAATTTAATGAGGGAACTTTTAAACCTTTTCCCCAAGTAAACAGAAAAATAATGCAGTTGTAGATACTGATGGTTGTGGTGTGTTGTTGTTGTTGTTGTTGGTGGTGGTGGTGGTGGTAGTGAAGGGGAGTTGCAAGGTTGTGTGTGGTTAGTGGGGTTGTAGTGAAGGGTGCGTGAGGTTGAAAGTTGCAGGAGTAAAAACAAAATAATGTCATTGAATATATTAATTTTGTACTGAGTGGTTTCGTTCTTGGCAAGTTGTATCTCGTCTAATATATTATTATTATTATTATTATTGTTATTATTATTATTATTATTATTATTGTTATTGTTATTGTTATTATTATTATTGTTATTGTTATTATTATTATTATTGTTATTGTTATTGTTATTAATATTATTGTTATTTTTATTTTTATATTGTTGCTGTTGTTTACTACTGCCATTATTATTGTGCTTTTACTTTGGATGATGTTGTTGTTATAAATACTTGTTGTTATTACCCTTAATCATAATCTCGTTCCAACACTGTCACTCTCAAACCTTGTAAGATTAAAAACAGACACCAGGTGATAATCTGGTGTTGACGCTGGCAGGTTCTTACTCAGACTGGTACTGATAACACCTAATTACCTACACTTACACACAGGGGGACAAAAAAATAATCTATATTACCAGAGCATCGGAGCTATCTGTTTTATTTTTCTCCCTGGGATTTCGAAGGAGAACTGGACTCATCCTCTCTTACGTATATAGGTTGTGTCATAGATAAGTCAAGAGTTTGTAAGTGACTGGAGTTTACATGACAAGTTGTTTATAATTATATAGTTAGGTACACACACACACACACACACACACACACACACACACACACACACACACACACACACACACACACACACACACACACACACACACACACACACATACACATACACATACACATACAAACAAACACACACACGCACAGGTCGAGTGTTATCTAGAGAGAGAGAGAGAGAGAGAGAGAGAGAGAGAGAGAGAGAGAGAGAGAGAGAGAGAGAGAGAGAGAGAGAGAGAGAGAGAGAGACCCTCATCATAAGACGATAACTATTCTGTCACACCTTCCTATCACCTGCCTGTTTCCCTTGTCACCCGTTGTTGTCATCTGATCCCTGAGAACAAATTGGCTGACAGAGGACCCCTTGAATTATGTTTGAGAAGAGGACGGTGGGGGGGGGGGAAGGGTCTCTCTCTCTCTCTTATGCAATTTCCCCACCACCCCCTTACATATAATGCCTAACTACATGTGTTATGGTAATCTAGTTAGACTCTTGGTCCAGTTAATTAAGGTAGGGGGGGTGGGGGGGGTACATTGTTGGTAAAATAATCTGATTCCTCCAAACGATCCCAAGCAATACGACACAACCACCATTATTTTTGTTCATGTGGCTCTGTTTCCTGGGATACTTAAGAGAAATCAAGGCTCCCTAATGTACCTAAAGTGTACCGTATACTCTCTCCCCTTAACCCACGGCTGGCGCCACTTGTGCTGCATGTAACAGCAACGAGAGCAGTAAAAAGATCCTTCTTGCCGCCCATGAGCGTGTAGGAATGTCGAGAAAACAAACACACATGCAGTAATCCTGTACTTACACAAACATGCAACTCCAATGATGATGATGATGATGATGATGATGAAATTTCCATGAATTATTGTAGTTAGATTTATTAGTACTTACTGTGTGGTACTTACTGTATATAAAACTTTGGCTTTTGTTATTAGTGTTCAATTTGGTGAGAACCGATTGCAATAAAATATTTGAGTGTAGTATAAAGTAGTAGGGTCAATCAAAACTCAATAGATGTGGCACTTAGATGTATATTTTGTCTCATGTTCGTTTTGAATATAATAAGAGCTGATTACCATTGTAGTGTTTAATATGATACTTAAGGGAGTAGTAGTACATTGGTGTTGGTAAGTCTGGAGCTAGCAAGTGATTCCTCTAAACTATTCCAAACAGGTCACCAATACTTTTCTCAATCTGGTCCTGTTTCCTGGCAAACTTTGGAGGAATGAAGGCGGTGTAATGTACCAAAAGTATACTCTCCCTTTAATTAACTTTACTGCAACACAATACGTACCAACCCAGGGTCATTGAATATGTATATACTTTACTTAGCCTACTGTAGGGATGTTGTGTTACCCTTTGAAGGCAATGTCATGGGGAAGGAATGTCAACACAAATGTCTTCTTTGTTATGTGTTTTTCTGATGTAACACAAACAATTACTCTAGAATTTCCCCATTCGTAATGCAAGGGGAAAGAATCATGAAGGGTACAGTCACCTATAAGCGGAACGATGCAGCTGTAGTCCTTAACCATAACAACATGGCCCCTTGATGGTGTAATTTATAATGGTACTGAATTCTCCAAACAGTGTTACCAAACAGATTCCCTACAACAACTACACCCTCACCCCTAGGTTATGAGGAGGACCTTACACAATAATAATAATAATAATAATAATAATAATAATAATAATAGTAATAATAGTAATAATAGTAATAATGATAACAATGATAATAATAATAATAATTATAATAATAATTATTATTATTATTATTATAATAATAATAATAATTATAATAATAATAATAGTAATAATGATAATAATAGTAGTAGAAATAATAATAATAATAATGTTGATGATGATGATGATGACCAACAACAACAATAACGACAACAACAACACCAAAACAATAACAATAATAACAACAATAGACATGTGTAGCTAAAAAAACAAATAGGGAATCCATTTCTATCCAGTAAGACTCGGTTGCTCTTCAATTCTCTCAAAACAAACGACGACCTCCATAAAGAAGATTAAATTCCCCTTCAGGTGGTTAATTAATGGTCATCATCACTTGCCTCTACCTACAGTCGTTAATTAAGAGCAGGAGGATTTAATTAATTACACTAGCCACATCCCTCTTATTACTGCTGTGTGTGTGTGTGTGTGTGTGTGTGTGTGTGTGTGATAACTTGATATGACCGTGTGTTTATCCTGTGTTTATGTACGTTTGAGAGAGAGAGAGAGAGAGAGAGAGAGAGAGAGAGAGAGAGAGAGAGAGAGAGAGAGAGAGAGAGAGAGAGAGAGAGAGAGAGAGAGAGATCATATGAGTGAAGCCTTGTATATACAGAGTCAAAACAAAATTAATTAAGAGTAATAATAAATGTACCCTCTCTATACAGTATATACATTCTCCACCACAACCAACCAACCAACCAACCATGCGTCCTCTCTCTCTCTCTCTCTCTCTCTCTCTCTCTCTCTCTCTCTCTCTCTCTCTCTCTCTCTCTCTCTCTCTCTCTATACTTTCCCTCACCTCCTTCTCGCAAATGTTGGTCCCCCTTAGAGAAACCTCATTAGAATTTACTGTTACCTGTCTGTCTAGTACTGTATCATAAGCTTCACCACCAATACTTTCTCCTGAAGCCACACTGCCCGCCCCTTCGTTTAGACTCTCTCTCTCTCCCTCTCTCTCTCTCTCTCTCTCACCTGGACACCAAACAAGTCAGTTAATTAGTCAGTCAGTCAGTCTATTAGTCAGTCAATTAGTCAGTCAGTCAGGCAGTCTATTAGTCAGGCAGGCAGTCAGTCAGTCAGTCCATGTAAGTCGATGTACTCTGCTTATCTGCCTTAAATAGCACTCTTGTCTTTTCTTACTACCGTGGTATACATATGTTGTACTCAGTCAGGTCTTTAAAGGGTATGTGTTGTCGAGGAATTGCTGCCAACCGGTTACCTTCTAGTATAGTGTGTGCCATAAAACAGGCCATGCACTACAGAATTAAAGATGCATGTAGTTTAACTTTTTGGCACAGTTTGTAGGTATTATCTGCCACTAACATTATGACTGCTAATAAGGAAAGATAATATGGTGTTAGATATATATATGGATATTGGTTTCTTCTAAGTCAGTCTTTGGAGCCACAAAATTGATCACCTAAAAATACTTCATATCTAGCACAGATAGGGAACACAATGATTACTGAACACATTACCTACCACTAATGCATTTACCCAAGGAATTATTTAAACTACATGATTATGACTGTGTGTGTTTTGGTCCATATTTCCAGGAGGGGACTGTGGTGAAGCAACGTGTTTATTGAAGGACGGCAGGAAGACCACACCTCTTGTCCTTGATTATTACTATTATAGTAGTGGTTGTCAGTCGTGTTCATGTGTTATTATGATTGATATATTATTATTATTATTATTGTTTTTATTATTATTGTTGTTATTATTGTTTTTATTATTATTGTTGTTATTATTGTTTTTATTATTATTGTTGTTATTATTGTTTTTATTATTATTGTTGTTATTATTATTGTTGTTATTATTGTTGTTATTATTGTTTTTATTATTATTGTTGTTATTATTGTTTTTATTATTATTGTTGTTATTATTGTTTTTATTATTATTGTTGTTATTATTATTGTTGTTATTATTGTTGTTATTATTGTTTTTATTATTATTGTTGTTATTATTGTTTTTATTATTATTGTTGTTATTATTGTTGTTTTTATTATTATTATTATTGTTATAGATGGTGTTTCGTGGCAGTATTTGAAGGACTCGTTAACCTCCAATTTTTCTGACTATTTTGTGAACTGGAGTGCTATTGATTCCTCCAAATTATCTCGGGAAACAAATGATCTCAGTGAAAGTTTGGAGGATTAGAACTCTCCAAATTAACCAAAAATGTTTCTCCGCTTAATTAGGGTGAAAGTGCAGTGTTGGTAAATCTGGAGCAACCGATTCCTCCAAACTATTCCAAGCAACAGAACACCATTATTTTTGTTCATACGGTCCTGTTTCTTGGCATAGTTTAGAGGAATCATGGCACTCCAATGTAACAAAAGTGAATTACCCCCCCTAGAGAGAGAGAGAGAGAGAGAGAGAGAGAGAGAGAGAGAGAGAGAGAGAGAGAGAGAGAGAGAGAGATAGTCACACCTCCTCGGGGCCTATCTCACTCTTGATGACTTTGTTGGTCTTTGTGGTGGTCCAGTCTTTAGTGGACCGTGAGCTAACCAACACGGGTGGCAAGTGGAATTTTTTTTAATTATTATTATTAGTAGTAGTAATAGTAGCAGCCTAGTAGTTATAGTTGTTGTTGTAGTTATAGTGGTAGTAGTTATAGTGGTAGTAGTTGCGTTGTAGTTGTAGTTGAAGTAGTAGCCTAGTAGTTTTAGTAGTAGTTGTTGTTGTTGTAGTAGTTGTTTTAGTTGTAGTAAATGATCTTGTTGTTCTTTTTACTATTATTATTCAAACAGAAGGATAGAACACTGTCTTCTCCTTCACAACAATGGGACTTCCTCGTTAAGGGACCCTGTGTTGTAGTAAGAAAATTGGAGGTAAATGAGTCCTTCAAATAGTGCCACGAAACACCACTGATAAGGAAGGAGCTTGTTTCGTGGCATAATCAGGAGGAATCAGAAGCCATCAAGTTTCATACACGATCACAGGGTCCTTAACTGGAATAGATCTTGTAGTGAAGTCATGTCAGTTCAAGGTAAACACAACAACTTGAATGGGTAGAAGGGTAAATGTATTCAAGGTGTGAAGGGATGAATCAGCAAACTCTGGCGGTGAACAAGATGAGGAAGGTTGAGGGGGGAGGGGAGGAAGTACAGTACGTCGGATGCAAAAGTCATGTCGCCTCACTCATCGCTGATTGATGGATAACGTAGAGAATAATCATCGAAAAACACGCATTCACCTTGCAACATTACACTATCCAGAAGGCTAATTCATAAACTACTCCGGTATTTCAGTTTACGATTCTGTAAAGCCAATATTTCCATACCGTACTGTACTTCAGGACTTGGCAGATATGGCGACATGAATTTTGCCGCCGACTGTACAGTGTTGGTAAATATGGAGCAACTGATTCTTCTAAACTATTCCAAGCAACAGGACACCATACTGTTTTGTGAATCTAGATAATATGTTTCCTGGCATACTTTGGAGGAATCAAGGCGCTCCAATGTACCAAAAGTGCATTATTACTATACACCCTGACTACAGACTACATTTTCATATTCTTCTCGAAGGAAACTGTCTCACCTCTCTATCATCTTCTTTAGGCGCTATATGTCTTTACTGTTGCGGCGCCTAATATCAATCAATCAATCTCGAAGGAAAATATATAAAACGTCAATGAAATAATAAGTTATTTTTATTTATTTTATATATTTTTTTACTCATAAGCAGAAGGGCATTGTATTTCCTCACAAAGTTTAATATTCTAACAACTGGTCTCGAACCCTGGCTCTGCTACTGTACCGTACACCTTGGTATTTGATATTCATTATAATTTCACTCCTGTTTGGCCTGTCTAAGAAGTTAACCTCGGGAAATCTAACGAAAAAAAATATGCCTTGTCATACTTACCTTTCCCTCGAGAATGACAAAGCTGGAAGGTAACTCACTCACTCATTCACTTACTCACTCACTCACTACTACCCAGTCACCATACAAATTTCAGATCCCCCCCCCCCCCCCGCCCCGGGAAATTGACGAATCTCTTTACACAAGTTAAGGTGATAATTTTGTTTTGTGTGAAATGGAGTCTGTTACTGATTTTCTTCAAAGTCCAAACTACGCCGGAAAACAAGTCACTTCAGTATACGAGTGAAGGAACAGTTGCCAATAAGCAGTTTTCAGAAGTCTACATACACGGTCGAGAGAATATGCTTACGTCGACTCCAACTCGCCCACGACACAGACACAGCCATCTTTATTTCAGTAGAGTCAAGAGGGACGTGTGCTCTGCTTTTATCCTTCTTGTTGTGTGTGTACTCGTGTAACGGAAGTGATATATTGTTGAGAAATTAGAGGACTGGCTATTACTTCCTCCAAACTGCGTTATATAATTATATACTATACAAAACAATATCCCTTATATTTATAACGTGTAGGCTATGCTGAGGTACTAGAATATGTAGTTTATCTCCTGATTTAGACTGGAGAAATCACTATCCCATCCAATTTGAGCGCAGCAGATTACCTCCTTAACGTATACATAACCTTGACTGCACACACACACACACACACACACACATTGTCAAGGTTAACAAAGGTGGGTTAGTGTTGCACCCGTGGGTTTTACCGTGTGACGACACGTGTTTCCAAGATCGGGGGGGGGGGGGGGGCATGATTTTTTTTTGTGTGTGTGAAATTGAGGTTCCTGATTCCTCCACGCTTCGCCACACAACAGCAAATATACTTGGAGAGTCGTATTCGTTATATTATTTGGAGGAATTGGTAGCATCCACAGCACAAGACCCCCTAACCCTGAACACGGTCCCTTCAAGTTGCCAAAATATTAAGGACTAAAATATTAATAAGTGCAGATGTACTGTGAGTGTAGCTGCAAAGTCATGCTGTGTTGCTTGGAACATTCACGGTGTGTAGAACCTTCATTTCTAGTGTAAAAAGAGGAAATAATTCAAGCCATTCTATAGGCAGAAATAAGAGACAATGGAGCTACACAAACTCACTCAGAATGTGAATGTAGGTGACTGTGGTAGGCTACTTGTTGGTTGGTTGGCCCCCAGGGTGAACAGTGACTTGCACACCAAAAGGATGAGATGATATTGAGATCGCTTGAAGTAAACAACATCTATGTCACTAATGACTCACAATGTGCCTTGCCCACCGCTTGAGGGAAAGTTCTGACAGGGTCTGTAATCACAAAACATAACAGAGTTTGTACAGTTGTACTTGTTTGTATGCAGGCATATTACAGACCTCACCATACTGTTTCAGGCTCATTTCGAAGCAGTGAATCCATGGTTTGCTAGTCTATTGGTATGAGCTTATATTATGATTTCGAAGTAGTGTTTTTGGATTCTATTCCTTGCCATAAATGAACGCCCACGAACAAAATTACCACTTTACCACTTCTTAAGATTGAACTATTTTGCTTTTGTGAATACAGACCCTACTGATTCTGAATTTCTGAGTCCCTGGTGGTTGCAAGGTAAAGGAAGAGCTGTCGTTAACTAGATAAGGTGTACTGGACATAATTCCTTGAGAGTTATTATCTGTATCAGCAGGTGTAGTTAGGACTTATGAGAGAGTGTGCAATTCTGACCAGGGTAAATAATCTGTGATAAATTTTTAGTTTTGGCTTGTGCAGGAACAGTTATTATACTTGACTTTTTATGTAATTAGGAGTTTGTATACCTGAATCTTTATATAATTATGAATTTATATACCTGATTCTTTTAATTTCTTTATATAACTGACCCTTTCTATTTACCTTGTACAGGAACTGGTGGGGTCAACACGGCCTCGGGTATGGAGGAACCTACTGCTGGGCACGGTGGGGGTGATGCTGGTGGTGGCAGCGGCTATAGCTGTCATTATTCTTACACGAGGGTGAGTACACACACACATACACATACTCATATACTGTACACACACACATACACATATCAGTCTTATGTAGATTAATTAATTGTAATAATGAATATATAGTTTTGTGGATAATGGATAGCCTATGTTACACTATTCATACAAATGCTTCCGTTCCAATAACCTATGGATTATTTATTAGATAATGTGTTTTTCGAGTAATTTGATCCTTAAAAAATAGTTAAATCATAATAAAGAATGTCACGCTCCCCTCCCAGAGTCCTCCCTCCCCTAGACTCGTTCATAATTATAAAGAAACCTTCACCCCAAATTTACCTAATTGTCATAATACTGTATAGGGTATAAGAATCAAAGAACACATCGGTATTATTACAGAATAACTGGGTTTTGGGCTAGGCTTGAGCAGTATTACCACATTAGGCTAGGTCCTGGAATTTTGCCCAAGTCACTTTATGATAGTTTACACTGGTTATACCTGGTAGTTTGCCCAGGTTAGGTCCGGTAGTTTGCTCAGGTTAGGTCCTGGTAGTCTGCTGTGGTCTAGGTTAGGTTAGATTAGGTCAGGTCAGGTCAGGTCAGACTAGTTTCCAAATTATGTTCGAAAACGGGGCATTTCCGAGAGAAACACCATAGATGAAAAGTGTCTTAGAATGGTCCAAAATAGTGAATAATGATACTAATATATACAACGTAGTGAACCCAGGTTTTCTGTAAATTTACCAAAACATCTTGATAGGTTATAAATTAAGGTCAAGGATGAATTTACGGTATTTTTTCATTTGTTTTTAAGGATGAGGGCAAATAATGGTTAGCTCTGATTGTAGGAATGAATATTTGGTATTTGCATACTTCTTCAGTAAGTACAGTTCCCTATTCTGTATTTTTTATGACATGGAGGTGTCACCAAAAATAATTTCTTCAAACTGCGTACCATCAAACAAGCTTGGTCCAGTATAGTTGGTTGGTTTTATGGCACACTTTGGAGGAATCAAGATGACAATCTTGAAATAGTCCATGACAGGTAATACTCAGTTATAATCCCTTGTAATTGCATACAGCCACCACATTATATGATGATACAGCAGTAGTAATATATCCTTTGCAACCAACCACCAGATCTTACCTATATATAACAACTGACAACCATCACATTTTGACTTATACATTCTACCATCATACAATATTATCATTAGTTAAATTCATTACACCCACTACATCCTACCATTCTTTGCAAATGTCACATTTTACCACCATATAATATTTCCTTGCTACCATCCCCAACGCAGGCCGAGGCAGTCAGGTCCCCAGGCCCTTGCCCTCACAGCCACATCCGGGGGCATTGAGTTGGTGGAGGTCCTCAACGGCACCTTCTCTGCCTCGTCCTTCAATGGCAGCTGGATCTCTGGTAGGTAGCAATTTGTAACTTGTTTCTGAATACAAGTTTTATTTATATATATTTTTTGTTTAGTCTTGAGGGCCCAGTGAGTTATTTTGCCTCAAGATAGATCCGAAAAACTGAGTGGTCTGTTTCTTGGTACTGTTTGGTTGATTTATATACCGTAACTTTAGGTTCACCAACTTTTTAACCCCTTAGTAACCTCTACTAATGTGTGTACTGTATTGCTTACAAACTACTGACATATATTGTTGTTACAGAAAGTACTTTTGACATTGATAGTAACAACTGCTTAAGCTTTTCATAAAATATATATGGTCCAATGCCAAATTATATTGCCTCAAAATTAACAAGTTGATTCAAACGTTAAAGGAGAACGGTGAATTATGATAACCACTTTCTGCACACAGATAAAGAGTTCCTGTACCGGACGGATGATGGTGCCCTCAACATCTTTACCATGGAGGGTCAGACTACTAGAGAACTTGTCTCCAAAGAGGCCATGGTGGGTTTTCATGTGCTGATAAAGATAAATAATAATTGTTCATATCGAGTAATTTTTTCTTCATTGATAATACACTTTATCCCTTACAGTAATAATTACAATTGTTGTGTACAGTATATTTTTATCCTAAGCTCAACCTCATATAGCTTGACTGTCAGTAATTATAGAACTTTTGTAGACAATAATTTAGGAATAAGGCTGGGTAAAACAGGGATTGTGATTGGAGGATACCCAACAAACCAATAGGTCTACCAATCACAAAACCATTTACAGTACATGACCAAATAGTGGCTGATAATGTAGCGTATAGGAGTAATAATTATTAAGCTATACTGAACTATCTGTTTTACATGAAATAAGTGGAGCTTCACAAATGGATTAGTGCTTGTTTTTATTTTGATGAAAATTGAGTTGATCCCTTTTTCGTGGTTGTAAAAGAATAGATAGAAATCAGTTAAATAATACTGAATATATTTTGTCTGCTCTGAACCAGATTTGGTTAATTGAGTCCCTCATTTTTGCAATATTATATGTCGGTGATTTTATTTTTACTTGTGTGTTTGTTTCTTCAGACTGAATGGCGACCCTTCAAGTACAGCCTCTCCCCCAGCAGGAAGTACCTCCTCATAGTGCATGATGTACAGAAGGTAAGTGTCTTTTTTATGTGTTTGTACAGGTATAGCTGTGGACTATTCTAATAGATAAAGTAATGGATTAATTTACAGTAATACATAGTGTAGATTATGCAGGTTGTACAGTAACTGCAACACTATTGGTCACAATGAGTTGTATTTACAAAAGGGGGTTTGTAGTATGGTACATTTCCTCCTGAATATCAGGTATGTGTTCTTATTTGTGTTAATCTGCAGCTTTTCCCTTACCTAGGATATTTGCAAGATTAAGTACCTTTTATGCAAAGTGAATATCTTTATATGAATCTCTTGAACTTGGCGTAGGGAATGCCATGTCCCCCTCACCCACCATTCTTGTGATGGTGCAGTCAACCTTGTATCTCCTATGATACAGGCGGGGAGTTGGGGTTTGGGACCCCACTCTCAAACAATGATCCCACCAAAGGCTCAAATAGTCTCTGAGCTAGACCCCTTGCCTGTCAGGGAATCTGTACTGTTGCTAGAGCCTCCCCACCCCTTGAAAAAAGGAAAATGGTGTATGAATGAGGAATCTCTCTATATATCTTATAATTGTTAATTGCAGTATTTATTGTACACAAATTGAGTTGTATATCAAAGAAAAGTCCAAATATAAAATTCAGGTGTCCAAAACAGAGAGAATAACTTCCTGGTCTACCATAAGTATTGTAATATAATAAACTTAGCTAGACCTTGGACCTTTTCCTTAGCTTAATTTATTGTTTAACTTTTCCTACGTTGTAACTATTTTGTCTTTGGTTTCAGCTCTTCCGATATTCATACCTGGCACGACACACTGTCCTCAACTTGGAAACTGGGTTAGTATTTCAGTATGTAACAATACACTAAACAACTATTTTAATGTATCCGACAGCCTTACAAATATACGTTTCATATTATAAACAATATGAAGAATATCATAGATTTGAAAAGGGGAGGGAATATTGTTATATTGTTTGGTCAATCTAATTTTGTCTCTTCTTTATCTAACTTGTATATTCTTGTGGACCTGGATTCCCCCACCTGTTAGAAATAAAATAAAAATAAAATGGAACAATGATGATGATAAAGATAATAAAATCAAACATTATGTTCAACATAATTACATATTTCCTACTTGTATCCCAGGGACACAATGCCCCTGGCGCCGACACGAGTGGTGAGCCGCAATGACCAGCCTCCCCTACTGTACGCCACCTGGGCCCCCACCACAGATGCCCTGGCTTTTGTCTCCCACAATGACCTGTACTACACCACAGGCCCTGATCTTGACACCATGTACCGCATCACTGACACCGGACAGATTGGCAGTATCTTCAACGGCATCCCTGACTGGGTTTATGAGGGTATGCTATGACTTTGTTGAAGATACTTTGGATGGTATGGGAAACCCTTATTATACAATGGGATTTAGGATCCTTGACAAAGTGCACAATAAAAGATTAAAAACACAGACTTCCAGGTGATTGAAGTGAGATTTCAAAATATATGATTGTTACATCTTATTACTTATGATTATCCAGCAGTGAAAGGGATCTATAAAGGTGTGTGAATGTCATGGCTTGAAGGTACTGAGCCAAGTCAAGTGATGGGAAGTGTTGGAACTGGGTATGGAGTTAGGGTCAGCAGATAGTTGGGGATATATAATCACATACCTTGGATAAATTGTTGGATGTGAAAGTCAGGCCAGCAGAGTATGTTTCAATTATTGTGAAGTTATCTGACAGGATTATGGAAATACAGGTACAGTACTGTAGGACATTGCTGTATATTAAAGGCTGCATTGACCTTTTAATACAGTATCATGAGGGAATAATACAGAAAAGCAATGATTATAATTAAAGATTAAGTGTATCTCTTCCCTTTCTGATTTACAGAGGAAATCCTGAGCTCCAACTCTGCTCTCTGGTTCAGTCCCAGTAGTCGACGTCTCGCCTTTGCCACTTTCAATGACTCCCGCGTTGACACCATGAACTTCCCTCTGTACGGCCGACCGGGAGACTTGGCCTTCCAATATCCCATCCAACAGTCCATCAAGTATCCTAAGGTTAGTTATTTGAATTACTTTTACCCTTATGGTCATTTACAGGGTTTTTATCATAGGGTTTTATGAATTGTTTTATTCTAATATCCATTGAAGATTTATTTTCTTGTAAAGTCAGCTTATGTTTTTTATATTATGATGTTGGTTGGAGTGTTTTAATCAAAGGTCATTTAAAGAGCATTACTTTAAGTTCATTTAAAGTGTTTTTACAGTATGTCAAGGTCAGTTGTAGTGTTGACTTGTTTTATCTAATGGTAAGTGGAAGGTCAGTGTGTGAAAGTGTTTTACTCAAATATCATGTGACATTATTTAACTGAAGGAATTTTGATCCATTTACTTTTAAAATTGGTTTATTATATTGTACTACATTTGTATTTTTGTTGTTTTTGTTTTGTTTTTAAAGACATTTACTATGTATGCATGTGTTAGCCTTCTATTACTTTCTGATGTCATTCTCAAGAAAGTTAAACATGCTGCCAGAGAAGGTATTATGGTTAAAAGTGGTGGGCGATGAGGTCACCACATCCCTACGCCACATTACAGTATACATGTACCTCTATACTGTATTTATGCATCCTCCTGGAATATCTACTGTACTGTACCGTACAGTATTAATAAATTGCAAAAAATAGTTTGCATACTTTTTTATTCATTTCCAGTCTTATTTTACTGTCCAGTATATCAGTTATAACTGCATTTTGTTAGGTGGTAATTCTATATATGGTATAGTACAGTATAACCATCATATCATAATAAGACAATATACTGTACTGTTTAACCTTTATCCAAAATAAACTTGTGCTCCAACAGCCTGGCCGAGCCAATCCTGTGGTAGACCTGTGGGTGGTGGACCTGGACAAACTGCTGAGTGGTAGTGGAGAAACAGTGACCCGGCTAGCACCACCCTCAACCCTGGCCACTGTGGACCATTACTTTACTACCGTCGCCTGGGCCACACCCGACTCTGTGGCCATTATGTGGATGAATAGGCACCAGGTGCGTGAGCTTACAGTAAATTTTCATAAATTATGGCAATAGAGACTCTAGCCTCTATATGACTTATCTTACAATATGATGGATCCAAGTCTCCTTCTTTATTCTACAAGTATAGATAAAAAGTGCCAAGTCTTTCTGTACCAATACTCAAAATATATTCAGACTAAGGCAAAAATTTCTTCTAATACACTATTTTGTTATGTTACATACAAGACATAAGAGGGGGATGTCCATGTCAAATTTTGTCCCCCTAAAAGTCATAATATTACATTAGATGAAAGTTTTTTCATATTCAACTGCCATTATGACTCGTGTGTAATTATGGCTTATTGATTTTAAGTTATGGAGGCTTCTAGCATTTATTTACAGTTTTTCATGTATTAAATTACATGTCATTTGTCATGTATCTGCAAACATTTGATAGTGTGGAATGACTTAGTGACTTGGGATGCAATGTTTTGTATTTTGTTTTTGTATGTTTGCTTAAAAAGTAAGCCATTCAGACCTCTACAATTCTTATGCACTTGATAAAAACGATATAGGACATGATGTAATGTGCCACTTACCTGTACGTACTGTATATGACTTTCACATTCACATTATCATATAAAATAAAAAAGCACACATACAAAATTGGAGAATGTAATACATGTAGTAAAGAAAATGTAAGTCACACTCAGACCCCTTTCCTCCTCCCTTCAGAACGTCAATACCATGAGCATCTGTATGGCAGAGAATGGGAGCTGCAAGGATGACCTGATCCACGATAGTCCTGACCAAGCTTGGAATGACCTCTACAGTCCCCCTAAGTTTGACAAGAGCACAGGAGACACATACCTCCTTGTCCTTCCCACACCACAGGGGGAGAAGGGACACTTTAAGGTGGGTAAAAGATTTTCATGTGTGACTGGTGTGAGAAATAGTTGTGGCCAGTGATAGAATTGAAATGCCAATGCTAGATGGAGGGTATGAATGCAGTACAGAGGTACAATATAGATTAAATTTTCCTGATGTTATTGCAAAACAATTATAATTTGTATATATGTTTGTAAAAATACTGCACAATATGGTGTATAGCAAGTGTAGTTCTTCTGTTTGATTTATAGTATAGTACTTAAGCCACATACAGTATATTAAAAATATTAAAATATTGATCCACATACAGTACACCTTTTTGACAACTGTATGCTTACTTATTTGGGACTTTGTTCATGGTTAATCGACGTGAATATGGCTCCAGTTATCATGAACTTCCTTCATATTGATTATATTATATGAATTTCCAAAGAAGATCAGAACCAAATCAGAAAGTCCCCGATTTGGTTAGGAGCCATGGTTTTTGCATTGTAGTGAAAGATATGTTCAAAGAATAATGTATATTTTTAACATCTCTCAACAGCACATTAACTTGCGACGTTCATCTGACAAGACCCTCACGCCAATTACTTCTGGCACATATGAAGTGGTTGATATTCTCTCTTGGGACCAGGACAACCATATCATGTAAGAACAAATATAAAATATCTATATCTTAACAATTCATATACTGTACTGTATATATGCTGATTATGATAATAAAAATTCACATGTGGTCCAATGAGAAGATCATGTCTGTATGTTAGAGGTGGGGAGGATATATGAGTAATATGTGTAATATTATTTTAATATGAAAGGAATGCTTCAATATATCCAAGTTTTGTAATTGAATGGTTTATATGTCAGTTCATCATATACTATGCATGGGATTTGATAGTTGCCACCACAATGAGGGATTCTGATTCCTCAAGACTGTGTAATGAAGCAGACAGTGATGGATTGTAGGAGATGAAGCACTATGTATAGTGAAGTGTTTAAATAACATTAATTTTTGATGAGCTTGACAGTGAAACATTGTCACATACGATAATGCCACCTCCTGACAAGGTGATTTTTATTACAACTCTCAAGCAACTGAAAGCAAGTTGCCTTAGCATAAGCCGAGTTCTATGTTTTGTTTTTTTGTCACATTTTGGAGAGTAGGAAACCTCCAGCTACTTAATGTTTTTCATCAATTTAATCCTTTTCTGTAAAGAATGTTTTTCATCCACCCATCCTTTGAATGATTTGAATCTAACATTTCACTTTATCTCTTCAGTTTCTTCACTGCTGCACCTGCCGGCAAACCAGGCCAGAGACACATATATTATGTAGGAGATCTCAACTCTAAGCAGCCCAAGCAAGCCTATTGTATCACCTGTGGCTTCAAGAATGACTTTAATGTAAGTTTATTGTTTATGTAAGCAAGGCTCCATGTTCTAATGCTCCCTCTTCACTCATTCAAGCCATCCCCTTCCCTTCAAGTAATGTCACACATGGCCTCTCACTTTCACTCCCATTTATCTTTGTAAACTCTTTTATTGCATTCTTTATGCATGTTCAAACCAACTCAATGTAATGTGGTTCACCCTCTCAATCAACCCACACTTGACACCAGTTGCCTTTACACCTTTACAAAGAGTGGTCTTCTGTTAATGCATGATATAGTTTTCAGGGGAAGAGATGTCTCACCTCACATATACCTTCCATGTTACAGGAGGACTGTAATTATAACAGTGCTGAACTTAGTGAAGGCAGCACGTACTATGTCCTGACATGTGGTGGTCCGGGCATCCCTCAGGTTACTGTTCACCGTTCTACCGACCACGCTCGCCTCATGTTGCTGGAGGACAACCAGGATGTGAGTTGCCTTATTATTATTTTAGGTGATGTATGTTCTTCCCCATTTTATGTCATTGTGATATCGGCGACATGTGAAAACTGACTTTAAGGGGCCTACCTCATGTCAGCTAATTGAAGGTTGACTGTTTACTCCAAATTATGCTTATTGCTTTTCTATGTGCATGAATAAACAGGAGATCTAGTTTGTGAAGCTTACCATGTTAGTGTGGATTTTTTCACTAATGTGACTAGGTGAAAATTTTCGGTTGATGAAAGTGATTATTAAAGATACTCAATCCTTTCATAGTACACTAACATTTAGAGTTTGGAGGGCTTGTGTTGCTCTAATAGATATACTGTACTGGTATTTGAAATTGTTATTAGAACAACCTTGTCTATTAATATTACAAGGAATGTTTTCTTGAAATGCATTAAAAAAATCTGATACATGCAAGCATTTATGGCCCAGTATTGATGCAGCTCTGAGGGACGACTAAAGTAAGGCAGACTCTGAGAAAGCTTACCTAGCCCTAGACTCATTGAAATGTTTAACAAGGCAACTTCTGTTACTGTTCAGGAATGTTATCAGTGGTGTCATAAATATCAGACATGTGATTTATTATTCAACCTGTAATGATGTACTTTAGGCAGGATATACTGTATGTTTTAATTGCATTTGTTAGCAGTCTCAAAAGTATGATGTAGATTAGGCTTGGGATAGACATTATTACTGACAAGGAACATGCTAATATATTAACTGCACTTTTGACTTCATCACAGATCAGAGACAAGCTGCTGGACCGCTCACTGCCCCTGGAGAAGCGCCTGGAGATTGACGTAGAAGGCGGGTTCAAGGCTCAGGTGTCCATGAAGATCCCACCAGACTACAACCCAACACGCTTCCAGTCCTATCCCATGCTGGTCTATGTGTAAGCTAGCTCTCTTGTCCTCAGTTTTGATGTTGTACTTTTTTAGCAAATTTTAAGGCTTCCTTGGTTTAATAATACAAATACTCCATGTTTTAGTTGGCTTTGAATGTGTTTTGAGTTTTTCTTTACAATGTCTTTTCCTTTATTTTTACCTAAGTACATGTAGTTTCAGATGAAATGAATTTGTGTATGGTAGTTAAGTATGGAAGTTCTAGCTGTTCATTTGACCTTTGCTTCCTCTATCGCAGATATGGAGGTCCAGGATCACAACTTGTGAGTGACAGGTTCAAAATTGACTGGGGCGACTATCTTGCCTCAGAGCGAGGCATCATCTACACCTCCATCGATGGCCGCGGTTCGGGATACTCTGGAGACAAGTTGCTCCATGCTCTTTACTATGGCCTTGGCACTGCTGAAGTGGATGATCAGCTCTCAGTCACTGCGTAAGTAATCAAAGACTGGGCAGTGTTGGGCAAACAGATCATAGGATCTTGGGGGAAGGTCATGAAGGGCAAGAGTATGAGCTTACAGTACTGCTTAACAGTATAATCTTACCAATTGTGCATGTGTACAAAATGTGGTCATGGAACTTGGTGCAACAGCCAAGAGTAACTTTGGATTATATATGAAAGGTGTAGTATGGATATGAAGGCAGTTGGTGTCGAGTGGTTGAAGTTTATTTAACTAAGGTAGTTTTGACACATGGGAGAAATTCAGAATGGGTTGTCTATTATGAGCGAATGAAAGTATAACTTAAGGGGCTTGGTACAAGAGAGAGACCACTAGTCAGGTTGTTGTACTTTTGTGTGACTCCAGCATCACACCACTAGTTGTGAGGCTGAATGGAAAAGTACTAAAATTCCACCCAAGGTAGGACATAAAAGTCAAGGCATTGATACAGTATATAGGTTACAGGAGGGTGCATTTTTAAGAGTTAGAAATTGAAATTTAAAAAATTTGTTTTCACCTTTCAGGGCCCTCCAGAAGTCCTTCCCCTTCATTGACTCTTCCCGAACGGCCATTTGGGGTTGGTCTTATGGTGGATTTGTCAGTGCTGCAGCTCTTTCCAGGGATTCCAACAACATATTTAAGTGTGGCATCTCGGTTGCTCCTGTCACTTCATGGATCTATTATGGTAAGGATGACTTGATTTCTCTTTCCCTTTTAAATCTTGAATACTGCTTGCATTTCAGTCTCTCCTATATTTGGGGTTTCAGGCCAGCTCCAGCTACATACAGGTGCGGTCACACGAGGGATAATTTCAGGAATAAATCACCGGTGATTTTGTTGCCGCGCTGAGTTCCCGTGATTTTTGGTCACACAATGTAGTCGTGTTTTGCAGCGTATTTTAGCTGTGCTCTTTATTCAGCATTGGGATGAGGTGAATCAAACTGAAACAAAGTGCTGATGAAATCTTGAAAAGCAGGAAATACGCTTTCACCTTCATCACAAAGCAAAGCATTAGCAGACCGTTATAGTACAGACTACAGAGTCTACATACACTTCAGCCTTGTTAATCATGTGATACTACCAACTGTGTTCTGAGAGAAAGAACGGAAGAAAGAGAAAAGAAAGAAAAGAATTTCTATCGTATACTAATGTAAATTAATATTCGTCTTGTTTACCTTAGTTGACACTAGCTATTGCAGTGAGAACTGTCTTTATTCAGTACTTATCATTGTGCCACACCCATCTAATAGAAATTTATCTTTTCGTCAGCATTTATGAGCAATTTAAGATGAGCAGGTTCGTGTCACTGCAAACTCAGGAATTATTGCCGAGATTCGACTGAGTTGATGCTGCCGGCGATTTATTGCCGAAATTATCGCTCGTGTGACCAGGCCTTAACACACACAGACAGATTTTAAAGACTTCCTTATGAATCATCGAATATTTTCTACACATTTTAAAGAACCTGTGTAGTTAACCATGGATATTTAATTTGCATTTAGCCCAATCATTCCCAGCACCTACCAGGGAGAAAATCTTGTAAGATTTTTCTCGTTAAGGCAGGTTAGCTTAACTCTTTATCAGAAACTGGGAACTAAACCAACTGCTCTGATTCCAGCTTTTTAAAGTTTAGCCCATATTAACAGACAATCTCTCAGACCATCGTTGCAAGTTATATTTGTCTCATATCAGGCTAGCCCATTTAAATAACGCATACATCCATGCAAGTATCACCTGTACAGCCATGGCTGATAGTGCTTGACCAGGGTCCAAGGAGTGTTGGAGAATATCTGAACAGAGTTCGAAAAAGTGAGTCTTCTAACCCTCTCTCCATGGCTGTACCTTTTCAGCATACAGTACTACAATACATTTCTACACAAACCCATTCTTGGGGCAAGGAGTGAATATTCTCTTTCAGACAATTCCCTTAGTAGAGTGGGAAGACAGCATCAATCCATATGAATATGTTTCCCACTCCATTCTACAACTAACACTAAATTACAATACTGTACAAGAATTTCCATAACTGGTAAAATCCAGATCCAATTTATCGTAACGTGTTTCTTTACAGACACAGTTTACACAGAGAGGTACATGGGTCTGCCCACCCGAGATGACAACTTTGCAGCGTATGATAACTCTGACATCACTCGCAATGTATCCAACTTCCGCAACAAAGAGTTCTTCCTGATCCATGGCACAGCTGATGACAATGTACACTACCAGCAGTCTATGATGCTGTCCAGAGCACTTGAGGTGGAAGATATCCTTTTCAGGTCACAGGTCAGTTTCACTAATAAAACCACATTCTTAATAGTACAAGTTAATCTGCATGATAAGAATGTCTAGTTAACTTGGATAATGATGATCTCTTTCAGATCACAGCTCAGTCCATTTAAGTTCTATACTTGGATAATATAGTTAAGGTTCTGTAATGTAAAAACTCGCATTAATGTATATTAAGCTACTCCCTCTTTTTCTGACAGAGCTATCCTGATGAGAACCATGGACTGGCTGGTGTGAAAAGACACCACTACCACTCCATGGAAGACTTCCTTAACAACTGTTTCAACAAAACATAAAAATGGCACGTCCCTAGGTGGCTGCTCTTAGACCCCGAGTGCTGGAAGTAGATGTTGAGCTGAAAACAGGGCTTCTTGAGACTACGTTATATTCACGCGTGTGAAGATTCCAGTGAATTTTATCATGCTGGAAGGTGATCTACAACTCTCACTATTCTTTCAATACTCTTTAATACAGTACATTCATTTTTTTTTTAAATCATCACAGGTCGGGCTTTAACACTGTCGGGCCAAGTCTCATTATAGCATTTGGGTTAATGGAACTACAGTATAGGTATTCTCTTCCAGGCTCCTTCCACATTACCACAGGGCGGCAGAGCAAAGCCAATTTTCTCAACTCACGGGTTTTATTTTGTATTATTTTGAATAACACCTACACGAGAAATCTCTTTAAATACTGTAATTATACATTACTTTATGGGAACAGATTATATGTCCGAAGGTTGTGAAGTATGTTTATACTCTGCACTGAATATTAGATGTGGAAGATATAGTACAGACATAATTTTAAATTGCTATGCAATGGTAGATCTGATATTGACATTATATTCTAACGTCTTATATTAAATAACTGTGTCATTGCTTCGTAATATACAGTATAGGATTGATATAATTACTTATACAAACTAGAAGGGCACTAAGAGTGCATACTTCCACTACATTGCATTATGCATAGCACAAACTCCAAATCACCAAAAATAACTTCATCATCCTTAGTTATGTTTGGAACCCCCATGATTATTATATGATGATCCCACAATAGGTTTTCCATGATACATACCAGCTTCATCTACCATTACTGTTCATTACATACCATTACCACAGGTCTTTGTACTTGGATATTTGGATATATTTTCACCTGAATTTTTCTAATTTTTACTTTTGATAGAAGATACATTTGAAGATTTCATCAAATACTCCTCTGAGGATTTTTGCGATCACATAGGTTGACTGAAGTGTATACACAACTACTCTTCCATCTTTGATAATTGATATAGAAAATAATGCAATCATATACATGTACAAATGCCTACAAAACTTCTGCTCCAACTCCTATCCCTAAATTCTAAAACTATATTATTACTACTTCTGTAACAGCATATTTGGTCTCATTTACTATTACAAGTATGAAAACAAAGCCTTGTATACTGTGTAGATATAACTTAGTCATAAGATACAGTATGTAATGTTATCTATCACTATTAGGAAGGAGGTGGGATGGATGTTTTGCAGTAAACTGTACATTAGTAGGGAAAGTAACATTGGATCTACATAAATAATGACTGATAGGACTTTTTTATATAATCAAACTTAAACATACAAGAGAACATATATTAAGGGAGAAACAATGGAATATCAAGTTTTATAACATATTTAATATCTCAGTATGTACAAATTGCAACTATTCAGGTAAGATTCTAAGAAGGTGATTACATCCTCACCTGAATGTAACTTTGTGAGGCTCTTGGACTCTTCCGGACTGCTGTATGAATAGGCTTCTTATTGTGGAGCTAAGGTGTTGGTAATTTAGAAGCTCCTGATTCCCCCAAATTGTTCATCAAATCACATGTCCACAGCATAGATATTCTGTTTATGGCTCAGTTTGAGGGAATCAGTAGTGTCCAGTCTCCAAACATTCTTAACCCCTTACATGTGTGATTGTACTGTAACTGATTTGAAAACTGGGCTTCTTATACTCCATGCATAAATTATAACTGATGTCTGAAGTCAATGCATTCCATTTTAATAAGATTATGGTACTAAAGCATTCCTCAAACATTTGTACATTTCCAAATATGCATACTGTGAGGTAGAGAACAAAAAGTTTGCCGTCTTTTTTAATGCTGAAGCTGCAAGTTTATGAGAGGGAGTTCCCAGATAGGTGGCAAATTTTGCACACTTTCATATGAATATGTAAATCCTTGGAAGGAAGTTTCTTACACAGGTTTAGTGAGGGGCCTACCCTAGTCAACCTCAACCATGTTTGGACAGTGGGATGCTATTTAGTCATATCCACCAACATTAACTCCTTGGCATCTCACTCATTTTCCTGAATGCACATTGTAATCCATTCCCAATGATGATCTTCCCCATTTTTGTCTATAATAATTCTAATTAATCCCCCTGACTGAGCACACACAGAGTTGATGTTGGCGTCACTGGCTAAGTAGTACATAATTCATCACCAAGAAAGGGTCAACTAGAGAATAATATACCTTCCATTATCCAGGAACTTACTTCCAAGGATGTACAGTACAAGAAAGGATCTGGATCCAGTACTGAATATTTTCTAACCATAATTATCTTTTGATAAGTATTTTTTTTTTACTCTGCAGAATGTCTATGAATGTGAACAAAAGTTTTTCATTACAGTACTTATTTTCTCTACTTTCGAGTCTTTACCAAAAGCGAAAAACATCTAGTAACTTTTGGAATCAAACCACAGATGCAAACTTATGGTGCTCTACTGTAATTTCAGACACTGTAAATATGAGAATGTATTCCTACTGCACACTCAGTCGATCAACATTTAGCTGATAGGGAAATGTGTAGCCTGATATGTGATATACTCTAATTATGCTCTTAACATAGTTTGGATGAAGCTTAGGGTGGCAAGATGATTTTAATGAATTGGGGTTCCTGCTACTTCCAAATTGTGACAAAAAAAAACAGACTGAAATTTTCAGCTTGTTTTATTGCAAAGTTGGAAGAATCGGTTACCTCCAATTCACCTAGAACTGACCCCCCATGGTTAAATTGGCCAAATTTATTTAAATATGATGGCTACAACAATTATCACAGGCAATATCTGTTTGTGAGCTGCTACCATCTTTCCTGAGTCTGTCCAAAATAGAATTTATAATATAAATGTTAAGTACACAATATATATATAGAGAGAGAGAAAATGTATATCAGAAAATAACATAGAATCAGTTTTTTATTATATGGAGAGTAGTGAATAATATAGCCCTGTAAAATGCATTGAATAGTAAAGATTTTTTTATATTTTGATTGTTATTGCAATCCACACCTTACTCATCAGACTGTCCTTTAACATAATATACATTCTACAGTTGCCTCCAAAAATTCCATTCCTCCTTGTCACATTTACTAACTCTTGAACTTACAGTACATTGCAGACATTTATAGTAAAATAGCTTAATTTTTAATACATATAAATATCTATTGAAGCCTACAGAATTTCTTTTTCTACAAATGTAAGCAATTGCTGTATATTGTGAAGAGTTATTGAATGGTAGTAATTAGAACAACATTGGAGGCATCTATACAAAAGATCATGTGCAGAGGGGAGAACCTGAAGAAATTGCCAGTTTTCTACAGGCTATTGGGTTTGCAAAATGTGATTCAGGGCTCCCACACCAACAGCATTATCTAACAATCCTATAGAGGAGTCGTTTGCACCAATATACTCAAAACTGCATCTGTTTATGAAAAGGCAACTAATTTATCTTAGTTGTACTTTTCATGATTGTTCTTCCAAAAGGTATCGGTACCTTCAGGTTTGACTGGATTGAAGATGGTGGATAACTTGTATCCCTATTCAACTTAGTTCTGTTTTAACACCCAAAACATAACCAATACTGTTTCAATTGGGTGGGTATAAAGTTGTGGCCACAACTGGACTCAAGATTTAATTAGCAAGGTGTTGGTTGACAGGTGAACTAGTGACATAAAATTTAATCTTGAAGATGCAATATAAAAAAGGAACATACTGTATATTCAGAACTGTACTGCATTACTCAATGCAATATTTCTTTTTTCTGTTCACTTTCATCATTTTCACTCGAGTCATCTTCACTCTGGTCCAGTTCTGGGATTTCAGTAGGCTCTGGCAGCACTATGGGTAACCTGTCTCCCCAGTTTGAGTATTTGCACACTCTGTAGATCTCACTCCCATGTCTCCGCTTGGTTGATATCAGTTCTGTGAGTCTGCCATAACTGGTGCAAGTGCGGCATATCGCATGGCGTTTCCGGAGCAAAGGCTGCTGAATCAGACGTGGCCATTCTTCCTGATGATTTTGCTGCCTCGCTCCTCTTTTTATTATGACATAGCTAAACTTATCACTGGTTGGATTCTGGTTTTTAGTTAAGGTTAAAGGTTTATAGTTTACACTAAAGTTGCAAAGAGGTATTCTACTGAAGTTAAATCTTTGGCAAATTTTGTCGTGAGGACACGGAGAAAATATGTGACTATCACCACAGGTTACCTCTTCTTCCCCAGTTGTTTGAGTCAAGTTTAGTACATAGTCTCGAGCCTCTTGAACAATCCTAAAACCTGCTGAGGTTCCTGCTTCAACTATAACTAGGTATCCTGATGTCTTCCGCCACAGAATATCAATTATTTTCAGTCTGGTGTCCATGTCTGGAAGCTCTAAAAGTGATCTAGATGAAAGTACCAGATTATATCTCAATGCATCAGACATGGGTAGGAACTGTCTGAAGAATGTTCCTCCTCCTCTTACCTGTCGGGGGTTCTCAGGATCACCCCCTCGCAGAAGTGTATCAGCCAAGTTGTTCATGTCCGGGCTGGCATCCACACACACTGCCTCCTTGCATAAATCTGCCCACACTCCATCTAAAGCCCTGGAGGAAGAGCAGGTTTTATTGACTTATGATAATTGTACAATAAATTGCATCCTAATAAACCCTTTTCCTACTCATGTCCACCTTTACGTTATCAGCATCAGCATCACTCCAATTCCATTTCTCAATGGGAGGGGGATGCTCCAGGCAAGCAAAGATTGATAAGGCAGAACACCCTGCAAAATGGGTCACAATCACATTCACTCCCTCTGAGTGAAATTCTTTACCCTCCTTCCTCAATAAGTACACTCATCCAAAATGGAATTGCTTCAATTACCCTCAGTGAAAGAAATATAAAGACTCGATCTACTACCTTATGTTTAAATTCACAAATATTTTCATTTGAAAAGTTTGGAATGGATTATAGAAATTGAAAGTAAATCCACCAATATGGAAATTCACATCCATTTAAATTACTAGAATCAATAACCTCCCCTTAGCCTACCTCTCCATGAAATTTTCATTGACTGTATAAAAATTCATGCACCTAATGTACTCACCACATGCCAGAGCCAACCCCAGAGCCAAAGTCCAACATTGCTAGTGGCACAAAGGCTGGGTCTCTACTTCTGATCTCACTCAGTATTTTCACTAAGGCAGCATAATCTGGGACCAACCTTGCCAACATGTAGACAGCACTCCTGGGGATTTAGAATGAGATTATAAATGGAGACAGTTAATCAAGGAAACCAATCTCTAGTACTAAGAATAAAGGAGACAAGAAGATAAACAATTCTTTCAAGACTGGCCTCATGATCCAGTCTCCCTAAGGCAAGAAGGAATGTAGACCTTCTACACTGGAATAGGGGCTGCCATTGTAAAAAAAATCTCTCCCTTTGTGACTAATCCCATAATGGGGTAAACTCTCAGAGGGAGTAAGGCATAACACAATGAGCAAATACGGTCACCATGCCTTCACAAAAAAATTAATGGAGTATTATCTGAAGGATATGGTTATGGGCTTTCAGTATAGATATTTGTGTGTTACGTTTATTTCTTTATATTGTCCAGCCCTAGATTTAGGTATTTCGAATGTTTCACTTGTCAGCCATTTCAAAGATTGTTTCTGAACCAATTGGATCAGAGCTAGATTCGGAGCACTTCAGTATTTGCATTAATGTATATAGTTTATTATTAACCCTTCTTTTGATTAACCACAGTTATATGGTTACTTTAAGTATTTGTATGCTAGGCTGAGGTAACATGAGTTTCATACATTACATTTAGGGCACTTATAATAAAGTTCACTTCCTAGCCAATCCCAGTCAACCTCAGCTCTGGTACAGCCAATCACTGACCAGTAGGAGTTTTCTTAAACTGGAGAATTTTACATGAGTCAGTCACTCCTCATCCTTCATCAACACTAGACCTTTGTGAAACACTGTGGATATTAATGCTGCTAGTCGGGTGTCTGCTTGTACTTGCTGTGTTCAAGCAGTATCTTTTGCATACTTTAATATATTTAGTGATTTCTCTTTTCATTGATCAGTATCTTATACGAGTGCGTACTTCATATATACTGTGTCCTTATACGAGTGCGTACTTCATATATACTGTGTCCTTGTACTTAGCTTAGGTTTACTTTAATCAGTATCTTACTTTTACATGCATACTTCATAATATTATATACTGTGTCCTTATACCTAGCTTAGGTTTACTTTAATCGGTATCTCACTTCTACGTGCGTACTTCATATACTGTGTCCTTATACCTAGCTTAGGGTTACTTTAATCAGTATCTTACTATTGCGTATGTACAGTACTTATATTATACTGCATCCGTATACCTTAGCCAAGTTTTGGTATCTTTAGCAATGTACCCACGACTAGGGTAGTGATTCAAGGGACTCTTTTAACAGTAACCAATGGTTATCACAAGGTGCATTGGTCTTGCATATTGAGTGTTGTTGTATTTTATGTTTATGTTTGTTAATAGGTCAATTATATCCCATTAATAGTATAATCTATCTGTACTATATTTGCTTACAGTATATACCTGGTTTCGGGGTAAGTTTCCTATCAGTGAACCTAACTTGCCTTATCCAATACCTTTTTAATGATATAAGTTCTACTATAGGAACCACCCTGGTACTGGATATGTAACAAACTTATAACTATTAATTATAGTAATGCAGTAAATATTCACATCTTCAAGAATTTACAACATCAGATGTTGAAAAATGATAATATTGGCAAGTGTGCAAAGGTGCAGATAATTCACCAGGTACTATAGGCCAAGAAAAACGGATATGGGTGGGCATAACAAGTCTAGCTTACATGTACTTGTCATACTGAAACGGTTTCCAGTTGTAGATCTCCCTCTTCATCCTTTCGTGCATCTTTGACATGCGAGAGTCTAGCAGTCGCTTCCTTACTTCTTCACGCATTTCAGGTGCATCCAGGTCAATAGTTTCTAAAATGAATGTACTGTGTGTAAGGCATATTCAACAGGGCAAAATTTTATTTATGCCTATGCAAATTAAAAGCAAGCTACAGTTAAAGTATCTGCTTACAATGCATTAAATATCATTTTACATCCAAATTTGATAAACAATTGTTTTTTTCTGTCCTCTTACAACATTACTATACTGTACCATGAACCAATCTTTTAGCTGCTTTTTGAGGTCACCAGTTTCATCTGCACTATGTCAGAGAGTTATCATTCAGTCTGTATGTAAACGAAGGAAACTGAAGGTGAATGTGGGAAAAAGTAAAGGGACGGTATTTGAAAGAGCAGAAACTGAAGTGATTGACTTTGCTACACCTTACAGAGTGGAAGTACCAACTGGGTTTAAATGTGAGATAACTCTGAGGGATGAGAGGATGGAGGAAGTGAAGGAGTTTAAGTACCTGGGTACAGTTATGTGTAAACATGGAAGTATAGGAGAAATTAGGGAGAGAGCAGTGAAGGGTAGACAGGTCATAGGATCACTAGGGAGGATAATGAAGGGTAGAAATGTGAGTATGGAAGTGAAAAGGGGACTACGAAATAGTATAATCCTGCCAACACTGACATATGTGTTGGAGACATGGACATGGAGGAGGGCTCATCACTCAAGAATAGGTGCTGTGGAAATGAGTTATCTGAGAGGTGCATGTGGACTGACAAGGTGGGATGGAGAAAGTAATGAAAGTGTGTATAAGAGATGTGGTATGAGTGAGAAGGCAATTGGTATTGAGTGTGGAGTGGTTATACTTCTAATTTTTTTTTTTTTAAAGTCCATGGTAAAACATCGCCTGGCAAAGGATATAATACAGTACAGTACTCCTCTCTGAAATTGATGATGCACAATAGTTTCTGAAAAAGTTATGAAAATGCACAGAACTGCTTCTACAATACAGTAAAGTACTGAGAAAAGGGGAACATTATCAAAACTTTAATTGGTTGCAATTTTTTTTTCTCTAAAGTCTCTATTTTACATTGGTTGATGGTAATCAACCTGATAAATATATCTCACACCTACGTATTATGGTTTTAGTATTATTATAATTGGTATTTTTGGATACTTTAAAGTTATTGTACTTTTGCATTGCATTATGAATAAACACAACAGTATTTGTCAAAGGACTCTCAAAATTAATGCATGACTGTGGATATGCCAATGAAGTATAGTGGGACCTTCAAAGAACAGTACTGCAAAGTGAGATGAAATAG
This sequence comes from Petrolisthes manimaculis, assembly GCA_034508575.1. NCBI lineage: Eukaryota > Metazoa > Arthropoda > Malacostraca > Decapoda > Porcellanidae > Petrolisthes > Petrolisthes manimaculis. The sequence goes on along the minus strand of JAWZYT010002074.1, from coordinate 23,669 downwards.
ACTACAACATATCTATTACGGTACTTTACCTTTCTCTACAATTTTTGCCTCTATTGCGGCAATCTTTTGTCTTAGCTGGTCATCCTCTAAAGGCTTGTGCCGTGACCACAGGCGTGTTGATAATATCTTCCCATCATTCTCCAGGTGTTTTGGTGAGTATTCTACAACATCAAATCGTAAAGTTTGAATGATATTGTAGATAGGAAAAAAATACTACAGTATATATATATCAACAATGTATATAATAGGAATTTCTAGAATTTAAACAATTTTTTTAGGCTTAACAATAGGTATTTATCATGTTTTATACTCTATGAAGTTCTAGATTAAATGTTCTTCTCCAAAACAGATTATAAAGCAATGTCTATAGAGTCGTATCAAACACTCTTAATAGGCATTGCTGTATAAAATATAACTATAATAATGATTTATATGGCTCTATCAATAAAAATCGGAGTTGAATCTACAATACCGGTACATTCACAGCACACAGTCCTTGATCAGGGTGCAAGGGGAAGTCTGGTTAATGACTATGTGCCACGACTGTACATCTAATGGATATACCAATGGCATATATCTAAGATGAGCTTTTATCATACTGATCTACCTTAATATACAGCACTTCACATACCAGTACTACTGAGATAAGTGAGGACAGCCTGGTTCAGTTTATCAGGTAATGTGACCGTCCCCACTCCAAGTGACCCAGGGTGGTGTCTCCTCTTCAACTTTCCTGACGCAATTGCTTCGCTCACACCACCGGCAAGTTTAAAGTTGAATGCTGGTTTTGTTTGTTCCTTTGTTGATAATGTCTGCAATGGAAATACTTCTAGTATAGTGTATGTGAAGCATGATACATACTGTACATAGTACAAACAATAATTTTTATTTTGTATTTAGTAGAATGACAATGCATCATTCATTATTCTGTAAGTAAATGGTTTAGAGGAGAAAATTAGGACATACAATAACTATGATTTTTTTAGTAGAATTGAGTAATCAACAAGACAATGCTTCATAAACTGTAGGAAGATATTTGGTTGCCATTTCATTACACTCACAAGTTATAAGGGTAAGCCTTTTCCACCTGTCTACTTTAAAAGAGATAAGCTCTGTTAGTTGGTACTGTATAGATGCAATTCTACAAAATCTCCAAAAGATACAACTTTGCAGGTTGTTCATAACCAGTAGTACTGTAATTTGCATTGCTTATTAGGCAATTATTAATGGTTAAACAGTTCACTTACATCACACATTAATATCTACATCTTATTTATTTATTGTACGATAACACATGTACGAGACTCGAAATATACTTACCCTTAGTGAAAACCTGCATACAGAGTGTAAATTCCTCAATGAATTCATCTCGAAGTTTTGTAGCTGCTATGATCACTGTTTTCTTCTTGGGTATTTGTTGGGGCCTTTTAGGCTGTGATGTCACAGCCTCTTGTGCCCCGAAGGCGCTAGGTGCGGTTAATTAGTTTTTTATATTCTGTGTAGTTGTTGTGTTTGTCGTAAGAATTTTCTAGTGTGTTTTATTAGTTTTCCTCCAGGACCTCAACACTCTACAGATGTCCGCATGTGTTGTAAACTGTTGTTGTGATGAATAGGTGAGGCTGCGTAGTTATCGTACATCTTGTTTAAAACTATCGTACAGTTATTTGTGTTTAGATATTTGTATTTGACTACTTATTATTAGATTCATACCATTCTAAGTTCGTTAAAAAATCAGATTTTCTCTCTCTCTCTATATATATATATATGTACAGATTCATGTTAAGATTTATATTTTCATGATAAACATAAATATACACATTGTTCTCGATTATTGTACACCGGTATAGCGGCAGACGACACCCGTTGTTTTTATGTTTATTATATTTTGTTCAGGGTTACAATTGTCATATTTTGTTCAGGGTTACAATTCCCGGGGTCACTAACTGAAGGTTTGCGTCAGTGTTGCCAATCGTAGGGTAATCGCCCTATATGTAGGGCATTTCGACCTCAAATCCTTGTCTGTAGGGCGTAGGGCAATTAATATTAATATTATTAATATTATTAATATTATTAATATTAATATTTTTTTTTTTTCGTCGTCGCCGCCGCCGCCCCGCCGTCGCCGCCGCCACCCCACTACCGCCGTCGCCGCCTCGCCGCCCCGCCGCCCCGCCGCCGCCGCCGCAGCAGTATTTCCAGGCGAGACCATAATATCAGTATTTATTTTAGTAATACCAAAATAAAATAGTTGCTTTTTACTAGTATTTCCTGATAGAAAAAAGTCTTATGAACAAGCGTGTATGTAATTGAACAAAAACGATAATACTGAAAGTACACAAACGCCACAGAAAACGGGTATTTTTATCCCAATTTCAGCGTACCGCCCGATTTGTTTACCAGGAAGCCAACGAGTTAACAATTATTTTATCTGGTGAAAAGTGGCAGTTTTTCTTAGGTTCGTGAGCAGTGATGCCAGTGCTTGGAATTTTTCACAAGATCTTGGGATTTTAGACTCAACCTGGGCATCTTGGTATTTACAGTACAAAATCAAGTAAATCTTGGATTTTTTTAGTTCTCATAAACATTAACTTAATTTGTTAATTAAATTCACCTCTTCTTACTTATCCTTCACCTATCCTACCCCTACTATCTTTCCCTTCACTTATATTCATATTCGATTAGATTTCGTGGCTACTGAGAGGCAAAATTAGCCTTTTTTTTTTTGGTGACCACGGGATGAACAGGAACTGGACACATGAAAACTAGGATGTATAGATGTACTGATGTAGTGCTATGAGTGGATTGAGACTGACTCCATTCCGGACAGTTGTTCCATACCATAGCTGGGAACCGTCAAATACTCTCATAAAGGATGTTATCCAAGGCAGAAAGAGGAGGAATGATACGACAACTCTGTATGTGGGGGATGATGAAGATACTTCTCAACATCAGTCAGATATCATTGTTTTTCTTCAGTCTTAACTTTATAAGTGATTGTTATGTTTTCTTAAGCATATTTTAAAATATATACTATTATAAATGTGCATTACGCATTATGTTATATTGATTTTGGAATTTCTTTGAATTTTTGGTGCGGCAATCTTGGGGATTCTGTAAACTTCCACTGGCAATAGTGTTCGTGAGAGATGTGACTGCCGGTGGGCGGGATAGTCAATTTCATCCTTTGGAGGTCGTTCAGTAATAAAGAAATAAACATTAATGGAGGAATTAGAAACCATACTTTATCATGGTATGGTGTCATTGACATTTACGACGGGATTTATTTGATACATTTAATTAAAACTCTCCTTTTTTGTATTCCATGTATATACATTATACAGTACTGTAGGAAAGACTGTCAATGTCAGACTTGTCACTATAGGTTGTCAATCATCAGCCCATTCCATTATTAGCAGCAATGCTGGATGGTTATGGCCCTGCCTTTAATCTTGCAGGAAAGTAATAGTGTTTTCCTTTGTAGTTGATCCACAGTGTAAATACCATGAATATCAAGGGAACTTCAGTATAAATTTCCATATATTTCTCTTGTGACAATCATTGGTGTTAACAGTGATCGTATCCATCCAAGACATGATGTGCTTTTACACTTCTGGGACACCAACCAACAGCTGTAAGGGATTTCCTGCTACTACTATGATGAAGGTAAGTTTAACACACATGGAAATTTTTCAAGGATGATTAATTGGTAAATATGTCTGTGATTTTACCTGTTTTTTTTTCTCTTTCTCTATTTCACTTGTTCTGTGATTTTATTGTTTTCTTTGCTACTTCACTAGATAGGTTTTAATTTGATTATATCAAATCAGATTACATGATAGAGTTTGGACTGATTTATGACTCACCAAAGCAACTACAATTTTGATATCTTTGGTTGTGTGGCAGTTGATGTTCTTGTATGAGAATTTTGTCTTTTCTTTAAAATTTTACACTTAGTGTGATTATTGTTTTAGGGTCCTATATTATTTGTTGCTGGTAAGTATCAGTGGAATTTGTGCTAATTTTCTTGTCATGTTTTAATACTTGTGTTATTGTAAAAAAGAATCTATCTTTTGATTACAGTACCGTACAGTATTTTTTAATGTTTACCAAGGTATTCATTTATCTATGACTATTATTAGGTAATTTATTACTTTATGTAGGTAAAAGATATAGGCTACAACTTCTCTAGATCTACAGTGTCGGCAAAAAAAGACGCTACCTCCCACCGACATGGACGCTACCTACGACATCGTGACATAAAATTATGGGAAATTTCATTAAAAAAAAAATATTTGTATTGTTCTGGTACTGACCAATTAGTACTTTGTCATTTCTCCTTTCATATTAATAACCTCTTGCAGACGTCTAGACATAGACGTAGCTATTTTTTCAAAATAGGATTTCTCCAGTAAAGCAAGAAGGATATGTGTTATGGTTGTGGTATGCCTGACAGTTCGCCTGTATATTTCTTTAATTGGCACTTTTCCTTCCCTTAGTAACAAAATATGGACCCTTTCCTCCTTGCTAATTGTTGTAGCACCCTTGGCAATTCACTAGGTTAAATCTAAGGGTCACCAGAATCACGGGGTAAAGATTCAGGTTGAAAACAATCTGAGCACAGAAAAAGTCAGTGCACTGATTCCACCCAGACAGACATAACTAGTAAATTTTGAAATCTGTCTGGCAGAGGGCGGTATCCTAACAATCTATTGATGCTGCCCTCTGCCAGACAGATTTCAAAATTTACTAGTTATGTCTGCCTGGGTGGAATCAGTGCACTGACTTTTTTTGTGCTCAGATTGTTTTCAACCTGAATCTTTACCCCGTGATTCTGGACCCTTAGATTTAACCTAGTGCATTGCCAAGGGTGCTACAACAACTAGCAAGGAGGAAAGGGTCCATATTTTGTTACTAAGGGAAGGAAAAGTGCCAATTAAAGAAATATACAGGCGAACTGTCAGGCATACCACAACCATAACACATATCCTTCTTGCTTTACTGGAGAAATCCTATTTTGAAAAATTAGCTAGGTCTATGCCTAGACGTCTGCAAGAGGTTATTAATATGAAAGGAGAAATGACAAAGTAGTAATTGGTGGGTACCAGAACAATACAAATATTTTTTTTTTTAATGAAATTTCCCATAATTTTATGTCACGATGTCGTAGGTAGCGTCCATGTCGGTGGGAGGTAGCGTCTTTTTTTGCCGACACTGTATGTAGATCCCAGATACTGGAAGTACTATTAGCAATATTAAATTTTGTCGACACATTGAAATACTGTAGATGGGAGTATGATTACTACAAAATACAGAGGATCAGTCTTCGACTCTTTATTCAGTACCATAATGATGCTTCATTATCTAGTTATCTCTAGCAATTCCTGATCAAAGGTCAGCAGAGCTAACATTAAAACTAGTTAAAGCTACATACCAAACCAAAATCTTGACTGGATTTTTAATCAGCTTCCTTCATTGTTAGCCTTTACCACTTTCATGTGGAGTTGCCATGAAACTTTGTTAAGTATCCACCTTAACCAAAGTACAGTAGAAATGTAAGCATATGAAGGTGCAATGTCCCCCTCACCTCCATCTATAAAGCATTCTGCAACATAGCCTAACTCAATCAAACACATTTTTGCATACTATATGCACTAATTCAACATTTTACATATGCTTAATAATTCACTGTACTATTGACTTTCTGATGTATTGTAATGCATTAATGTATTATAAAAAATAGACAGTACAGAGTACAATACTGTACTAGATTTGGATTAACTTTATAAACTTATTCATAATCTTTCAATAAGAGAGTTACCAAGGATATGAATGAGGTATGAAAGACTTACAGTACCTTATGGTACCTGTATGTTATTGTTGATATCTATATATTTTTTGTGTAGTAGTTTGGAAAGTGATTTTTAAAATTTTGCTGTGAATCAGCAATACTGTAGTTTAATAGTGGTATTGAATCTCATTTAAAAAATGCTTTGGAGAATATTTTGAATGACAATGTATTTTGTTATTCTGAATGTTATTATGCATGCTCACTTTTGTAACTTAACGAATCTAAGGTTTTATATTCATGAATTATGTTAATAGGAAGCTCATAGTACAGTATATCTGAAAGGAAGTATAGTATATAGACTACTTTTGTGGGGCATACCAATAGACACTTATGGTATGTGTGAACTGTAGGCTATAGGCTATATAGTATATTACTTTATTACATGTCAAATAACATTCTTTGTATATAGTATATCATATATTTTTCATTACCATTTGGTTGGAGTTTTTCTTGCATGACAGCTCTTAAAAATAATACTTTTATAAAGTTAGATAAGCGTATTATGTCAAAATCCAATCTTTTATAAGTTAATTTTTTACTTAGTGCTGATAGAACACAAAATTGATCTTTATATAACTCACCCTTTTTAGAATGTTCATTTTGACCATCTTCCTTTTTATTACTATTCAGTACCGTATCAGCTTTGTTTTCTTCAGTTAAATATGTCAATGGAAACTCGTATTTCGTATATTAGAAGGTATAAGGTACCCTGTATGCTGCCCTAAGATGGGTATCTTTTATACAGTAGGTATTTTAGAAGTGAGTTGCGTTTGATGGGGATAGCATAGTTACTCATATGATATAATGTTTGTTTTTTATATTGAACCAATTGTAGAAAATGAAGTATACTGGGTATACCAGTTTATTACTTTACATTTTACGTTACCTCTACTTAGCGATTAATGAAGTATTAAAAGCATATTTTCTTAGGACAAAGAAGGCAAGACAGAGTAGGACGAAGGTGACGAAATTTGTGTATGACCAGCTTGATTAGTGTTGTACTGTATGCTCTTCTTAGGGGAGGAAACATTGAGAGAGAGAGAGAGAGAGAGAGAGAGAGAGAGAGAGAGAGAGATTAATGAATCTGTAAAGGGTGAAATACTGAGAGTTGATGAGACAAAAGGTATTTGATTCCACTTTGTTCAAACTGCATCATTACGTGACGTGCAGCAAAGCTGTGGGGATGGACAGTTGTGAAACCGGGTGGAATAATATAAAGTGGAATAATCAGCACTTGAGAATATCACTGTGGAAAAGTAGAGTACGGTAGGCTACATGATACAACAGAGTCTTGAAGAATAATACGTTGATATATTATAGACCTTTAGAGGAAGAGGGAGCTTGTAAGCTTGCAACATGTGTAGCACAACAATAAACGTGTTACCCAAGTTCCTAATAGAGGATGGTCATATTTTTTACTCGTATATCTGTAAGGGGGGAAGGAAGAGTGCCAGTGTATCCTGATTCACCCAAAGTTTGTCCAGTCTTGCAACAATTTGCGTAACTGAGGTTTCCTTCACCATCCACTTTGGGAACATAATATTTTAACTGTTGACCACGCTGAAGGGAAACAAGGCTACAAAATGTCTCTCATCCAAGCTTTGATCTTGTTTTGTATATAATTTCAGTGAGGTGCTTTTATTGGTGTCCCTTTCTCTGAGCGTGCTGAGTCATGCAATTAAAATTCTACTAGCCTTTAGGACGAACCGGTGGAGTCCGAGTTGGTAGCTTCAGTTTCCTCATCCTCTCTACGAAGGTGAGTTCTTTGATTATTTCAGCCCAACTTAGTGACTCAGCACAGTACAATTTCTAGTGTTTCAATTCTTTCATATTATGAGGTCACCATAGTTTATTGGCGGGGTGGATATACGTTCATAACATTGTAACAAATACCAGCAAGGCTATGAAGAGTTCAGTATTCACGGGAAAATAATAATATATGTTCTTTTAATTAGGCCCACAACTTCGTATGCTTTCTTCACCTTATATGTGTTCTTGGCTGATCTCAAAATTACTGTATATTATAAAAAAAAGAGTCAAATACTGTACTTCTCTGACGGTACAGGCAAGTCCTTCCCTTTCTGCTGGTTTAGTAAGAATGACTGTTGAAAATGGTTTGTCCAGAGTTTCAGCTTTCTACAAATAACTTTCTGCTTTCATAATTATATCCCAGTGACTTTTCTCTTGATCGCGGGCCAAAGTTTCCAACTCACTGGTAATTTTTCATGTGCTCTCTTCCTGTTCCAACCAGACACATCAAACAAACTTTATTTTTACAACACATTTATATCACAGGGCAGTTTAAGTTTTAGCTGAAATATTACAGAACAGTTGAAGTTTTAGCTGAAATATCACAGGATTTTGAAATTTTAGCTGAAACAGATTTAGCTGAAATATCACAAGGCATTTGGGGAAAGGCTTGGGGGGGGGGGGGTAGAAAGCCTGTCCCCCATTTCCTGCACCCCCCTAACCCCCCAAGCCTGTCCCCCTACTCCTGCAACCCCCCAACCCCCCCCGTTCAAATGTCACACATTTAAAGGGGTGTAGGAATAGTGGGACAGGTTTGGGGGGGGGTTTGTTTGGGGGGTTGCAGGAGTAGGGGGACAGGCTTGGGGGGTTAGGGGGGTGCAGGAAATGGGGGACAGGCTTTCTACCCCCCCAAGCCTGTCCCCATATTCCCGCACCTCCCCAAGCCTGTCCCCTATTCTCACCCCCCCTTAATTAAATGTCTTAATTACCGCTAAACTAAGAAAAAAAAAGATCACATCAATAGAGTATTTTTTTTTCAGAATTAATAAAGCAGGCATATGCCAAAATTTCGGGTAAAAATTTCCGGACACCCTGTATAATAATGAGAGAATGAGGAGGAAGAGGACAACGATAATGACACACACACACACACACACACACACACACACACACACACACACACACAATTTGTATGTGAATAGACCCCAGGAGATGATTATATTCCTATTAATTAAGGAATATATACTACATTATTGAAGACGAAGACTATATAGCTTATCAGTGCTCTCAAATACATACATATAGACCTACATATTATACAGTATATTATTATTACTGTAGGTATATAACTTCAGTCCCTCCCCTCCGTATGCCTGGAATTATTTACATGTTTACAAAGTTACATGATTCGTTTGTTGTTGAAGCCAGTATAATAATGTTAGGTTGATGTGTTTGTTTTTCCCTCGGTGTTTGTAATTGGAGAGTGTTTTCACCCATCCACTCTGCCAAACTTTCCTTCCAACTCGTTTCTTTCTTTTTGTTCTTCTCTTTTCTTCAGTTCCCTTCTTATTTTCTTTTGGTATTGTTTGTTCTTCCACTTTCACACTTTTATCTTCTTCGTATACCTCTCTACATCTCCATATTATAGACTATATACACCTCTTTTTCCACACTCCTCCACCTCTTTTATATTCTTCCACATCTCCATATAGCCTACACCTCTTTTTCCACACTCCTCCACCTCTTTTTATATTCCTCCTTTTCCCCATTCTACCTCCTATACCTCACCCTTTCTCCCTTTTATCTTCTCATTTATCAAGCCCCAGCTCTCTCATCTCACCCCCCCCCCCGTCCCCTTACCAACCCTTCAACCTCTGCCCCCACCCCTCCACACAAGCCTTCTCAACCCCCCTCCCCCCGCTCCCTCTCTTCCTTCCTCCCTCTCTCTTTTTACTCGCTCGATTCCCTGATCTTGATTTTTTCTTTCTGTTTTTGTTTTTATTCTTTTTTTTTTGTCGCTTTGATCGACCTTACTGAAGAGGAGGACGCATCTCTTTCCATCACTCCCCCCTTTCTCTCTCTCCATTTCTTCCTCCCCCCCCCGCCCCCCTCCACCTTTCCTTGCACAAATTTGAACCCCTTTATCTATCTTTTCTTTATCTTCTTACACATTCCTTTCGTTCCCTTCACTTTCCTTCCCTTTCATTTTCATTTCACATATCCATATCTTCAAATCCTACACTCATTTTCTCTTTCCTTATCTACCATTCCTTTCCCTCGACCCCCCTTTCCTTCCATTCTCCCCTCTCTCTCATCTCGCATTCACTTTCTCATTCCTTCCCTTATGTCCCTCACACAAGTTTCCCCTTTCCCATCCCAACACCCTCCTTTCTCTCCCTTCCCTCCCCTGCACCCCTCTCCCTTCCCATCCCAACATTTTCTCCCTTCTCTCCCTTCTTCTCTCCCTTCCAGTCACCCCAATAAACCACCCTCCGTCCATTCCCTATTATAAAGTGTCAAAAATGATGGGTGGGTATTTTTTATGATGGATCCCTATAAATATACTGTACTTAATTGGTGTTTCAGTATCTTTAGGACACAATACAAACACAATCCCGATCTCTGCACCAGGGGCCCTTATTCACAAAAGCAAAGTTCTCTCTTAACTTTAAATTTTATTCGTAAGCATTCATTCATGGCTAGGACTAATATACGACACTGCTTCGAAAACATAACATCTCCTCATACAAATAGCATAACAAAATGAGCCTGAAACTCTATGGTGAGGCCAGTAATGCAAACATACGAACAAGTCCAAATTATAATATGTTTTGTGAATACCGACCCTGGCAGCTTCATAAATTAAGGGACCCTGTGATGTAGTCAGAAAATTGGAGGAAGTAAACGAGTCCTTCAAACATGCCACGAAACACCATCATATATATATATTGTAAATATATATGGAAGGAGCTTGTGTCGTGGCATAGTCAGGAGGAATCAGAAGTCACCAAGTCACATACACGATCACAGGGTCCTTAATTAAAAGGGGGATGTTTTGTGTTGGTATTTTTGGAGCAACTGATTCCTCCAAACTATTCCAAGCAACAGAACACCTTTATTATTGTTCGTTAGTCCTGTTTCCTATAGCATACTTTGGAGGAATCAAGGCACTCCATATGTACCCAAAAAGAATTACCACCTTAAGGGGAGTGGGGGGAGAGAGCTGGCGTCATATTGGAAGCATGTGGAGGCTTCTGATTTCTCCAAACACTCCAACCCAACAGATGTGCCACTATGGACAGTTTAATTTTACCTCTTGGATATCATACCTGGACGAACACCAGAAAACACTTGATTACAGGAACAAATATTCTCTTCGTCCAAGAGTTCAAAACCCGATACAGAAGAAAATAGAATGTGACCCCTAACACACACACACACACACACACACACACACAAAACGTTCCCTCTCACCCCGACCGATCGTCCCTTCTTTCACTCATACTCAGCTTCCTCCCTTCTTTCCCCTCCCTACCTTTCCCCTTTCCTTCTTTCCCCTCTCTTACTCTGGACTGTCCCCTCTTTCATTTGTATATCCTACTTTCTGTCCCTTCCCCTCCTTCTTCTCTCCCCTCTACTCTCCCCTCTTTCATATGTATAATACTTTCCCTCCTTTGTCCTCCCTCTTCCTTAAACCCCCATCAGTCCCCTCTTCCACTTCTCCCTTCCCCAACCTCTTCCACATCCCCTATCCCCTACCTCCTCCCTATCCCCTACCTCTTCCACATCCCCTATCCCCTACCTCCTCCCTATCCACTACCTCCTCCACATCCCTCATTCCCCTTCTCGCTCCCTAGCTCCCTTCCCTCTCTCTCTCTCCTAGCCCCTTCCCCATCCATCCTCCCCATCTATCTCCTCTTCCACTTGTCTTCCCATCCCCTCCCTTTCCCTTAAACCCCCCCATCCGTCCCGTCTTCCCCTTCTCGCGCCTCCTCCCCCCCCCAACGTCCCCCTCCTCCATCCCCCCAATCTCATGTTTATTCTTGCCATAAGTCTGTCTACGGTATAGGGGTGTCGCTGGATCGTTTCCCCTCACACACACACACACACACACACACACACACAGCCAACCAACCACTTCACTTCACTCTCTCTCCCTGTGTAGACCAAGTGTGGCTGACGAGATGGTGCAACAGATGGGGCGAAGAGTCCTTGTTCACGGTATATTAAACTTTGTAAAGGGAGGTAGTGCAGTGTTAGAAAAATTACTGGAGGTAGTGTGTAGTGTTAGAAAAATTACAGTATATAATTTATTTAAACTTAAAAAGGGATTGTGTAGTGTTAGAAAAAATAGAATTTAAGTGTATTAGCTCTGTAAAGGGATTGTGAAAAATTACAGTATATTAACTCTAGTGATTAGTGAATTAGTAAGTTATTTATATTAACATTAAATTGGATTGTGTGGCTTTAGAAAAATTACGGTATATTAACTAAAAAATATTCGTCGATGTGAATATATTTTTTTCTAGTATGGAGGTATCAGTAGCTTGAAATGTTCCGAAATTATATGGTACACACTAACTTAACTAATGGCTTCTGCATTTGTTTTGATATCCAAGTAGATAAAATTATTTACTCTGGTTGGAAGGAAGCAGCCGAGTTGATGTCCAGAGGTTGAATAATAAAATAAAACCATTTCAAGTAACTCGACATAAAATTATTGCTTGGGTAAAAACCAGAATATTTAATTAATACACTAGAAACTTCCCCCCCCCTTTTTTTTTTATCCTATGTTATGGTTAGATGTGTCTCTTTTAACTTTATAACTCACTCTATCTTTATTTCTTTATTTTTTTTCTCTTTTTTCTCATTTTTTTTTATCCTATGTTATGGTTAGACGTGTTTCCATCCACTCAACGCAACTCACTCACTCACAACCACTTTTTTTTTTTATCCTATGTATATGTTGGTTAGACGTGTTTCCATCCACTCAACTCACTCACTCACTCACTCACTCACTCACTCACTCACTCACTCACTCACTCACTCACTCACTCACTCACTCACTCACTCACTCACTCACTCACTCAACTCACTCACTCACTCACAACACCTCTTTCTTACAACTTCAATGTTCACTGCACACCAAATGTTATGAGACAGGGCTAGCAAATTATTCAGAGACCTTATCTACCCACGGCGTATTAGATTGTATCACACACACACACACACACACACACACACACACACACACACACACACACACACACACACACACACACACACACACACACACACACACACACACACACACACACACACACACACACACACACACACACACACACACACACACACACACACACACACACACACACACACACACACACACACACACACACACACACACACACACACACACACACACACACACACACACACACACACACACACACACACACACACACACACACCACTGGAAACCAAGGATATTGTATAATGAGACGTAGGATGAATTGGAGCACACTAAATTCCTCCAAACTATTCCAGGAAACACACAACGGTATTTCACTGTATAATATAAGCCAAATAAGGGATCTGTTTCGTAGCACTGTTTATTGGACTAAGTAGACTTCAGTTCAACCCAAACATAATACCTAACCCCCATAATTAAGGCCTGATTCCCTAGTTGGTGAATTGGAAGGGGTCTTGATTCCTCCAAACTATGCCAGGAAACAGATGCTCTCAATGGTGGTACTAAATAAGAGGAGATATTCTGTTTCGTGGCATGGTATGGAGGAATCGGCAGAGACCTTCCAATAATAATAATTCACCAACTAGAGAATCTCCCCTTAATTTCGGATCCCTTCACTCCCTCAGACACACTCCCTCCCTCCCTCAGACACATTCCCTCCCTCCCTCAGACACACTCCCTCCCTCAGACACACTCCCTCCCTCCCTCAGACACATTCCCTCCCTCCCTCAGACACATTCCCTCCCTCCCTCGGACACACTCCCTCCCTCAGACACACTCCCTCCCTCAGACACACTCCCTCCCTCAGACACACTTCCTCCCTCAGACACACTCCCTCCCTCAGACACACTCCCTCCCTTAGACACACTCCCTCCCACAGACAGACACACTCCCTCCCTAAGGACTTGACTGCTTAATGCAAACTGTATGTGATGGGACGGGGTAACAGATGGACTAACACGCTAGATTAGATTCAGCTCACACCCGCCTGCAATATCACTCTTTCTTCCCTGCTAACTACTGTAATATATATAATAATAAATATAGTAATACATATAATAAGCATGACGGAATGGTGCAACAGATGAAGATGTGTATATGTATGTCACTCTTACTTTATCCATTCTTTACTCTTTTTTCTCTTTTTTTCTTAGGGGAATTATTAGCCTCTTGTATCCCTGCTTTACTCTTATCACACATTAAGTCTGGTCCCTAAATAATTCACAGTAAGGTATGGTGATAATTATGTCCCATATTGCGTTCTACCTTCGGACAAGTTGTTAAATATCCAAGTGATGTAGTAAAAATATTGGAGGTTAGTGATTCCTTCAAACATTGCTATGAAACACCACCTACATTGAAGGAGCTTGATTCGTGGCATAATCAGGAGGAATCAGAAGCCACCAGGTCACATACACGATCACAAGTTCCCTTAAACGAGTGGTATTGTTTCTACCGTGTTTTCATTTTCAAATTAGAAAGTACAATAATCATCCCTCATTGGCACACCATCTCAAGACAAACAAACATTGGTATTGATTTTGTGTTGTTGTGTTTAATTAAGAAAAGGAGTCCATTGGGAGATAGTTCCATGTACAGTAATTACAGAGTAGGATGAGGATGAAAGACGACTGTAACTATATATAGGCCTGAAATACTTTGTAGCCTGCATGTGGGACGAATATATTTATACAGTATACACAGGGTTATTGAGCTTCAATACCATAAACCAAAACAGTCGTACCTTCGTTTCCAACCCCGTAAATATTTCAACAGATAATTATGTAGGAAGTAGCAGGGATAACTTCACAATAATCTGGCAACCGTATCAGATCTACTATTCGATAATATGGGTGGGTGATTTTGGGGGTGGAAGAGGTAGGGTTGTGGTGCATGGCTGGCTGTTTCGTGTCATGTGTGTGTGTGCTGTGTTTGTTTCATGCTGTGTGTGCTGTGATTATTTTATGTGTGTTGTTTGTTATTTCATGTGTGTGTGTGTGTGTGTGTGTGTGTGTGTGTGTGTTATAGTTATTTCTTGTAGGTATTATTTTCAGGATTCACTAACACATCTGGTTATTATTATCTACTGAATACATCTTCATTACTTACATAATATTATATGCTTGTTATCACAGCTTAAGGAACCCTGTGATGTAGTCATATAATTGGAGATAAAAGAGTCCTTCAAATATTGTCACGAAACACAACACCATCTATAAGGAAGGAGTCAGGAGGAATCAGAAGCCCCAAAGTTTCATACATAATCACAGGATCCTTAAGTAACGAATGCTAGTGAATATAATATAGATAAAATTTGTGTTCCTTACTGTATGTAGCCTATACCCGAGTGGAGGAACAAATGTCTTCCTCTCTAATGTGTTCCTTTTGTCTCTACTCCTTCCTCTTGTTGGTTGGTTGGTTGGTAGGCTTCCTCTTCCTGTGTTTTGTTCCTTGACTCTTGTTTTGAACCGAGACACTCCCCTTCATTTTATTCCCATGGCTCTCCTCTCCTCCTCCTATTCTTTTCGTGTTTTCTGTCCCTCCTATCTACAACATCCATCTCTCTCTCTCTCTCTCTCTCTCTCTCTCTCTCTCTCTCTCTCTCTCTCTCTCTCTCTCTCTTTCTCTCGTGCTACAGGGTCATCCAGGCCTTGGGCAGTCATTTTTCTTTCTAAAAAAATATTTCTGAATTTTTGCCTCTTTCAGTAAAGCTACCTCTCCATTTCCTCTCGCCTTCTTTGATGTTAGTCGTCGCTTTCTATTTATTTTTTCTGTAGTCACTACTCCCACTATAATTAATTATATTCCAGTCTCTGATTTATAGTTTTAGGTAGATGAGTTTGTATTTATATAAGCAATTTGTCAAGTATACAGAGAGAGAGAGAGAGAGAGAGAGAGAGAGAGAGAGAGAGAGAGAGAGAGAGTGAGAGGCTACACACACCACTTTGTCATTCAGTAAGAACCCTGTGATTGTGTATGAAAATTTGAAAATTGGAGGCTTCTGATTCCTCCTGACCAAGCCACGAGATTGTCAAGCTCCATCCATGTACTGTAGTGTTTCGTGACAATATTTGAAGCACTCGCTTATCTCCAATTATTTTTATTACTAGTACAACAACACCAGCGGGTTCCTTAAAATAAAACAACAACAACAACAACAACAAACACAACCACAACTACTCGCCCTCACCCCCCCCAAAAAAAAAATGGAAAAAAAAAAAAAAAAATAGAAAACTGAAATTGTGCTTCGCGATTTCCATTTCGTTTGAGTGCCGTGGTGATGAAATTCCCGCTCTACCGCCCGCTATCTGACCAAAGGGGGTTTAGAGCGCTTAAACCGGTGCCTTTATTGCAGACACTAATCCCGGCGCCTCGTTTGAAGTGTATTATCATGCAGATTGAAGGATCCCATAATGAAAATAGGAGGTGAGAGAGAGAGAGAGAGAGAGAGAGAGAGAGAGAGAGAGAGATGGGAGGGTAGAGAAGTAGTAGAGGGAGGATGGAGGTAAAAGACAGAGATGGAAAGGAGAGAGTGAAAGAGAGAGAGAGAGAGAGGAGAATGAAATGAGGGAAAGACACTGATTAATGAGAGGGAGAGAGAGTGGAGAGAAAAGCACTGAGGGTTGGAGGGTATAGAGAAGGGAGAGACGATGGAGAAGAGAGGAGTGGTGGAAATGGAATGAGAGAGAGAGAGAGAGAGAGAGAGAGAGAGAGAGAGAGAGAGAGAGAGAGAGAGAGAGAGAGAGAGAGAGAGAGAGAGAGAGAGAGAGAGAGAGAGAGACAGACAGACAGACAGACAGACAGACAGACAGACAGACAGACAGAGAGAGAGGAGGAGGAGGAGGAAGAAGAGGAAGAAGAGGAGGAGGAGGAAGAGGAACAAGAGGAGGAGGAGGAGGAGGAGTAGGAGGAGGATTGCCAAGGAAGGATAAGCTACTTTGTGCCATATTCAAGAACGTTCGTAGTGCCACAACACACACACACACACACACACACACACACACACACACACACACACACACACACACACACACACACACACACACACACACACACACTATAGCCTCTCATACCGTACTACAGCCACCCACCCATCCATTCCATTTTCTCCACACATTACCAGTAAGAATTCATTAGTATTAAGAGAGAATAACCACCAGAGAGAACAAACAGGCAGTAACTATTAAGGACCCTGTGATCGTGTATGAAATTGGAGGCTTCTGATTCCTCCTGAACATGCCACGAAACAAGCTCATTCCATATTGTTGGGGTTTCGTGGCAATATTTGAAGGACTCATTTATCTCCAATTTTCTAACTACATCACACACAGGGTCCTTAATAACAACATTCCTCGTCATTCACAGCTACACACGAGTAATCAATGGGACTTTTTGAGATCGTGGCTGTACTGTATATATTTTATGGTTCCCCGTGTTGCAGTCAGAAAATTGGAGGTTAATGAGTGCTTCAAATATTGCCACGAAACACCACCCATGTTATTATATTGAAGGAGCTTGTTTCGTGGCATAGTCAGGAGGAATCAGAAGCCACCAAGTCTCATATTATACGATCACAGGGTTTGTAATTAAATGCAACAAGTGTCAAGCAGGCAATATAAAAAATATATATATAAACCAACAAAGACTCACAAGGAAAAGACGAAAGAAAATCACTGACCCGAATTATATTACAGGAGGGAAAATCTGAGTTTGTTTACCTGAGGCGAATTATTTTATTTGAGGTGAGGACCGCTTTGTTAAGAAGGGAGATGTTTTGTGTTGGTAAATCTGGAGCAACTGAATCCTCCAAACTATTCCAAGCAACAAAACACCATTATTTTTGCTCTTGTAGTCCTGTTTCCTAGCATACTTTGGAGGAATCAAGGCACTCCAATGTACCAAAAAAAAAAAAATTACCCATTTAAGGGAGAAAAGAAACTCTTGACGGTATATATTGGAGAGGTGTACTACTGAATACTCCAAACTATGTCACGAAACGGGTCCCCTGTTAGTAATACTGAGGTGATGTGTTTTCACAGTATAGTTTGAAGGAATCTGGAGCAATTCCAATTTAACCTCGAAAGTGGTTCTTCTGCTTACGTGGATAGCCCAGTACAGTGTTGATAAATCTGGAGCAACTGATTCCCCCAAACTATTCCGAGCAACATGACACCATTATCTATACTCATTGGTCATGTTTCCCGACACACTTTGGAGGAATTTAGGCACTCCAGTGTACCAAAAATGTATTACCCGCTTAAAATCTCCATTAGGTAAATAGCCGAGGGAGGCAGCCAGGGGACCGGAGACTCATCTATTCTGGGGATAAACCAGCAGAGCCCACCAATCCAGCCAACACGTCATTATTTAAATCAGGGTTGAGGAGCAGTTTCCGACCCATCGACCCACCCACCACCCTTCCCCAAACACACACACACACACACAGAGCACGGGAAGGAAGGAAAGGCACGAGGGAAGGAAGGAAGGAAGGAAGGGCGCCCGAGGGAGGGGAGGAAAGGTGCCCGAAGGAAGGAAGGAAGGAAAGAATGGTAAGGGAAGGAAGGAAGGAAGGGTGCTCGTTCGGGAAAACAACTTGGGGTCTTCAGCTACTGTATATTCTCTCTCTCTCTCTCTCTCTCTCTCATTCCTTGCTTTGACTTGAGAATAGCTTGTTTTGTTTTGTTAGCCATTTTCCTTCTATTGGATATAGAATTTTAAAATGTATATATAACCTGTAAGTAAGTATTTTTGTGTACGTTACATCATTGTATATGGTTTAATTAACATCTTCTTAATGTTGATGTACTCTGATTTAGTTTATTCACTATAAGGAAATTAAATCGTGGCCCAAAATTCTAACTAACACTCTCATTCTGTCATATTTTGTGTTTCAGTGATTGATTGGTAAGCTTAGTACCTTATAATATTAAACTATATATTCTGTAGGTTAATATTAGTAGTAGATGTTTTCACCTTCCCTCGACGGGGCTAATTTAAAACAATAGGCCACTTTGTCACAGTCTTAAGTACAGACAGAGGAAATTATGTTGCGCCACCTGTACTTACTGGCCACTATCATCAACAACAGTATATTGCCTTGTGGCCCTTGTACCCTGAAGTGATTGTGGCCTGGTACTTCCTTCCCAGTAGCATCATCCCTATTTCACTGTTTTTTCTTTACTTGTGTCCCTGGTACCTACAGTAGTGATTATCGTCTGGTATTTACTGGCCTCTACCATCCCAAGTACCCTTTTACTGAGTTCTATCCCTGGTATCGTGACCCCCTCCCCCGTCCTAGTACCCAAGGGTTTTTGCCTGGTATTTACTTGTCCCTCTGTTATCTTTCCCCACTCCATCAAAGAGGACACTAACTTAAGGGACCCCGTGATATAGTCAGATAATTGGAGTTATACGAGTCCTTCAAATATTGCCACGAAACACCACCTATATGGAAGGAGCTTGTTTCATGGCGTGGTTAGATGCCTTCAGTTTTCATATTATTCGATCATAGGGTCCTCAAGAAAGCACATAAGTCTTAGGTTCCGGCTTGCCAGGTTTCATAGAGCAAAGCGCTTTACAGATCAAAACAGTTAATTCCTAATGGTGCTATATATTGTCGTAACTTTATTATACCTTCCACCATTAGGATTGTCATAAAATATACCCTTGAAAAACACAGCGATCAATATACACTCCCCTTTTATTGTGTTTAGTGCGACAGACAAACAAACTAGGCAGGTGAAAATATATAATACACACACATACACACGCACACGAACACGAACACGCACACACAGAAGCAGAGAGATCAGAGATGAGGCGAGATGGAAGATAAAAAAGGCAGATTCCAACAGAGGAACCAATAAATAAATAAATAAAAGAAAGAAGCAACCTCGAAAATGTATATAAAATCAATATGTAGGCTCAGTCTATAACATCTTTAAAAAAAATTGACGTGAAAATATGTGGATCAAACTTTAACATCTTTTATTAGAGTTTATATATCCCTCTAAATACGGTGCATTATAAAAAACATTTTAATCTACTATATTATATGTATATCAAATGTGGAAAAGTTATCAAATATAGAAATGATATAGAAAGTTAATGTAGTTTGATAAATAATGGATGCTTAGTGTATAGATAATGTAATCACGATAATACTCAGGATAATGATAACACGACCCTATATATCACCATTAAGGGGGAAGTTTTGTGTTGGTAAATCTGGAGCAACTGAATCCTCCAAACTATTCCAAGCAACAGAACACTATTATTTTAGCTCTTCTGGTCCTGTTTCCTAGCATACTTTGGAGGAATCAAGGCACTCCAATGTACCAAAAAAGAATTACCATCTTAAGGAGGTAATTGGAGGTATACATTGGTGCGTCTTGATTCCTCCAAAGTATGCCACGAAACAACAGCACCATATGAACAAAAATAATGGTGTACCGTTGCCTGGAATAGTATGGTGGAATCCGTTTGCTCCATTTTATACCATCTACTCTATTTACCCCCTTAATCCCAACTCAGTCTGACGCCACTCAATGTACTGCTTTATTATCCCCCTGGCGACCCCTTAGAGAGAGAGAGAGAGAGAGAGAGAGAGAGAGAGAGAGAGAGAGAGAGAGAGAGAGAGAGAGAGAGAGAGAGAGAGAGAGAGGGAGGGAGGGAGGTGGAGAGAGGGTACGCCAAAATCCTGGAACACACGAGAGAGAGAGGGAGAGAGAGAGAGAGATTGATTTGATTTGATTTGAGAAAGAAAGTAGACCCCCAAAGCCTGGTAAATCCTGAAGAGAGAGAGAGAGAGAGAGAGAGAGAGAGAGAGAGAGAGAGAGAGAGAGAGAGAGAGGAACCACATCAGGTTATATAATTGAAGTAGAGAGCTTTTGTTTCCTAAGGGGAAGTAAAGGGCGTAACCTCCTCCTCCCCTTTCCTCATCCACCTCATCCTCCACCTCCACCTCCATCCACTCGGTATTACTGCAATATGGAGATTCAACCAGGACGTTTCATCTCTCTCTCTCCTCTCTCTCTCTCTCTCTCTCTCTCTCTCTCTCTCTCTCACACACACACACACACAGACAAATCAGAGCACTGCCTCCACTTACTCCTCCTTGCCTTTTGTTTCTCTTTTGTTTATGTTCCTCTCTCTCTCTCTCTCTCTCTCTCTCTCTCTCTCTCTCTCTCTCTCTCTCTCTCTCTCTCTCTCTCTCTCTCTCTCTCTCTCTCCTCCTCCTCATAATCCATCCAGGCAGCTTCTTATCTTTAATCTTTACTCCTCTTTTATCTAGCTGCTCCCTCTTCACCTTTAGTGGTTCTTCTGTTGTATTCCGCCTTTCATCTTCCATCTCGCCTCATCTCTCATCTCGCTAGCTGCCTGTGTGTGTGTGTGTGTGTGTGTGTATGTGTGTGTGTGTGTGTGTGTGTGTGTGTGTTCTCTCGTTTCCATGTGTGTGTGTTCTCTCGTTTCCATGTGTGTGTGTGCGTGTGTGTGTATGTGTATGTGTGTGTGTACTTATTCTCTCGTGTGTGTGTGTGTGTTTTCTCTCGTTTCCAGTTGATATCGATGTGTGTTTGTGCTATATATAAATTTAGGCCTTCTGTTTGAACTTTGATTGTTTTGTTTTTATCTGTTTATTTATGATAGTGTGTGTGTTTGTTTAACTTGTCGTGTTTGTGTTTTTGCTGCTTTGAATTTGTGTCTTATTATGTGTGTGTTTGTTTATATATATTCTCGCTTTATGGTGATTTCGATGTGTGTTTAAGATTCCTTTTTATTTATTATTTTTTGCTTTTTATCGGTTAATTTGTGATTGGATGTGTGTTTGTTTAGCTTGTCGTGTCTCTGGTATGGATCTGTGTTTGTGTTTTTGTCGATTTCAGATTGTCGATACCGCTGTGTTTTTTGTTTTTATTTTTTTTGTTTCATTTGTGTTTGTCAATGTGTGTTTGTACTTCGGTGGTTGTCATTATTTGTGAAGGACCCCGTGATTTTTTTTATGATAATTGGAGGCTTCTGATTCCTCCTGACCATGCCACGAAACAAGCTCCTTCCATATAATGTAGGTGTGTGTGTTTCGTGGTAATATTTGAAGGACTCATTTATCTCCAACTTCCCTTAAACTATGATTGCATATGTGTGTTTGTTGGACTTGTTTTCGTGTTTGGTATTGATGTGTGACTTGTTTTTATGTATATTTTGTTGTTATTGTTGTTGATGTCGCTGCGTTTTTGTATGTTTGTATGTTGATGTAAAGTTTGTGCTTAGTTTGCAGTTTTTATCTTAACGTTGACGTGTTTTTTTGGGTGGTAAATCTGGAGCAAATGATTCCTCTAAACTATTCCAGGCAACAGGATACCATTATTTTTCTTCTATGTGGGTCTGTTTCCTGGCATACTTTGGAGGAATAAAAAAGGCGCTCCAGTCTATCAAAAGTATACCATCCCCTTAATTAATGTAACTCGAGAAACATTGTTATGAAAACCCGACCCTGTGATTATTACACCATGTGGATTAATATATGAACTACACCTTTTTCCAGTTAGCTTATAATAATTGTATATTTTCATGAAATTCTACGACTATACTCGACTACTGACGCCCACTGTACACACACACACACACACACACACACCTACACACACACACACACACCTACACACACGAGCACACACACACCTACACACACGAGCACACACACACACACCTACACAGACACACACACACACTCACACCTCCACCATCACGATTAATTATTGCGTTTGCTTATAACACGCATCCCCCCACTCCCCTACCCCACTCCCCCCCACCCCGTGTTTTATTTATCGCCTCTTCAAAACAACTCATTATGTTTTAAAATTATGGTAATCGTTTGTGACTGGTATGTGTTCACGCCACGACATAAATAAAGACACGATTACCTTCGCTGCTGTATGTATGCAAATCGTTGATATGAATCACTCTATGTAATTAGGAAATAATATACTGTTACACAATTATGGTGATACGAGGATAGTAAACTCTTTATAGGTGATGATAACTGGTAATAGAGATTCGTTTTTATGCTTATGTATGTACTGTATGTATGTATGTATGTATAGTCATGATCACTAATAAGTATCCAGGTGTGGTTCGAATACCTAGAGACAGTAAATAATAAATGCACAATAACATCTCCATTGGTAATTGTTCTTTGGTGAATTGGTGGACTGTTCGAAGCTTCAACCGAGACTGTATACTTATTAGTGCTGGCGACTGTACACATAATTTATCTAGCTGGTTATGATTTGGGGTGAATTATTGTAGGGTTTACTAATCTCTCCAAACACTGCCTCACACACCTCAGTACACGATTAAGGACCCTGTGATCGTGTTTGAAATTGGAGGCTTCTGATTCCTCCTGACTATGCCACGAAACAAGCTCCTTCCATATAGTTGGTGTTTCGTGGCCATATTTGAAGGACTCATTTATCTCCAATTTTCTGACTACATCACAGGGTCCTTAAGAGGGAAGTTTTGTATTGGTAATTCTGGAGCAACTGAATCCTCCAAACTATTCCAAGCAACAGAACACCATTACTTTTTGCCATTTTGGTCCTGTTTAAAAGAATTAGCCAAAGAAACAAGGATGGAAGTGTTATGAAAAGAACGAGGAGAAGGAGGTGAAGAGGAGAGGGAGGGAGAATGGGATAGAAGGGAGGGAGAAAGGGAGAGGAGTGAGGATGGGGTAAGAGGGAGAAAAAAATGCTAGAAAAACATCAGAAAAAATTGGAAACAGAGAGAAGGGTGAAGAGGACACGAAAATCAAACATAACC